>BTHU01000018.1:24940101-25540101 GCA_036184795.1 Tokudaia tokunoshimensis
CTGCAGGATACTAAAAGAGAAACTTAAACACCAACCCAGTCACAGAACAATTGTCCTACAATCTGTCCTGACTTCAGGATGTGTTAGGGCAATGGTGGCACCGAAATGTGGGAGCACCCAACCACTGTATGATCTGACTTAAAGCACACTCAGTGAGATTGATACCATACACAATACTGCTTGGTTAACTAAGAACCAAAGACTAGATAGCCCAGAAAAGCAGTGCACAATCAACCACAGCTGGTCAAAAAAAACCAAACCAAAAGGAAACAAAACAAAAACAAATGAACAAAACACAAAGGAAGGAAGGAAGGAAGAGAGAAAGAAAGAAAATTAAAGAAAGAGTGTGTAGTCAATCATTATCAAAGAAACTTCCTCCTGCAGCAGACTGGAAAGGACGCAGAGCCAGAGTCAGACATTTTGCAGAGAGAGGGAGAGGGGGAGAGGAAGTATGGGGGGAAGAAGGAATTTGAGGAAGTGAGAGGGAGGAATGGAGAGGGAGGAAGGGAGGGAGGGAGGGAGGGAGGGAGGGAGGGAGGGAGAGAGAGACTTTGAAACACACATCTCTAAATGGGATGTCTTACTGAGGAACTTACTTGGACCTGGCATCAAAATAAATAATGATGCAGAGGCTCATTAATGTTTTAAAGCTTCGGACTGATGTTTGGGCACTCTCCCAGCTAGCTCATCTAACTAAACTTGACTAATCCTGGCATAACATCCTACCACTTGACAGGCTCTACCTCTCTACTCCACTCTGCTCCTCTGGACACTGGTTTCTCCCATGTGGGCATCTGCCTAATTTTCCAGTGTTCCCCTCTTGGCCTGAACATTCCACCTTCCACTTCTTGCCCAGCTGTTGGCCATCAGATCTTTATTACAGCCATTCAGATACAACTCTAGATTGCATGAAGCAGATGAGGAAGAAGAAATGTTTATAAAATGTGAGACCAGTGATGGGCCATAGAAATAGCAATACCAAGATCCTGCAAGTATTTGGCTCTCTGCTATTACAGAGTTAAAAATTGAATATACAGAGACAGTCTTCATGCAGTGTATCCAAAAATATTTCTATCAAATTCTTTCCCTCAGAGCTCAGGGCACCACAGAGAAGAAGAGGTGAGGAGAGCATATGATCCAGAGGAGAAGGAGGGCATCTGGAGAACAACTCTGAATCAAATGAGCAAGGCACACATGAACTCACAGAGACTGAAGCAGTAAGCACAAGGCTGACACAAGTCTGTAGCACATCTTCTGCCTATATTGCAGCTTTTACCTTAGTGTTTTTATGGGACTTCTGAGTGTGTGAAAAGGTGGGTCTCTGATCCTTCTGCCTGCTCTTGGGACTCTACCTTCCAGCAGCAATGTGACGATTTTGTTTTATTTTGTCATATATGATTTTTATTTCTTAGAAACGTTATTTTCTAATGAGATACAAAATGGGAGTGGAGCTGGGATTGAGGGGAGTTGGGGAAGAATTCTAATGAGTAAATGGAGGGGGAACGGTAAATAAGATATACTGGATGAAAAAATCTCTTCTCAATTAAATTAGTATACTTAAAAAAAGGAGGCAAGAGATATACTATGAATGTTCTATAAACTATATAGGAAACCTTTTTGGATAATTAATTGGTTCATTTTTTTCAAATAAATCACAAGAAAACAAACCAAAAATTTAAGCAGAAGCTGTATTCCAGTGAAACTCTACCCACTATTAGAGGAAGAATATATTTTGAAAGAATGACATGTTTGATAAGATTTTGTGGAAAGCTGCAAATATCTTAACCTTGTCCAGCTTTAGGAAAATGACCAATGAGGACTGTGGAATAAAATTCTGTGACCGATGGGTATTGGAAAGATGGAAGTAAGAACCACAAGAGTGTATGTGGTAGGGGGGCATAGAAATAAGAATGAAGAATTTTTATCAAGTGAGATGTGCTTTTGAAATTTGAAGATAAAGTCCTTTGCTCTCCTGTGGACTGAATTGCCTTCTCCAACACTTCATATGGAAATTTTAAATCTCTAGTGAATGTCATTGCAGATAGTACTTTGGAGGACAATCAGTGCAAAATGAGATGAGAAGGGTGAGCCTTTAATCTAATAGGACTGGCATCCATAAAATAAGACGAATCAGGCTAGAGAAATGGATCTCTGGGCTAAGGGTTCTTGGTGCTCTTACACCGGATGCTTAATATTCTTTGTGGAGATCTGAATTCAGTCTCAAGCACAAGCCAAGGCTGGACACCTCACAACTGCATCTAATTTTAGCTATAAGGTACCAATACTGGTTTTTGCCTTCTCTAGACACATACATGGCATGCACTCACATACAACCCACATAGATACACACACATATACACACACACACACACACACACACATTCATGAGCCAAATATAGCAGTGCCTGTCAACAGACACATTTTGTTCCAGTATAGTGTTTTTTTTAGTGTTAGATGCATCATAATAGCCTTTACTATAAAAATATAAAAGAATTCAATAAGCCTTGTTTGAATATTCTTTTATTAGACTTCAGAGATAAAAGATGAGTAGATTAAGATCAATATCTTTCATACCAGAGAAAAAATCATGGCTCACTCAAAGGACCAAGATTTTGCTGACAGAATTCTGTACCACTAGCTTGACAGTTTTTTTAATATCTCTAGAAATTACAATTTACTAGAAATGAGAATTTTGTCTTATTCAAATTCAGACACCATGTGGTTCAAGTTCTAACTTATTTCTGTTTTGTCTTCAGCTGAGAGCTACCTCTGTCCTAACTTTACCCATTATCCATAGTCCATTTCTTCAATATATGATTATGCAAAACAATAATGAATCATTTTCTTTAAATCTAGCCTCTTTTAGGATGAGCCATATTCAAGGTACAGCGCAGTGTCCATTAGCTTGATTGCATCTATCTGTGAAGTGGTAGGACTTCATCACCAAATTGCTTTTGCTTCTATGTGAAGTAGTCCAAAGGGATTTTCAAGTTTTCAATCAGTATAACCATGTATTTCAAGTCAGCTTGGATTCCTACACACACACACACACACACACACACACACACACACACACACACACACACACAAACACACACACAGAATACACACACACACACATGATAGCTTCTCCCTCAATAATCCAAGTAGATATGATGTCTTCTTCACTTTTTTTTCCTTGTAGTTTATCTTTAGATGTCTGGACCAATTCTCTATCAACTCGTAAAATTTCCTCAGTAGTTCAGCAAACTTTATTCTCTTTTACACAGTAGGGCTGGAATAACCCACCAGACTGATGAATACAAAAGTCTAACCTCCTCCATTCCTCTGTACTGTTTCCTTTTCATAGGTTCTAAACTTTTGCATTCTTGACATATCTTAATGTTGAATTCAAAGGAAACTCTCAAGGACTTGGTATTATTAATCAAAGCAAAGTTCTAGATCTTGGGTCCACTAGTAGAAATGCGTTTAAAATTTTATTTACTGCACAAAGATTCTATCTCCCCCTCCATCTGAGTAGCCATTTCCCATGTTCTTCTGTTTGTCAGCACTCTTCTCAAAATGGGACACTTATAATTGAACCTAATAATCCAGATGTGACCTGATTAGGTCAGTACACAATAGCGTAGTTATTGCTATTCTTCAAAATCAAATCTAATCAAAATAGCTTCCTGCTGACAGTACTCATTTGATTTCCTTTCTTAGTCCTCACCAATCATGCTAAATTTATATCAATGCCTCCCATTTCATAATGATCTCACAGTTTTTTCACACACACACACACACACACACACACACACACACACACACACACACACACACTCACCTGTCACATTTTCCATCTTATTTGAGTTAGGTGGCCCTTTTTCTTCAGCTGTGAAACATTTTCATTTATTGCATATTTTTACAATTGTTTGTAATTCTCTGACACCCCAACTATAAGCATTTTCAAAATACTGGGAGTAGAAAAAATATACAAGCTGTAGGCTGCTACATCAATTCTCTTTCAAGTACATTTCGACATTACATTTTTAAATTCAGTTAATTATTGTGGTGTTAAGGTTATTAACTAATTTAAACAAGTGCCATATTTTCACTACTCTCTAACATACCGTATAAATCACACTTTGTAAGATTGGCATTACTCAGCTTTTTTGTGTAATCCATGAACACAATCCTCATGTTCTTGCTGATATACAGCAAGTCGCTATGGTACTACCTCAGTCCATCTATCTCCATTTTTGTTGGGTGCTTTCTCATTATCTACTAGTTAATAGCCAAGTGCAATTTTGGAATGCATTTAGCATGTCCTTCATTTGTGCAGATAACGCAATTGAGACCCACAAGTATAATGTGATTGATAAAAGTAATTCAGATATTTAATGGAAAGACAGAAATCGAAAACTATATTCCCTTGTTTCCTTGCTATTACAACTCTTTATTTTAAAAACTGTTTATTTAACATCTGTGAAGAAACTCAGATTTTTCATGCTACTTAGAAGAGGCCTTGACAAACTGATCCACCAAAATAGGATGGTCTTTGGCTTGTAGGCATGCATACAGGTGTACATTGTGTTCTGGGTATCCATTTGGTTTGGAGTTTCATAATGGCAACTGTCTTTGAGTTCCTTTGTCTCTGGTAAGAACTCCTTTCCATATTCTTTTAGGAAACTCCAGTCAAGTTCATTGGTTTTTGCCCCACCTAGGGATCCATCCCAAATCCCCACACTATTGCTGATGCCAAGAAGCAGTTGCTGACAGGAGCCTGGTATGGCTGTTCCCTGAGAGGTTATACCAACATCTGACCAATACAGATGCAGATACACAGCCAACCATTGTACTGAGCCCAGGACCCTAATGGAAGAGCTAAGGGAAAAACTGAAAGAGATGAAAGGGATTGAAACCCCATAGGAAGAACAATATCAATGAAATGGACCACCCAGATCTCCCAGGGACTAAACTATCAACCAAAGAGTATACAAGGAGGGAGTCGTGGCTCCACCTCCATACGTAGCAGAGGATTGCCTTATCTGACATCAGTGGTCCTTGATCTTGTGGAAGCTTGATGCCCCAGCATAGGGGGATGCTAGAGTAGTGAGGTGAGAGTGGGTAAGTGGTTGGAGGAGCACCCTCATAGAGGCAAAGAAAAGGGGGGAAACGGGGATGGGATAGGGGTTTTGTGCAGGGGTAATCAGGAAGGGGAATACTATTTGAAATATTAACAAATAAAATGATTACTAAAAAATTCATTAGTTTAATAAAATGTATTTATTTTTATGTTTGTGTATGTCTGCTTTTTTGTATGTAAAACCCATGTGTGTAGGTACCACTGGAAAGGGGATCAAACCTTCAGGAACAGGAGTTATAGTTAGTTATGGACTATGGGATCTGGATCTGGATGCTGTGAATTGACTCTGGCTTCTCTGCAATAGGAGCAAGTTTCTTAACCACTGAGCATCTCTCCATGCCCAGCTTTGTAAATGTTTGTCTACTGCTCTGTTTAGCACTATTGCTTTGGTGGCTTTCTCATTCCTACTCATGCTTCCTTCCTCTTGTAACTTGTCCTCAGTGTCACCTTGGTAGAAGGAATGCTGCTATCAGAACATGACTAGCAACTGAGCTAAGGTCATGATGGTGACTTTGCATCTTCAGATTTTGTTGATTCTGAGAAAATCTCCTGTAATTAAGAATGTCTATAAAAGGTACACACACACACATACACACACATACATAGACACACAAACACATACATACATACATACATACATACGTACATACATACACACACACCTACTTTATGTATTAATGTGAGAATTGTGAGGTTTGGTATGGATAAAGTATTTTTCATGTGCTAACCATGCTTACTATAACCTCATAATCATCACTTTTCTGTGTTCTGAACTGGTCACTCACCTAATGGACCATACCCTAGTATAGCTGCTCTCACTATATCTCAGCGAGCAAGCATTTCTTACTTTTATTTCATGATTTGTCATTGCAGTTGGAATTTCATTTCTATTTATTTTATTATTTTTACTTTTTTACATAAATAAGTAAAAAATATTTGCTTATGTATTATTTTGTTTCTTTTATTTTTAAAAGAGACTCATATAATATGGACTGGCCTTCAGCTCCCTGTGAAGTTGCTGCTGTCCTTGAATTCCTGATCCTCCTGTTTCCATCCCTCAAGTACAGGGTATCTTATATATATGTAGTACCATATCCAACCCTCAGAGAACTTTGCATTATTGAATAACTGTGGATTTGCAGAAACATTATAAAGATCAAGGACAGCTGCTTATCATTCATCTACCTCACTCTCATATAGTGGGGCACACTCTTCTCTATTAATTTCCATAATTAAGAAATTAATAGTGATACAATATTAACTAGAATGCATTATTGAATTTTCATCATAGCTTTCATTAATGCAATTTTTTTTTTTTCATTTCAGAATCCAATCCAAGTGGTGACATTGCTCTTAGGATTACTTTCTTTTTTTTATTCAATACTTTTTTTAAAAATGGACACCCATGATTGGGATTGAGAGTGGTAATATGGGCAATTTTGTCCAGCACAGAGACTCCATTACTTATCTCATGACCAGGCTGCTGCACTTCAAGGACAACTAATCCTCCCACTCTCCTGAAAGGGACCAAAATGCCCTCACACAGGAGATAATGGATGCTCCTATTTGAAGGTTGCACTTTCAGCACTTAGGGAGCACATGAGAGGGAAGAGAATCCAGCCACTGGACAGAATATCCTGCGAGGTCTCTGGAATTTGTACTAGGTAGACGGCTTGAAAAAAAAAGCAATCAAGCTGGAAATCTTTTAGTCTTCACAGATTAGAGAAAATATCATAAAGGGATAATTGTTCAATTATTTCAGTGTTTAATGAACACTTACTATTGTTAGTCATTATCTCTGCTGTTAAATATTGTTTTCAATGGATACATCAATTCACTCTTTCTCAAATTCTTACAGCAATATGAACAATCAATTTTAATTAAAACACACCACTACTTGATTTTCAATCACTTAAGTCAATTAAAGACAATTAATATGACATGTTTTTCTTTGAAATACTTGATTAAACTATTGTTTCAGTTTTATCTTTACAAATTGTATTAATGGCAGTAATGGGGGCATAATCTAGTAAAGTAGTAAAAATATCATGTTGTAAAGCTTTTCTGTGTAGCAGACAATGTTAAGACTATTCCACATTGCCAACTTTAGCGAACACAGCAATCTTCAAAGTGGGGATTTTTTTTTTTTGTTTACTGAGGTGATTACAATAAATCTTAGGTGGCATGGCTGTCTTCATGATCTCATGACTGCTGGGACATAGGCATAATTTAACAACATCCTCTCTGAAAAGCCACATCTACAGGTCGGGGTGCTACATTTTGTAAAATCAGAGTTTGGGGTGGCCTTGGTCCTGCCCATTAGAATAAAGTGCAATGACTTCCTATTCTAGATTCAAACCAGGTCTAACTTTACATCTGGTCTTTTATAAGGAGAACATGAAAAACGAAATGCGGTTTTGTTTATGTGGTTGTGAGTGAAAAGTTATTGAAAGACTAAGGGAATCTGAGGTGAGGGTTATAAAACAAAAGTTTAGAGTGGAGAGTGGATTTTCTAAAGGAAAAATAAATAGATCAGTCTCAGTCAGTAAATCTTAAGACTTTTCTGTGGTGGTAAGTAATGGAAAATAAACCACAACGGCAAAGAAAGCCAAGAAACAGCACTGGTCTGTGGAAGGCCAGCAAGGCACAATCCCTTCCTGGGTGAGTCTTCTCCCTGTGGTTCCTGAGCTAAAACCCTTACTCCCCAGCAGACAACAATGGTCAGAGTTCTGTGACTCTGCCTGACTTTAAATTTTCTATCATTAATCAAACGAAGCTAAAGGAAGTACTGCTCGACCGGGTTGTGCTGTGACATCCTCCCTCTGGCCTTCTGTGGTTTCTAACATGTCCTCTCAGAACAAAGTTGTGAGAAGGGTTATCTGTAGATTGCTGTCACACTTACTGGAGAAGTTTGGCCCTGGTTCTTCCTTCCAGTCTCATGCTCTCAGAAATATGACCCAGACTCAAAATATATTTACAAATACCTTGGCCATATAGCTAGGTTCTTCTTGACAACAATCATAACTTAAGTTAACCCAATTTATTTTAATCTATGTTCTGCCATGTGGTGTGCTTAGGGAACATGAGTCCATCTCCTTACATCTTCCTGGATGATTTGCAGCCTGGTTCTATCCCAGAATTCTTTCTGCCTTCTGGATGTCCCACCTTCTGTCTAAGTCATGGGCTATAGGCTTTTTAATTGGCAGGTAATCCATCCATATAATACATAAAATATTCATTTTCTCTACAACTTTTGATGAAGGAAAAATGCCACATCACTTGGCCTTTCAAAAGCAAGTTTTAAACTTCTCTGTTTACCATTGACCTCTTTTGAGAGGGGAAAATGCAAGCCTTTATTTTTACTATTTCATTTTATTATTGTAAATAATACCTATGTTTTGTGTGAAGGTATGGTATATTGTATGCATGTGACCACACAAGCCAGAGTATCAGATCCTTCTGGAGCTGGAGTTACAGGTCATTGAGGGCTGCCGGTCATGGGTGCTGGGAACTGTATTCCAGACATGTATAAGAGCAGCAGGCACTCGTACCTGCTCTGCTGACTCTGCAGACCCGTGCCTTTCTTATATCAACAATCGCTGCTTTGAAAGAAACCTTGGAATTAATGAGGCTAAACCAAGTAAATTGTATTTTGATATTCTTTTCTGAGTGTATGTAGGGTATAGGAAAGTATTCTAGAATGTAGAGGCTACTCAAAATAAAAATATTTTTCTTCAGGAGAGGATTATAAGAAGCTATCTGATTGGACAGATAGATTTAATAGACAAAATGATTAATGCTTTCTAAAGGTGAAGTTGGCTCAGGGTATAGATGTTACCTAAGATGATTTAACCTTAATTTCTCATTTTTAAGACAGCTCTCTTTCCACTGTGACCTGGAAAGGAAAGAGGATGAAAGAACAGGAGAGGCACTTAGCATGATGCTACAAAAAAGAAGAAAGAATAAAAAGGAAAGAAAGAAGGAAAGAAAGAAAGAAAGAAAGAAAGAAAGAAAGAAAGAAAGAAAGAAAGAAAGAAAGAAAGAAAAGAGGGAAAGAAAGATTGCTATGACCAAACTAAATTACTTAAGTCTTTAGAAAAAACTGCAGTGGCAGACATCAGTATTCAGAGTTTTCAGAAGGGCTGACATTTAAAGATCTTGATAAAATTTCTTTAAGTCTGTAGTATTTCTGCGACTAACTCAAAATAATACTATAAATTTAGTTTATAAATCTTAGTCATTAGGTAAATGCAAATCAAAACAACCCTGAGATTCCATCTCACACCAGTCAGGATGGCTAAGATCAAAAACACAGGAAACAGCAGTTGTTAGCAAGGATGTGGAGAAAGAGGAACACTCCTCCACTGCTGGTGGAATTGCAAGCTGGTACAACCACTTTGGAAAGCAGTCTGGCGGTTCCTCAGAAAACTGGACATGACACTCCCGGAGGATCCGACTATACCACTCCTGGGCATATACCCAGAGGCTTTACCTGCATGCAATAAAGACACATGCTCCACTATGTTCATAGCAGCCTTATTTATAATAGCCAGAAGCTGGAAAGAACTCAGATGTCCCTCAATGGAGGAATGGATTCAGAAGATGTGGTATATTTACACAATGGAATACTACTCTGCTATTAAAAACAATGAATTCACAAAATTCCTAGGCAAATGGTCAGAACTTGAAAATATCATCCTTAGTGAGGTAACCCAATCACAAAAGAACACACATGGTATGCAGTCACTGATAAGGGGATATTAACCCAGAATCTCGGAATATCCTAGACACAATTCGCATATCAGTAGATTTCCAAGAAGATGGAAGGAGAGACCCCTGGTCCTGGAAAGACTGGATGTAGGGGAATGCCAGGACAGAGAAGCGAGAGGGGGTTGAATGGGGAAAAGAGGGAGGGAAGGGGGCTTATGGGACTTTTGGAGAGGGAGGAAAGTGGAAAGGGGAAATGGTTTTGAATGTAAATAAAAAAAACTTAGAAAATAAAATAAAATTAAAAAAAATAAAATCAGTTATGGTCTCTGGTTTCCCACACTGACTATTATATACTCCCATAAATCAAAGAGACTCAGAATATAGTAGTAGGGTCAAAACATCTGCTTCAGATTTCTCCCTAGGTGCCACAGGACACAAAAGAACAGATATTAGCTCAATAAGAATTAGATGATCAACATACACTAAGTACAAGAGAGCAATGGAAGAGAAAGAGAGCACATCCCCGTGTTCCAGTTCCTCTGTCTTTTTCAGAATTATAACTGCCATTCTGACTCTCTTCCAAGCTGTGGTAGTTCCTGTAGTGAGAAGTTATGACATAGAGCTATGATCTCACCTTCTGTTTAGCTGGTAACTAAACAGGCCTGTGTGATTATTTTCAACTTTAAAGAACTCTGCTATACACAGTTGATGCCTTGGAATCTTAATTCAATTTTGTAACAGAGTAGGGAATTTGCGATTATTTTATTTTTATTCAATATATTCTTCCTTTACATTTCAAATGTTATTCCCTTTCCCGGTTTCCCTCTTCCAGAAAACACCCAACCCATCTTCCCTCCCCCTGCCTCCATGAGGATGCCCCTCCAACCCAACCCACTCCCACCTACCGCCCCCTTGATTTCCCCATGCTGGGGCATCTATCCAGCCTTCATAGCACCAAGGACCTTCCTATACCACAAATATGGCTGGAACCATGTGTACCCCTTGGTTGATGATTTAGTCTCTGGGTACGCACTCACTGAATAGTGGATACTAGCCTGAAAGCTCAGAGTAAACAAGATACAATTCACAGACCACATGAAGCTCAAGAAGAAAGAAGACCAAAGAGTGGGTGCTTTGGTTTTTCTGAGAAAGGGAATACTCACAGGAGCAATTATGGAGACAAAGTATGGGGGAGAGACTGAGGAAAGGCCATCCAGAGACTGTCCTACCTGTAGATTCATCCTATAAACAGTTACCAAACCCTGGCACTATTGTGGATGCTAAGAAGTGAATGTGATTATTTTTTAACTGAGACACAACATGGCACAGATACTTTTATATTAGGAAGATGAATGTTTTAAGTGCTAGGATAACAAAATATAAATACCAAACTTTCCACTATTCAACTGCGAGATATACAACCCAACAACAGATAATCATCATTTGCTTTCCTCTTGATGATGAAATTGACAGGTTAAAATTTTATGGGAGTCCTGAAGAATTACACATATTTTTCTCTTTCTATCTACAAATATACATGAGAAAGAGCGAGAGTGAGAGCGAGAGCGAGAGAGCGCGAGAGAGCGAGAGAGCGAGAGAGCAAGAGAGAGAGAGAGAGAGAGAGAGAGAGAGAGAGAGAGAGAGAGAGAGAGAGTTGACTCATTAAACACCTAGCTCCACTCCTGTTTGCCTTTCCCACATCACATACCAAAATATTCTTTTTTTTCTTTTAGATATTTATAGTGTGAATAATGCAAATTATCTTATTTTGCCTTCATAGTAGCATGAAGTTGTATATATTAATACTCTTATTAGAATTAAAGATGTTGAAGCTCACAGAAAATCAATACCTGACTCAACTCCAAGTAATCTGGGGTTAATATACAGGTATACAAATTCAATAGGGATGTTAGAATTCCAAGACATGTGCCACCTTCATCTTTATTTTATATTTGATTCTTATTTCCTGAAAAATATTTTCTTCCTCCCTTCTTGCTTGATTCTGTCCCTAAGACTGACTTATTGCCTTTCTTCCTTCTTTTCCCCTTTCTCCCTCTTCCTCCTCTCTTCCACCACCACTACCTCCTACTCCTTCTTTTCCTCCCCTCTCCTCTTCTTCTTGCTCTTCTTCTTCCTCCCTATCTCTCTCTCTAAAGACATTTTAGGTATTCTTTTAGTTCATCTCTCCTTAATTCCAAGAGGAGAGCTATCTATTTTCTATCCTGTCCTTTTGCTACTTTATTATCTTAAAATATTATTGAGGAGTCATATGATAAGAAGATGCAAGTAGGGCTTATTAATATTTTTCTTCATAATTTAAGAACAAAACACCCCCTATGGTTATTATAATGATTCAGTGATATTGTCCACTTGAACTATTTCATACAGAAAAATTAGTAGTTATGCTAATAATAATAATAATAATAATAATAATAATAATAATAAGATGTGCTTTGTGTTTTTTTTTAATTTATTATCTGGTTAATTTTCCTCTTACTGTTGATTAATGTAGAAGAAAGAATATTAGGAAAAATTATTATCTAGTTTTTATTTTTGAAGTACCAGTTTCCCTTTACATAAAGTCATGGTCATACTTGAGACAGACTCTTTATAGGGAGGCGGGAGAGCCTGAATAGCCTTTTGCAGCAAGGCTATGAAAAATCCTTGCAGCTCGAGAAGTTGTGACTAAATGACTCCTTGTGAAACACATGGGAAACCAGGGTGTATCACCTGCTTTGGTTTTACCTATTATCCAATTCTCTACAGTCATAATAATTTTGGATACTACCTAAACTTAATGTTCAATAACAAAAATGTGAGTAGACTGTTAAGCATAGCATCATGTTAATAAGGATTAGAGGCCACTAGCTTCATCAGCTCCTTGGATCTCCACATACTGATGTAACATCCCTTTTATTCATGCAGTCTTTATTGAATATTATTAATTGCCAGGTACTCTGCTAGAGATATTGTGTCATATATGCAATGGTGAAACTGATAGTCACTTCGTCCCATGCTGTGGGACCTTAATGAGGTGTGTGGCCTCTGAGCCTGCTGCCTCATGGCAAGCCAGGCCCCTCCCCCCACCTGAGACTCAGCTCTGGAACAACTAAACAATGCTTCTCAACCTAAGATTTTCTAGCTCATTTATCTAAATATGTATTTCCTTTTCTAAAGACTCATTTCTTTCCCTATACTTTTCTAAAATTTCTTTTATACTTCCACAGATCCAATTAACTGTACTAAATAACAACCAAACTTCCTTTACAGGTCTAACATATTATTTTCTTCCTCAGCCACCCAAAGCAGACCCCGGCTGGGATTCTGCTCCTCTGTTGTTTTGCTACAGGTTTACCTCTATACCTTGCCTCCTGCCATACATCCAACAGAGAGTGCCACCTCCTGAGACCCACATACAACAACAGGGCTGCCTTCACCCCATCTGACTGAAGACACCCCAAGACATGCGCTGAAATCTGCAGACACGCTACAGGCTTGAGACCTTCCAGCTATAGACAAACTCTCTTGCCACAGCCAAATGACTGTTGAACTTGGGGGAAATTACGTGATAGTCAGAAAAACAATGTCTATCTAGATTATTAATTGAGTGCTGTTTAAAGCTACTTGCTGTTTACCCTCAAATTGTACTACCTATCGATTCAATCATACCTTGTCTTCTCTCGCCTCAACCATCTTTCCAACTCTAACTTTCTTCTGATACCTCCACCCCACCCAAAATTGTCCTAATCTGTGAACAGGCAGCCTGGTTCTCAGGTGGAGCAAAGGACTTTGAACCCCGGGACCCGGTAGGGGGTGGCTTCTACCTACAACCTTGTGGGCAGAGCTTCCACCTGCATGGGACGGTAGGAGTTCAGTCACCGCCCCCTAGAACCTAGCTCCTGCCACAGTTACAGCCCCGCCTCCCCCCACAGGTCAGTGACCCTTTAAAAAAAAAAGGGGGAGATGTGGGACTTTAATGAGAAGTGTGGCCACGCCCCAGGTTCTAGCCTGACTCTGCCTAGGCAGTCACCTGCCTGCAGCCACACTGTCCCCGCCTCCTGGTTACCTGACCGCCCAACTCACTATAAATAACACCCCTCAGCAAGTGTTCTTTCTCTCTCCGCCTGTTCTCTCCCGGCCCTCTCTTTGTCTGTGTCTCTGTCTTTTCCCCTTTCCACATGGTCATGGCTTTTCTTATCTATTTTCTCCTCTTTCTTTATCTTTCTATCTCTTTTCTCTTTCTATTTTCTTAATAATAAAACATCAAAGCTATGGGCTGGTAGGCGCCATCTGAGATTCTGGGATTCAGCTAAGCAGACAGTCTGAGCACAGATAACATGCAGAGACATCCTGCGCCCCCACGCCCCATGAGCGGGACCAGCCGGCTGTGTGACCGCCCGCTCTCCGTTAGGCCGAGGCATGCGTGCATCTTGCCTCTTTCCCCCAAAACCCCCCACGGAACCATGTCCACTTGCGTCCTTTGCATATGTACACTGCCTTGGCCCTAGAGCGAGGCCTGCGCGCCACTGGCCTGGCCTGGCGTGTGCCCCTGGGTCCGCCTGCGCCAGGCCCCGTGCTTCCTTTTCTTTTTTTTTCCACAGCATGTCAGCTATTTTCTATTTAAAGCACTTTGTATTTTTAATAATTTCATCCTCAGAACATTGTTATGCACTAGACACAGTTACTATTATCCCCTTAGCAGTGTGTTTGTGGGTGGGAGGGGGATATTTAGAACAAAAGAGGCTCACTGGAGGTTTCTAGAACATTTTCTTTTACAAAATTCCAAACAAAATAAAATAGCTATTTTGCTGTACTGAAAGCTACATGCTAGGTGCTGTAGAGATGAGGCAGAGAGATTGCTGAGCACAGTGATACTGATGACTTTGAGAACAGAGCCACAAGAGATGCTTCATCTTTTGAGGTTAATTCTGAATGGAAAAGAACTAAAATCAATGAAGAAAGTCTAAGAAAAGAGCCAGAGCAAAGACCACCTAATCCAAACTCCCCAAAGAAGTTGCTATTGAAGAAGCCTTTATTTCTCATTGTATGTGAGCCTAGATTAGAAACTTGCTGGAAAACTGTACGATCACATTACTGGGAAGCCAGCATCTGTGATCTCAAGCACACAGGCAACTTTGTATACCACAGTTTTTGTATGACTCAAGTAGGGTCCTGTGATGCATGAAACCAGGTTATCTATCCCTAGAAGCTCCACAGTCCAGTTCCTTGAATTAGTGGGGTGCTTTATCCACTCTTGTCTAAGAAAACTGTAGCCAAAAAGATTAGTCTGAGTCTTTTGGCCTATAGAAGCTCCAGCCAACAGTCCTCACCCTTCTTTAGTAAATAGAATGTTTCATAAAGCATAATTCTACGAGATTACATGGGAAGAGGTTCCATGATATAATAAAGTACATAAACATTTCAACATGCTTTTCTCTGAATGGATACAATCTTTGATCCCAAGACGTACCTGAGTACCCTTCTTTGAGTGCCTCAGTTGCTCCAATCCATATGAAGTCTTCTGTGTAGTCCTTAAACACCAATATACCCCCATACACCTGAATACAATGATATGAACTCTCCTGTCCCCACCAGAGTTGCCCACCAATCAGAACCATGAGAAAATGTTGATTACTCCATCTTCCTATCTGCATTAGAAGTACCTGGCCATACAGAATGGCTCTCCTCTTGTGTCACTTGTGGATATTGATGACCTTCCATACATTTTGTACTCTGTCCAGAGTTACCTGTGAATGGGACCTATTAAGGAGTGCTGTACTTCATTTGGTTATACAGTGTTTCTTAATGCTAACATTCTAATGGACTGAAACATCTAATGATGGCACTAGCATAGCTTACAACTTAAAAAGCTATACAGATCATTCATAAATAATACCCAAATGGAACTGAGGTCGATCTATCCTGTCAGCCTGAAACACATAATTAGGAGAAACCCTTTGACTTCAAAGCTAGCATATCACATTGGTAGAGACAACTGGTTTAAAGGGGGCAGAAATATACATAGGGGCACAGGGAGATTACAAATGCTAAGGGAGCTTGTGGTCTTCAAAGAAACAATAACTTTGTTGGAAAAGTTACAAAGAAAAAGAAATTGGTAGCCTTAGCTAAATGGTGAGTTTTAGGCTGACCCAGACTGCATGACACTCTGTACTAAAACAAAACAAAAACAAAACAAAACAAACAAACAAACAAACAAAAACAACCCAATGAAATAACAACAGAAACAAAAGGACATTGTCCAATTAATACAAAATAATTAAAATAATGATTTGGGGGGAATGCCATGATAGGCAAATAATATAAATGAAGAAATTAACAAAATAATGTAGAAACATTATGATTTAAATGACAAATTTGATAAATTTGTTAAAGACAGATGTAGAGCCAAAGAATTCAACAATTGGTATAAAAGCAAACACTGCTATAAAGGTAATCAGTAGAGAATAGAGCAGGGGACCCTACAGCTCAGGATGACTCACACTCAAGATGAAGGACAAAGGAAATCAAAGGAGCCCGAACTGGAGCTGAAGCCCAGAATGCTTTGTAGGTTGAAGAGGTAGAAAAGCCATCACAGTTCTTATGTAGCCATCTTCTCTACAAGTTCTTATAACCTACCAGGTAAGACATACTCACTGACACACAAGGGCATGGCTATTATGGAATTGAAGTCCACTTTATTGAAAATCAATCAAACCTCCATCCCATACTTAAGGAGGTGATAGAACCTAGAGATGAATGTATTACTATGTTTTCCCTAAATGGACCTGTTATCCAATTACATATTTTTATTTTTGCCAGTAGGTCAGTGAAGCATGTACCCTTGATCAAATAAGTTTCTTCATCCAATTTAAAAATACTGGTTAAAATGCTGAGGATAAGTGCCCGCTGAGTGCTAATCCTAAATTGGACATGCCTACTATCTCTTCTTATATTCAGGGGACATGGTGGAAAAGGAAGCAGAAAGAAAAGATCAAAGGATGAGTAGGGATGCTAAGAAACACTGTCTTTTGAACATGGTATGATTATTCTATACATGAATTCTCAGAAACACTAGTTATTGGCACAAGAACCTCAAAAGATATAGCTATGAACATTATCACAGATGCAAGAGAAGCTCATGGGGCTCCTTCACCCCTAGAGAAGTTAAAGACTGTTGATTTCAACTGTTGCTAGGTGAGGAGGAATCCTCAGGGGTTAGCTGCAGGTCAGCTTCCATTGCGCAAGTGAAAAATGGCCTCCAAACACATGTTCATGCAAGTCAACTTTAATTAAATGCAATGGGACACACATGTACACACACACACACACACACACACACACACACACACTCACACATACACATGATGGGAGCATAGTGGGAGGCATTTGTTGAGAATAACAGGTGGAGTTTGGATAAGAGATAGCAATGAGGGAACACAATTGAAGTATGTAATAAATGAATAAAAACTTGAAAGACTAAAATGATAAAGTTAGATAAAATGCATATTAAAATTTTAAATAAAAGTAAAAACCATGAGAAGTAAAAAATTGTAATGTTATAAATACTATCCCTAACATTATAAAGTAACAACAAAATCACAAACAAACAAAACCAAGAAAAAGAGAATAATCTAGCTAGCTGTGTCCATAAACACAAAGTACTCCAAATAGACTTAATTTAATTATACTGCCAAAAGTACAAGGCAAAGAACAAAAAATCTAAATTATCAATAGACAGAGGACAGGTAACAAATAATAGAAAACTAATAACTAACAACTAAATTTTCCTTAATCCTTAAAGAACAAGGAATTAGATGCAATAGTGAATGATCTGATACACAATATTGGCAACCAAGAATATTCTTCAGGAAAACAATTCTCTAAAAACAAAGGATAAATAAGGTAATCTAAGAGAAGTCAGGCATTGTGGTCACTTTCCCAGTACTAAGAAGGCAGGGGCAGGGGGGAGAATTTCTGAGTTTGAGGCCATCCGGTCTATAGGGTAAGTTCTTGAAAGAACAACAACTATAACAGCAACAACAAAATACAAACAAACCCCAAACAAAAAGCACACACACACACAAACTAAACACACACAAACACACACACACACACACACACACACACACACACACACACACACACACACACACACCCCAGAAGGAACAATAACAACAAAACAAAATAAAACAAGACAAAACAAAAGAAATATAAGAAAATCAAAACTCAGGGAGTCCACTATTACCACCAGTCTTGAGGGAGTCTTACTCTGCTACTAAAATCAAGGGAAGATAATTACCACCATAAAATAGGATTAAAAACAAAATAAACAATATCACTAGCACCCAAAAAACACACAGAAAATCAACACATGTAAAACATATATATAAAAATGATAACCATAAGCCCCTCCCTCCACAGAGAGGGAGGAGGGCTTAAGGGACTTTCAGGGAGGGGGATCCAGGAAAGGGGAAATCATTTGAAATGTAAATAAATAAAGAATATATATAATTTAAAAAAAAGAAAAAAATGCCTCCTTTAGAATAAAAAAAAAGAAAATGATAATCAAAATCCAGGAAAATGAACTATATTATTTGGTTGTATTGTGATAAGTAGTAATAAAAAAAAAGGTATATAGTAGTCAAAGTAAGAAAGACCATCCGAGACCTAATTGGTAGCATGAACAATCCTAAATATTTATGTATAGTGTCTGGTTCTCTCTACGAAGCCTTGGTTGTCCTGGAACTCACTATGCAGAATAGGCTAGGCTTGAACTCACAGAAGTCTGCCTGCTTCTACCTTCCCTCCTGAATTCTGGGAATAAAGGCATGTAACACTCTGCCAGGTCAATCTTGAATATTTAAAAAATACAAGAAAATAAAAGGAAATCATTCAGAATAGTTGAACTGTAAGAAGTTACAACTAGAGGAACTAACAAGTACTAGTAATTCTACCTTAAGGTTTTTGAATATTCTCCAAGCTTGGATTTGTATTCTTTATGTCAATCATAAGAAGTATTATAAGCTTATAAACAGAGAGGATGCATGAGGCAATTTGCATTTTAAATATATGAAACAATATGAGGGCATAGGAATCACTTACAAGGAACTTGTAGAAGTCTGTGTAAGAGATAATTAAGAACAGCCGGATGATTGTTGATTTGAGAAAAGAGACGAGGCATATTTAGTAGATATTTAAGAATTAAATTCTCCAGAGTTGATCAGTGGAAAGAAAACTACAATCTGAAGTGCAGAGAGAGACAGAGTCAAGAACATGTTTAATTTTTCTTTCTATTTGCTGAGACTCATCTGTATACTTCCTTACTGACTTTGCTGCAGAATTCCATTTTGTTTTTATTCAAAGCTAGCTTAAAACTTTTGGCATTAGCAGTAAAATGACTTTTTGACTAATTGACTCAGGAACCATAACACATTTGAGTTTTGGGAAGCAAAAGAGTCAATCCAATACAATCCAGGACCCAAATGTGCTGCAGCTAATTGCTATGACTGTTCAATGAACGGATGATTCACCTTTGAAAACTTAGAAACATGACTCCTGTAAAAATGTCAGAGAAGTCTGAGGATATGGATCCTTAATCAAAACTTGTTCCCTTGCACTGAAGAACAGAGAGATATCAGAAGCATTTCTGTACATTGAAGTATTGTAACTGGTTCTGTAAAAAAATAAATAAATAAAAAGAACAAACAAACAAAGAAACTGGATTAAAAGGTGAACAAAATGTACGATGTATTGATGATGTTGACGTTATTTGGTGTAAAGAAAATGGGACTAGAGCACAGAATGGCCGTATTGAATTGTTGGAGCTACACTACATTGGCACTCCTCAGCAAATCTTTTTCTCCATCCAGGAGTGAACAAGAGGAAATGGGTTTATACATTGGCACTCCTCAGCAAATCTTTTTCTCCATCCAGGAGTGAACAAGAGGAAATGGGTTTAAGTTGAAGCCGGATCTATTTAGGTGAATTATGCTAGAATGCTTCCTGACCTTGAAAGCTATTTGGCGTAGGAATGGATTGCTAAGCCAGGTCAAGGAATCTGTTTCTCCAGAGAGAGAATCAGAAGGATGAAGGAGATTTAGCCAGTCATTTAAGCAGATGAAAACTGATCTTTTTTAAAGACCAAGGCCCCTGTGTAAGAAACTCCATGACTTCACAAGAGTGTCTAACAACCGTCACTTTATTACTGATGTCTAGCTTGCCACGATAACTTCAAATTATTTCCTTTCCTTAGTTTTCTCTGCTGAGTTACAAAGCTGTTAGAGGGTCTTTGAAATCATTCGTTATTTTAAAGGTCAATATTAAACCACCAACCCATCATTTCTTTTTTTTTTTAGACTAAATAATTCCTTTTGTGTAGACTTTTCTCTTAAGCATTAGAATCTAATTTTCTGTCGCTGAGTTTGTGTAGTGAAAAGTCTTCAAGATTTCTGCTCTGTCTTCAGTCTTTCAGCCTCATGTTGGACAGTGTAATCTAGTAAGAATTCCAAGTGAAGAATACAGTGAATCAAATGCTTGTGAGTTCGTAAAATAATTTCCCTCTTGTTTATGTCATTTAATATAATATCCTTTTTCATTTTGTGAAAGCAGTTTTGTCTTGAACTGTGTATATGTTCTTCCATTGCACTTGGTACATTTATTTCTGCTTTTATCTAATTTTCCTTTGATTCTCTAATGTAATTTAATTCTTACAGTAAAATATCCAATAATATCTTTAATGAATCAAAATCAATGTTCTAATGAACAAATTTCTTATGTGTGTTTGTTAAGAGTTGATTTGGTCACTCTCAATATAATTTTTATAACTGGCATCAATTATTTTTTTCATAAGGAGAAACTTACAGATATTAAATATCCTAGATTGCGATTTATAATTCTCTTAATTTCTTTTTTGAGACTATGTTTAATTGAGATCCACATATTCTATATGTTTACTATTGGGTGTTGTCTGGCCTCAGTGGGAGAAAGTGACTTGATGTGCTAGGTGTGTGTGTGTGTGTGTGTGTGTGTGTGTGTGTGTGTGTGATACCAGGGGAAGGTGCTCATCTTCTCAGACAAGAAGGAAAGGAGGAAAGACGGGTAGGATCTTCCTGAACGGGTACTGTAGGAGGAGACAGGGGACTGATACTGGGATGTAAAGTGAATAAATAAATTTAAAAATATGAATGTTTCTGTTAAAAAAGAAAGGGAATTTAATAGATAAGGGAGCAAAATATAAATAAATATCTGCCCTTTCTTCTAAAGCTCAGGACTAACATTGTCCAGATGTAGTTGTCAACAATCAATGTATATATACTTCTTTGTGACAAGTTAATCATCCTGTTTTGCACACACTGCCCTATATATGTGATAACTTCTAGTCAATAGCGAATCCAAGGGTTTTCGATCTTTTTAGGCCATTATCTCATCTCCATGTCCCATTATCTCTTTGCCTTACTGTACGTAATCTTCCAGTTTTCCATCAGTTTAAATTTTTTACCTTTTTCCCTATCATTTCCCTCTTAGAAGAAAGAGTGGTCTTTTAAAAAGTATTACACAGATTTTGTCATTCTTTTGCTTTTTGTCCTTCTTATCCACATGCAGGTGAACTCTTTATGGTAAGAAGGTTTTCAGGGCTAAAAGCTATCTACTTCTATGGCATTGCCTTAATGTGTCTTTCTCTGTCTTCCATGTGCTTTCTACCAGTCTTGCAAGATCACTTTTCCAAGGCAAGAGGCCTAGTGCCCTCAAACTAGTGCCCACGGATGTCCACATATTGGGTTCTCCTGTTGTCTCACATCCCACGTAGCATTAACAGCAGTTCTTCACCTTGCCCAACTCCAAAAGCCTATCTTAGACACTCACTCCTCTGATCCATGCTGTATGGCTTCCTTAGTCTTGGCATGGCGCTGAAACTCTTTTTTCTTTGTTTGTTTGTTTGTTTTTCTGTTTTGTGGGGTGACAATTGGATTTCCTTTTCATCTTGGATCTAACAGAGTCTGTTCAACTTCCATGGGTCAACAATGCAAAGACAACAGAATACAGAGTTACACAGAAATGTATGTGTGATACTCCCTCTGCCTTTCTGGAGGTGACTGATGTGTATGACTAGCAACATATATATTTTAAAGTATCAGAGCTTGAGGGTTTATAAACACACCATTAGCTAGTTTTACTTAGGCTCTTGATAGTTCTCATAAGAATGTATTTCCACTTCTGTCATTTTTATTTGTGAATGTTTCTAGGGCAAAATATATTTGTTTTCTACTATTCACAATATATAGAAAATCACTGAAAATATACTAGATACTAAAAAATTATTTGACAATTTAATGAATACATTTTATGATAATAATATTTGCTTATTTTATAGCAGATTATATATGCTTTATCTTATTCTCAATTATAAAACCATATCAAAATTTTAGTGGTCATATATATAGATTATTATATTGTATTAGTTCTGTTTTTTCTTCTAATAAACATTTTGCAATAAAATAATTTAATCTGTTTTTCTTATTAGTATACAATAAGTACTTTGCAATGAATAGTAAGGGTATAAATGATATTGAAATAACATGTTTGGTTATATTCTAAATTGCTATGTAAAAACTATGATGTACTACATACTATGCATATACAAGTAGAAAGTATGTAAAACTATAATGTACTACATATTTTGCATATACAAAAAGAAAGTATGAAAATGAGTAGATACACAGAGAGAAGCCTTTGTGAAATTTATCATGGGAACTTGAAAGGTGAAACTAAACTCTTGTGAGAAAGAGAGTGGGAGGGAGGGAGAGAGGGAAGTAGAGAAAGAGATGGAGGGAGAAGGAGTTGGAGCAGAGGACAGAGATATTTTTATATCATATATAAGTAACCTCTCTTTTAAAGCACATGTGAAGTCTTATTTGTTCTTGATATGATCAGTGTTTGTCAAAGGCTGCTCCTTCAGACATGATTTGGCAGGATGTCAATGTGGCCACATGTAAAGGTCATGTTGAGAAATACTGAGCCAGTTAATCATTCAGAAAGTAGGTTATTATGCTTGATTCAGAAAGTTCAGCAGTGTGTATGTTCTTTATATCAGTTGAATTTAGAAGACTTAACTGCTTTAGTCATTCTGAGAAACAAGAGCACCCCAATATGTAACACAACAAACACTAAATGATCCGCTTAAACCCACACAGGAAGTCACAGTATACAGGAATAGAATTAAAAGTTCCTGATTTCCTTCCCTCTGCTGATGCCACTAAATCATTTGTCAAAACATCTCAGTCTTTCTTTCAAAGTCAACTGAAAACTTCTTGTGAAATACTGGGCTTATGTAATTGAGTATCCAAAGGGATGTTCTGTACTTAAACACTGCCACTAGCACATAACCAAATTTACCCTATATCTTACATTGTCTCTCTCCCCATTTTGTTTAAAAGTGTGTTGTTAGAAAACAGACAACTCAGTCTTAAGTTGTAAGCACTGTTTTTTGCAAGTGCGTGTTTCCTGTGCTGTGCCCCACCCTGCCCCCCTCCCCTGCTCTGTGTGTGTATTCTGCTTTCTGACCTGCCCTTGGAGCAAGGGGAACAAGGAATGGAAGGAAGCAAGGAGGAAAAAGGATCTGATATGTCATTCTTGAACAGCACAGAACCACCTCATTGGTCCCTGTGCCAAGAGACACTTCTATTTAGTCAGTGAGTGAAAGGAAGAAAAGAGATACACATAAATAATTCTGGGAGTGAAAAGACCAGAGGATAATTCACCTGTGACACAGTGAGGAGGTTCTGCAAGTAGACATCAGTGCTGTTCACATAAAAGAATTTGTATGTATTTAGTGCAGAAAAATTATACACTCCAAAATTACTGCCGTGTTAATGTTTGTTTGTACTATGTATGTGCATAGTACTGCAACAAAATAAGATATTAGTTTTCAAGTAAAGACTTTGTAAAACAAATCAATAAAAGGACTACACATCCTTAATCGATGATTAGTTTTTCCTCCTTTATGACCTCATATACCTGGACTTACACAACATACTCTTGCTTAAAATGCAATTTTAAACATGTTCAGATGATACAGCCATATTTTTTCATAACTAAAATACACCATAGCCAAAGCTTTAATGAACTCACTGTAAAAATGGCATTACTGAAATCTTTTGCGTCAGAGAATAAAGCAAACAGTAGTATGGAAATGTAGGCCTCAGCTAGAGATATGTAAATTGTTTCTGCCAGAGACTGAAAAGACAGATAGACACACTTATTGAGAAATATTAAATGAGTCACTGTGACAGCAATAGATTCCTCTCTGGCTTTGTGGCCAATGGAACTGCATCAGAAATGTGCTCTCCTAGCTAGGGCTGTTGCTCTGGGGTAGCCCATTTTTCTGGCTTAAACAAATCCCTGGGTTAAATCTTCACCACCACAGTAAAAGCACCTGGGGAGTCAAAGGCATTCTGCACCCCAAGAAGTCAGTGGGAGCTCCTGTTTCAATCAAGCGTTTGAGCACTGGAACGAAACCATATACAGACAGATACCCTTCCTTTGCCCATTGTAAAATTATGCATCTGGTTCCAATGATGGCTATCTAATCTTGTGTCTGCGTATTTTATTGATTCTTAACCAGAGTGTGAAGCATCATCATATTCTTTAAAAACAACAGGTTGCATTTGACAGAACCCTGCAATCTCTATTTGCTAGACGAAATGGCAGTCACGGTGAACTGTGACAAAACAGAGAGGTAGCGCTAAGTTATATTTGAAGTTTCAAGTTTACTCGAAATGACCCGGTGCAAACATATGATTTAGATCTGTAAGTCAGAAGTACGGAAGCTCTGCCAGACTCCATTATTTAGTCTTGAAAGTTCCATTATTTCCAGACATCCCAAAGGAAGAGGCTGCCAAGAACGGGAGGAACAGAAGGCCCTCTCAAGAGGTGTCCTGCCAGGGGGTGACAAGACAGATATAATTTCAACACCATTCTAATTTGCTTTGCTGACCAGAAGGGGAAGAGCCCAGCTTTCTACATCAACAAACACTCCACAACTGAGAACTCTATTTTAAAGCCTGTCAGACACTGAAACCCTGTCTACTCTCCATTCAAACTTGTAAGTTCCAGGAACAAATCACATTTGTGATTAAAGTACTGAAGTAAGATGATTTAAAAAAAATACTAAGTAAATTAGAGCTGATGGGGGAATATCAAAATTGATCTTAAGGAATGTAAGACAATTCTGTATCTTTAAGACTTGTCTAAATTTTGTTGTTCATATTTAGAACTATATAATTGGTATTGGGATACCTGATTAGATAACTCACTCCAATGAGAGTGCAGTTTGTAAATTTATTGAGATGAAATAATTTACTCACAAGTCTACTCAGGAATTCATCAACCTATTAGTTTATACATATTTTCTTCTACAAGTGTAATTGATGTATGAAATTACGGGTAGGTTTATAAATCAACATTCCTAAAATATATGTATTCATTTTGTTTTTTTCACTTTCATTATTAGATATTATCTGAGCTGACCCATGGTCTTCCTTTATTATTTTAATTAATTTTTTTTCTTTTTTTTAAATTTTATTTAATTTTCTAAGTTTTTTTTTTTACATTCAAAATCATTTCCCCTTTCCCGTTTCCTCCCTCCCCAAAAGTCCCATAAGCCCCCTTCCCTCCCTCTTTTCCCCATTCAACCCCCTCTCGCTTCTCTGTCCTGGCATTCCCCTACATCCAGTCTTTCCAGGACCAGGGGTCTCTCCTTCCATCTTCTTGGAAATCTATTGATATGCGAATTGTGTCTAGGGTAGTCCAAGTATCTGGGTTAATATACCCTTATCAGTGACTGCCTACCATGTGTGTTCTTTTGTGATTGGGTTACCTCACTAATGATGATATTTTCAAGTTCTGACCATTTGCCTAGGAATTTTGTGAATTCATTGTTTTTAATTGCAGAGTAGTATTCCATTGTGTAAATATACCACATCTTCTGAATCCATTCCTCCGTTGAGGGACATCTGGGTTCTTTCCAGCTTCTGGTTATTATAAATAAGGCTGCTATGAACATAGTGGAGCATGTGTCCTTATTGCATGCAGGTAAAGCCTCTGGGTATATGCCCAGGAGTGGTATAGCCGGATCCTCCGGGAGTGTCATGCCCAGTTTTCTGAGGAACCGCCAGACTGCTTTCCATTTAATTTTTTTAAATTGAAATTTTGAATTTTTTAGGCATTTCATACTTGGGTATTGTATTTACATCATTTCTGTCACTTGATCCCTCCAACCCTTCCAACGTCCCCTAACTCCCTCTCAAATTCATAACCTCATATATATATATGTATATATACATATATATGTATATATATGTATGTATATATGTATATATATGAGGTTATATATATGTACATATATACATATATATATATGTATATATGTATATATATATGTACATATATATATACATATATGTATATATATACATATATATATGTGTGTGTGTGTGTGTTTATGATGTATATAACCATATGACTATGTTTATATATATGACATATATATATAATAACATATATAATGTGTGCATATATATGTGTGTGTGTATATGTGTCATATGCCCAGAAACACTAACACACACACACACACACACACACACACACACACACATAAAATCCCACTGAGCTCATATGGTTTTGAAAGCAATGTTTCATTAGGACATTTCCATCGACTCTGTTTTTCCTAATTCCTTCCTTGTCTGCCCTCCACAGTCTCCTGGCCTCCTCTTGCTAGTTCTTTTCTTCCCTCTGAATAGTTCCCCTTTTGCCCTCCTGTGACACACACTAGTTTCTGTTTGCGTGTATGTGTGTGTCTCAGTGTCTGTGTGTGTCCCTTGTGCTTTATCTTTGACTCTTTTGTTTGTTTGTTCTTTTCTAAATCTGTTTGTTTGTTTTTAGATGATAATGATGACGACAATGATATCTGTTTGTATTCTGATGCCAGATGAATTTGAGTAGGTGCAAAAATGAGAAGGGTCTGAGAGGAGCTGTAAAAGGATAAAACATAATCAGATATATTGTATTAAAATCTAGTTTTAATATGGAGATAAAGCATGGAGCAGAGACTGAAGGAAAGGCCATCCAGAGACTGACCCACCTGGGGATCCATTCCATATACAATCGCCAAACCCAGACACTATTGTGTATGCTGGGAAGTGCTTGCTGACAGGAGCCTGATATGGCTATCTCCTGAGAGGCTCTACCAGAGCCTGACAAATACAGAGGCGGGTGGTTGCAGCCAACCATTTGACTGAGCGCGGATCCCATATGGAGGAGTTGCAGCTCCATTGGGGGGGGGAGGGAGAGCAACAGTGTCCCATAGGAAGAACAACAGTATCAACCAACCAGAACCCCCAGAGCTCCCAGGGACTAAACAACCAACCAAGGAGTACACATGGAAGGATCAATGACTCTAGTCACATATGTAGCAGAGGACGGCCTTGTGGGGCATCAATGGGAGGAGAGGCCTTTGATTCTATGAAGGCTAGATGCCCAAGTGTAGGGGAATGTGAGGACTGGGAGGCAGGAGTGGGTAGGTGGGTGGGGCAACACTCTCATAGAGGCAGGGGAGGGATGATGGGATGGGGGTTCCTGAGAGGAGACCTGGAAAGGGGATAACATTTGAAATATAAATAAAGAAAATAACCAACAAAAAAAAAACAAAATCTAGTTTTAATTTAAAGAAAGGATAAAAGATAAATTTGTTTTTCAATCAAAATAATAAATATCAATATACTATATTGTTTTTACATGACCACTTGCTACACATTTTACATATCATCACCTTTTTGTTGTTTGTTTTGTTTCATTTTGTTTTGTTGAAACGGTTTCTCTGTGTAGCCCTTGATGTCCTGGCACTCATTGTGTATACCACACTGAACTCACAGAGATCCTCCTGCCTCTGCCTCCCAAGTGCTGGGATCAAGTGTGTGCACCACAACAGCCTGGCTCATCACTCTTTTTATCTTGTGAGTTTTAAAATTGATTATTAAAAGGAACACTGGGCACTAAACTTTTTATGTTGTCTCTTCTTTTTAAATTTCTGCCATTCACTTAATGAGTAGTTACTGCACATGTACCACTGGCTATATCTTCCTTTGATAGAGCATGGATTAGCCTTCTAGAAATATTCCTCTTAAAAGTTCATCAGTTGCATTAATTTGAAGACACCGAATGAATATTTCGATCTTATTCAGGCAATAAGATGTGAATGCTACAAGACTGCATGTTCTTTTACAAAACAGAAAATAAGCATCTTGTTCCAATTAAACCAGAGAGAACACATTTTTGCCCTTCTAGGTGAGAAATGAGAATCACAGAAATAGCACATAGCATTTATTTCCATAGGGACCCTTGAATTTATGTTTCACTTACATATAAATTACATGTTATCATTGTTTATTTTTATTACTCAAGTTTTGTAACAGTCAGCCTTTTGGAGAGTGCCTTCAAGTTTCCTTATATAACTTTAATAAGCTTTCATCATGTCATAAAGTCTTTGTAAGTTTTTGATACTGCAAACTTAATTCAAACTAATGTATTATTCTCTACTCCAGCTCTGGCATCAGAGAATTTTCTAAGGAGTCTTAGTTCTTTTTACTGGAAATGGCATATAGAAGTCAACAAATGAAAGCAATGAATTGCACTGAATGCTTTGGGATATAACTATTGCTTGGTCCTCTCAAAGACAAAGTAGACATACACACACACACACACACAGACACACACACACACACACAGACACACACACACACACAGACACACACACACACACACACACACTCCCCTCTCTTTTAATTAGTACATAGATTAAAAAAAAAACCATGTTATTTCCTGCTGTCAGGTTATGGAGAGCAAACCTCTGTTGTGGCATCAGCTTGGGTTGTCTAGAATCTCTACAGGACCCCTTTGGCCAACAACTCACTGGAATGCAACTCCATCTTGAAATAAGGAGACTTGCTTGGCTACATGAGCTAGTGCCGGATCGAGCCTCTTTCCTATGTCATAGTCTCTTTGGTGCAGGAAGGTATTCATTCGTCCGTCAAAAAGCAAAAAGCACTTGCTGTGTGAAACCACAATGATAGATTTGATAGGGGGCTACCCGAGAGATCCAGACATTTGTCCTCTTACCTCTACATGGTCATCACTCATAATCCGCAAAAGTTATAATAAATTAAATATTTTAAATGAGAGTATTTTATTTTCATCAGTGATAGATCCTTTTATTTGCACAAATTAATTATATTTGTTGCATTAACACGTGAGCACATGGTCATGTTTCAATCTGTCTACAGTCATGGGCTCACTGTGTATTAGGGTCCTTAATAAAAAGAAAATAGAATTTAAAACATTTCTTCCCTTGCTACTGTTACAGAGCTGTTTTTCCTGACACAAAGGACTGTGCTTCAAATTAGAAATGTGCCCTACCATTTCCACAACAATGACTCCTTCTATCTAATATGAGTTCATATTAGATGAACATGAGTTCAGGGAGAAACTATATTTCTAGTAGTAAACCATCAAAATTGTCATAACTTAAGCCATGTTTAAACTCCAAATATGTACATATTGTTTTGCTAGTCCATGTATTTATAGTGATCATATGGGGCAATTGGCTTCCAAAGCAACATTCAAATAATTATGAAAACAAAATTATTATCTTGAAGATAGTTATATATAATTTTGATTAGATATGGTTTGTAATTATTGTTAAGCTTGAAAGGAATTGATATTTTTATATAACTTACACTACTTATGCTCCAGAAGGGCAAATACCTTCTTTTATTTATATAATTTTAAGTGCTTTAGAAAGAACTTCAGTAACTTTGCCTTTTTTTATATTGTTCAATAAGTTCAATTTCAAAATATATTATTGGATATTTTTAAACAATATTCATGAAGAATATAGGTTTGGGAAGTTAATTTTTCTTTTTCTTAATATCTGTTACTGTTACTATCATTGCTATACTGGTCTCATGAGATCATTGGGAAGATCTCATTTCCTATTCTTTGAGCAATATATTATTATTATTATTGTGTTTATATATAAATATATTATATACTATATTTATATACTCAATTAAATTATGCAATACACACACACACACACACACACACACACACACACACACACACACATATATATATATATATATATATATATATATATATATATATATATATACACATATGGCTTAGATGATCTGTTATAACTTATGGAAATTTCCATGGATTTAACTTTAACATTCAAGAGAGAGTTTTACTTATTCAATTTATTTTTAGTATTATATAAGTATATATTTATTTTGAGTACATTTTTTTAAAGGAAACTATTGTCCCTTCAGTCTTTCAGCACCAGATTTTCCTGCAGAATTTCACTCTTGTTTCCTGTCACTGCTTGAGTCTTTCCTGCCAGCTTACTATCTAAATTTTCTCAAAGGTTGTTGGTAGGCATGTCTGCTTAATTGTTTTTATCAAACAAATAATTCATTTGTGATACATAAAAAATGTAAATAATTATTATCTAATAATATTAATATTCTTCTTAATTTATTCATTAATTCTTAAATTCATTCTGCAAACATTTATTAATTTTTTATAGGTCTTTACACACATTTTGTCAAATTTTCTTTCTTTATCAGATGCCACTCAATGCAATTTTACTTTCAATTTCTTCATTGCTTAACATTTATTAGTGTAAATAGAATTAATACTTGCATGTTCCTTATTCTCCTGTCTTATGAAATTTCCAATTGTCTATAATTTCTCCAGTAGCTATCTTGACAATCTGACTGTTCCACATCCCATACCTGCTCCCCACACCGCTCTGATAATGGTAGAGCAATATTCTGACCTATGAGTATAGTACAATATTGTTAGCAAAAATTTTATTGATATGCTTCCTTAGCATAATAGTAGTGACTGGTTTTTCCACAGTTCTATGGTCTATCTAATCTCAGGTTCTTGGCTATCCAGGCAGCTGTAGCCCACGAGTTCCAGTCCTTTTTTTTTAATATATATATATATTTACATTTCAAATGTTATCCTCTTTACTGGTTTCTCCCTTCCCATAAACCACCTATAGCATCCCTCCTCCGCCTGTTTCTAAGAGAGTATTCCTCCACACACCCATCCACTCCCACCTCCCCACCCTCAATTCTCCTATACTGGGGCATCTATCAAGCCTTCATAGGACCAAGGATCTCTCCTTCTACTGATGCCTGACAAGGCCCATAGCTAAACATAGTAAAAGCAATATAGGACAAACCAGTAGTCAACATCGAAAAATAAATGGAGAGAAACTTGAAGTAATCCCACTAAAATCAGGGACTAGACAAGGCTGCCCACTCTCTCCATATCTATTCAATATAATACTTGAAGAAGTTCTATCTAAAGCAATTAGTCAACAAAAGGTGGTCAAAAGGATACAAAATGATAAGGAAGAAGTCAAAATATCACTATTTGAAGAAGATATGATAATATGCTTAAGTGACCCCAAAAATTCCAGCAGAGAAATCCTAAAGCCTATAAACAACTTCAGCAAAGAGGGTGGATATAATATTAACTCTAACAAATCAGTAGCCTTCCTATACTCAAAGGATAAACAGGTTGAGAAAGACACGAGGAAAACAGCACCCTTCACAATAGTCACAAATACTTTAAGTTCTTGTCCTACAGATCTTTCACATGCTTGATGTAACTCTAACCAAGCATGTGAAAGTTCTGTAGGACAAGAACTTCAAGTATCTGAAGAATGAAATCAAAGAAAACCTCAGTAGATGGAAAGAACCTCCATGCTCATGGATTGGCAGGATTAATAAAGTAAAAATGGCCATCCTACCAAAGGCAATCTATAGATTCAATGCAATTCCCATCAAAATTCCAACTCAATTCTTCATAGAGTTGGAAAAAGCAGTTTGCAAATTCATTTGGAATAACAAAAACAAAACAGGAGAGTGAAAACTATTCTCAACAATAAAGGAACTTCTGGTGGAATCACCATCCCTGACATCGCTGTATGACAGAGCAATAGTGATAAAAAAAAACCAAAAACAAAAACAACAACAAAAAACCCACTGTATGGTATTGATACAGAGACAGGTTAGAAGATCAATGGAATAGAATTGAAGACCCAGAAATGAACCCACACACCTGTGGACAGTTGATCTTTGACAAAAGAGCTAAAACCATCCAGTGGAAAAAGGATAGCATTTTTAACAAATATTGCTGGGTCAACTGGCAGTTGGCATGTAGAAAAATACAAATTCACCCATTCTTATCTCCCTGTGCAAAGCTCAAGTCCAAGTGGATAAAGGACCTCCACATAAAACCAGACACACTGAAACTTGTAGAGGAGAAAGTGAGGAAGAGCCTTGAATACATAGGCCCAGGACAAAATTTCCTGAACAGAACACCAGTGCCTTATGCTCTAAGATCAAGAATTCACAAATGAGACCTCATAAAATTGGAAAGTTTCTGTAAGGCAAAGGACACTGTCAATAGGACAAAGCAGCAACCAACAGATTGGGAAAAGATCTTTACCAATCCTACATCTGGTAAAAGGTTAATATCCAATATATACAAAGAACTCAAGAAGTTAGACTCCAGAGAATCATGGATTCCATTTCATGAAGTGTGTTTTCCTTCCAATCAGATACTATTTAGTTACTCCCACAGTTTTTGTACCACTTATGTACCAGTGTATCCTGTAAGCAAATCACCCCTGTAGATCCAAGGGTTTAAAGCTGGACTGGTGTTTTACTTTCTCCTTTGGTAACATGCAGATTATCATCCAGTGTCACAAACATTGGTCAGTGCTCAATTTCTTTGTGTTCAATAAATTAAGTTGGTGGTGTTTTCAGCAATAAGGCCTTATCATCTTTTTTGACAATCAACCAATAACCTTGACAATATTTTGATTGTTTGGGGGTTTCTATGGCCAAGTCTTTGTTCAAAAATTTTATTAAATGTAACTCATTACAGGCACTACAGGTTTTATTTGTTAGCCAGAGATACCTAGGTGGGACTTTGTCTCCTCCATTATTTGATGATCCCATGTACAGTTCTTTCATATATGTGTATATATTAAGAAGCTCTACTGTATTCAATTTCCATTTCTCCAATGGCCCTTAAGTTTAGCTTTCTCTCTTCAAATCTCCTCTCTTATATTTCTCTTCCCTTTCCTCCCTGTTTGATCTTTCATTTATTTTCTCTATTGTTTGTTTACTATCTGTTTTCACGTAATCCTTATTATGCTTGCTCTTTACTTGCTCAGAGAGTATTTCAGTTCCATATCATTGATATTGATATGTTGTACTGCTCTTTCCGTTCAGTTCAAAATATTTTCTGATATCCCTCTTAAGTGCTTCAGTAATTGATAGGTTTCTGGAAAGTAATGCTGCTGAGGTTTGAAATATTTGAGAGAATCCTGGAATAATTCTCAAGTTAATTTTATAATATAATACTTATAATCAAAACATGTTGCCCATATGATTTCATAATTTTCTTTTAATTGACAATTCAGAAACTGAATATTCTGAAATTAATTGATGTAAATGTTTTCTTCTTTTATTTTTTTTCAGAAGAATTAAAGCGGTCACTGTTGTTTTTGTTCTCCATCAAGTTGCAATGATAATTTAGTGCTACTGGGTGTACTGTGTCAAGCAACCATTTCTTTATTGAGGTACTGCTTGTATCCACTGCTCTTTTTTTTATTAGATATTTGCTTTATTTATATTTCAAATGTTAACCCCTTTCCATGTTACCACAAAGAAAACCCCCTATCCCATCCCCCTGCCCTCTGCTCACAGCCCCAATTTCCTGACTTGCATTCCCCTATCCTAGGGAATCGAGCCTTCACAATACCAATGGCCTCTCCTCTCATTGATGTCTGAAATGGTCATCTTCTGCTACACACGTATGCAGCTGGAGCCTTGGAACCTTCCACGTATACTTGTTGATTCGTGGTTTGGGCCCAGGGATCTCTGAATATACTGGTTGGTACATATTATTGTTCCTTCTCTGGAGCAGTAAGCCTCTTCAGCTCCTTGGGTCCTCTCTCTAGCTGTTCCACTGGGGGCCCTATTCTCATTCTATTGGTTAGCTGTGAGCCATAGGTGTTTTGATCAAAACAATTTTTTAAATCAAATTATGAAATTGGTAAATGGGATTATTTCAAGCATTTTTTTTATCTGTTGAGTTCTGTTTTGTGATAAATTTTATGGTCAATTTTTTAGAAGGTTTCATGAGGTGCTGAGAAGAAGGTATATTCTTTTGATTTAGGATGAAATGTTCTATAAATATCTGTTAATTCATTTGGTCCACAACTTCTGTTAGTTTCACTGTGTCTCTGTTTATTTTATGTTTCCCTGATCTGTCCATTGATGGGAGTCGCCATGGTGTTGAAGTCACCCACAATTACTATGTGAGGTACAATATGTGCTTTGAGTTCTAGCAAATTTCTTTTAAAAATATGGGTTCCCTTTCATTTGGAGAATAGAAATTCAGAATTAAGAGATCTTCTTGGTATATTTTTCCTTTGATGAATATGAAGTTTCCTTCAATGTCTTTTTTGATGACTTTTGGTTGAATGTCGATTACATCCAATATTATGACTGCTCCAGATTGTTTCCTAGGACCATTTGCTTGGAAAATTGTTTTCCAGCCTTTTACTCTGAGGTAGTATTTGCCTTTGAACTGAGGTCCATTTCCTGTATGCAGCAAATTGCTGGATCCTGTTTGCATATCCAGACTGTTAGTTTATGTCTTTTTATTGGGAATTGAGACCAGTGATGTTAAAAGATAGTAAGGAATAGTGATTGTTGCTTCCTGTTATTTTTTATGTTTGTGTGTTTATCTTCTTTTTGATTTTTTGAAAGAAGATTACTTTCTTGCTTTTTCTAGGGTATAGTTTCCCTCCTTTGTTAGCATTTTCCATCTATTATCCTTTGTAGGGCTGGATTTGTGGAAAGATATTTTGTAAAGTTGGTTTTATCATGGAATATCTTGACATCTCCATCTATGGTGATTGAGAGTTTTGCTGGGTATAGTAGTCTGAGCTGGCATTTGTGTTCTTTTTTGTCTGTATGAGATCTGCCCACGATAGGTCTGCTTTTATATGTTACTTGATCTTTTTCCCTTACTGCTTTTAATATTCTTTCTTTGCTTATGCATTTGGTGTTTTGATTATTATATAATGGGAGGAATTTCTCTCTATTTGGTGTTCTGTAGGCTTCTTGTATATTTATGGGCATCACTTTCTTTAGGTTTGGGAAGTTTTCTTCTATAAGATTTTTGAAGATATTACTGACCCTTTAAGTTGGAAACCTTCACTCTTTTCTGTACCCATAATCCTTAGGTTTGGCCTTCTCTTTGTGTCTTGGATTTCCTGGGTATTTTGAGTTAGAAGCTTTTTGCATTTTGCATTTTCTTTGACTGTTGAGTCAATGTTTTCTATGTTGTCTTCAGTGCCTGAGATTCTCTCTTCTATCTCTTGTATTCTGTTGTTGATACTTGCACCTATGTCTCCTGATTTCTTTCCTAGGTGTTCTATCTTCAGAGTTGTCCCCCTTTGTGATTTCTTTATTGTTTCTACTTCCACTTTTAGATCCTAGTTTGTTTTGTTCAGTCCCTTCACTTTTTTTTGTTTGTGTTTTCCTGTAACACTTTAAGGGATTTTTTGTGTTTCCTCTTTAATGGTTTCTGCCTGTTTATCCATGTTCTCCTGTACTTCTTTAAGGTAGTTATTTATGTCCTTCTTGAAGTCCTCTATCATCATCATGAGATCTTATTTTAAATCCAAATCTTGTTTTTTCTCGGTGTGCTGGGGGTAACCAGGGCTCACTGTTGCGGGTGAACTGGGTTGGGATGATGCCACGTCGCCTTGGTTTCTGTTGGTAATGTTCTTCTGTTTGCCTTTTGACATCTGGTTATCTCTGGTGTTAGCTGATCTTTCTGTCTCTGATTGTTGCTTATCTCTCCTGCAAGCCTGTGCATCTGTACTCCTGGGAGACCTGTTCTCTCTGGGAGGAATATAGGTATGGAGAGCTGTGATACATGGTCAGCTCAGGTGTTCTGAGAGAATCCAGAAGTATCCTGTCCCCAGCTGATCCTTAGTTCCTGTGTCCTGATGGCTCTGGGCAGGTCCCCCTTGGACCAGTAATTTGAAGAGAAGTGATAGTCTTACCTGTGCACACAGGTGTGTAAGCACTCCTGGGAGACCAGCTCTCTTGTGGTATTTGTGTATGTAGCTCTGTGGCCCAGGATCAGCTCTGGAAGCAGATGGAAATCAGAAGACTCCTGTCCCAGGCTGCTCCTGGGCTCTTGTATCCTCAGGGTTTTGGGCTAGTTCCTCTGAGTAGTAGGGGAGGTCCTATCTGTGCTCTCAGACCTCTCAGCACACCTGCGTGGTTTGTTACCTTCTTGTACCACCTGGATATGGCAAGGAATTATTCAGTTGTGAGCTGTCATTTGGAAGCTAGGAAATAAGCTGCAGTACTCTGCAAGAGTGACAAATGATTACAAGGCCCTAGCAATCTCATTAGCCTCTATACTTATTCTTCAGTGACAACATAATTGTGTTACATTTTCAAGTTAGTATTTTAATATGTTGATAGTGTTACTATAATAAACTGAGTTTTCACTGTACTGAATATTCTGTAGTTGCTTTTAATGTTTTTCTTTAATTTTATGTCAGTTCCTTTTAACACAGCTAATTGTAGGGTTGTAGTCACTAAACAATTTGGGGATTTGTTTATTTTAATGTTGATGGCCTAAGACTTTTATATGTTCTAAAATTCTGTCATTTTCTTTTATTTCAGTTCTCTATCATCTCTTTCTCTATAGCTTACATTTCTAAGCAGATCAAATGGCACAGTGAATTTATTGTTTATTTATCTGACATTTGAATATATGGCTAGGAAATAAGAGCAATTGGAATTTAAGATTGTCAGTGTGAAAAATGGAACATGGACATGCTCTTGTAAGTAATTCTGCTTCAAGAATCTAAAACCTGGCTTAGTGCCTTTACTTATGATCTGTTCAAAATACTTAAATAATATTAGTAAATGACCTGGAAAAATTGTCTTCTAGTTTATCTTTACAATAATATTACAAATTTCTTCTTGGTGTAAAGGCATTACAACATTTTTCTCAAAATGAATTTCTAGCATAATTTTGGATTTATAGAAAATTCATGAATCATATTACAGAGAAGTCCTTGTTTAACTTATGCCTACTCACCTCCATGGTTCACAGCTTGCATTTTTATGGTACATTAGGAGTCAAGATTTAAAACCTGGCTATAGAGAAAATTTCAGAGTTCTATATGGTATACTAACCAGTCTTTCTGTTAATATATTTGGTACATCATGCAGTAAAATGGCTACATTTAATTGTTATATTTCTCTAGTAGCTGCTTGGTGTGTGAAATTTTTTTAGTTTTCCCTTATCTGTGACATTGATCATATTAAAGAATGCATATCAAATATCCTGTAGAACATACTAATACAGATTATATATTTCTTGTAGTTATACTCAAATTGTGGGTCTGTGAATAAACAATATTTATTTTGATGCCTTCTCAATGTATATCACTGATGTTAACTGTAGATAACATTGTCTACATATTTTATGTTAGTATAATATTATCTTTCACACATAAGTTTTAATATAGCTGTTATCTTGCATAAGTAAATTAAACTAATCATAATTAATATGTCAATATTCATGTTATTAGCCAAGTGCATAGTATATTCTAATTTCACAAGTTTGGAGAGATCTTCTTTTTCCCAGACACAGCATTTTCTTTGCCATGACAGTGAAGATTGCGTATTTTCTGTGGGATTAACACTGAAGAGGTGAGTGGTTAATCTTTGGAATTTTCTTTCTCACTATTTGACAGGAATGTAGATAAGTAAGGGGAGAAAGCTAGCATAATCCATATTTAGAGACAGTGTTGGCAACAACCAGAACTTGTGTTTAACTTAATGGAAATATTGGCAGGCATGAATGTCTGGTGCGCTTAAAGGGTAGAGTTTGGTGGTAGTATTAAATATTGCACAATGATGTGCAGCAACTATCGCCATGCATTTTTGTGACTTCTTTGATCTTCAAACACTGACACTTTCTATCCATTAACAAGTAACTTCTGCAGCAATCCTACCCCAACTTGGTGGCAAAAAAATATTTTCTTTTCTCTTTTTTATGGGGTGGCATTTTTCCTATGTAGGTTAGGTTATCTTGATCTTGAATTCATTATATAGCCCAGATTTCCCTCAAACTTATGACAATACTCTAGTATCAGTGTCCTGTATGCAGAGTGACAAGTGTGTGCTACTTCATCTAGCCATATTGCTATTTTTCTTACTTTTTTTTTTTTTTTTTTTTGGTTTTTCGAGGCAGGGTTTCTCTGTGTAGCCCTGGCTATCCTGGAACTCACTCTGTAGACCAGGCTAGCCTCGAACTCAGAAATCTGCCTGCCTCTGCCTCCCAAGTGCTGGGATTAAAGGCGTGCGCCACCACCGCCCGGCATGCTATTTTTCTTTATTCTGTGATTTTTAGCAATAAAATTTTCTCTTGTTCTAATTTCATCCTTTCTGCTCTTCCTTGCTTCATGTAGTTACAGACACATGACTGATTGTTGTCCTTTGACCTAAAAATCTCCCATAATATTATTGCATCTAGAATATATTTTAATATGAATTTACTGAGTTTTGTTCATCCAAGAAAATGGACACATTTTGTCAGGTATTGAATTGGGTATTTTATTTTCTTCCAAAACATCAAATCTTTTCCTACAACCTGCATTATAATTCATTTGGTTCCTAGAAAAAAATATATTATCAACCCACTGGCCATCTTGCATCTGTGGCTGAGTTATGGAGGAGAGGTTTTGCTTCTTCTAAGAGCTCTTTACTCCCAATATTCCTCCCGATTCCCTAGTACTTCCATTTCTCTGTTCATATTATTTATTTCTTCTTTCATGGGGTCTACTATTTCCCCCTCTGCTTTTAGAAATATTATTCATAACTGCTTTTGTCTCTTTAACATTTTGTTCCCTGAGTAATAGCTGAGTGCAGTTTGAATGATACCTTTGTATCCTGAAACTCTAATTTCCCTTGCTTTTGCTATTCCTTGAAATTTGGGATCAAAAGTTAGTCACCTTGCATTAGGTTATAGAAATTGAGGTAAATAGCTTTCGAGTGAGGTTCATGTCAATCCTGCCTTCACTTCAGCTGAGAGTAATGCCTTTCTACGTAGTAGTAGAACCATGGATGTGGGCGGATACCTCTTGAGTTATACTTACATGAATTGGCCTGCCTGTGTTAAAGTTCTCTTTTACTTCACATATGCGGTCTATGTCTAGCAGATACTTGAACAGAAGGTGGTGTTTTTATATAGAGTTTTATGTATACAATTAGCAAGTGTGAGGTACATAAAATATTGTGTGAGCTGAATAGTCTGTGTTTTAAGGAGTCTCAGATTTGTCTGAATGAGCTTGTTTATACATGCCATGATCATTTACCCTGTCAGCTCAGTTCTTTGATAAATTTAGGAAAAGTTATTAATTTTCAGTTTGCCACAGTTTTTTTACCACAACAGAAAATAGGAAATTTATCTTTCAAAAATAGTGTTCATTCAACTAATTTTAACCAGATCAGTTTTCACTTTTCCATATAAAGGAATGAATGATTAGCTCTATCTTTCACAAAGAAAAAAATTCCCTAGACATCGAGATGTGTGAATGCACAGATGTTACTAAGAAAGCCTACCCGTGCAATGATAAGTTCATTTTCCTGGGAGACCAATTAAAATGGCACTATCCTGTTGGGAGTTACAACTGTAGAGTATGTAGAACATATCAAGATCAATTAATTAAGCATTTTATATAAAATACACCTGTTTTGGATGAGAACTGTGGATTGATTCTTCTTGAGTTTGAGCAACTACAGTATTTTCTATTCCTTGCCAGTAGATTCTTGGCATAAAGGAAGAAGCCTGATCTTATTTTCTGCTCTAAATAGAAGGAACACCTTATGCCAATTGTACACCATTTTCTGTGGCTGCATGCTTGAGCAAGCATTTCTTTTGTCTTCTCTTTTGATTTTTTTTTACTCTTTGGAAAGGATATATATACATGTATACATATATGCACATCTTTACTGTATATACCTCCTGTCCTCCTGTTCCTCTCTCCCTGCACTCCCCACTTCTTGGGCACATAACCTTTGTCTTATAACTAACATATTTTATTATCTGCTGAGTCAAATAAGTGCTGCTTATATAAGCATGGGCGTGAACTCATTCACTGAGACCTGGATCATCTACAGGCGACAACACCCTAAAAAGTCATCAACTGCCAGTAACTCCTCACCCTAAAAGTCATCAATTGAAACTGCTAAGATACGAGTGAAGCTTTCAAAGTCACTCTTTTCTCTACAATGACATTTTAAACTGGCTTGATGCTATGGAGGTCTTGTTTAGGTAATGATAGCTGCTATGAATTAATATGTGCAGCCTTCATGTCATGGGTGGAATATAACATTTTACAGGACTTTTCCTTTGCCTCCAGAGCTTTCATTCTTTTTACATGGTCACTTATGGTGTTCCCTACACTTGAGGTCAGGTTGTCATTGATGTAATACAGTCTTTTAGGTTCAAATAAGATAAATGAATGAAATAAATAAAGAAAATAATCAAAAGGAGGTAAAGTGCATCATGCCTTCTCTACTAAGGAAACTGAGAAAGAAGGCTCATAAGCCCAAGGTCAGCCTACACAGCAAAGAGAAAGCACATCTCAAAAGCAAACATTTGCTAAGCAATTGACTAGATAGCATGCATGGTTCTCTGTATATCAGTTGCATTTATATTTCCAATTTGCTAACATTTATAACTTGTTAGTGCAGGGATACTCATAGAACTGTACAGGGTAGCCTTTGCTCCTATACTACTGCCTCTAATTTCAGATTTATTGCAACATACTACTTTCAACAACCTTTCTAAATTGCCAGTGGTTTCCTGTGATTCTTTTTGGTCTGATACTATGGTTCATTATCACATAAAAACGTGACCAGTGTCTTCTTTCCAAACTGAGACATATTTTCTTCTTTTGTCACACTAAGAGATGTTAACCAACATGATCCCAGCATTTTATTGAATCAAAGAAATTTCCTTGAGGATGAGCCAACCCCTTCATTCATATAAACCACAGGAAAAAAAAATCCCAAAACTTAAAATAATTACTCATGCATCCTTGGTTAAACATAATGAAAAATAAACAATTTCTATAAGCTTTTGTAAACATTAAGTAAGAATAAGGAAAAAAATCAAAATATCTTGTAATGTAGAATATTTGGTGGTATTTTCGAAGAAGTATGCAAGCAAAATGTTCTTCATCCTTCTTTACCTCAATTCTGCTTGTGGTCACCTTTTGGCTAAAATGCAATTTGGCTCCAATAACCTGTTTCTCAATCTGTAATGAAACAAATAGATTTAAAATAATATTTTTAGATGTTAGGAAAGCAATAAGTCTTTTTAGTTCCCTAACTATGTTAAATTAAATGCCCTATTTTCTTTTTTGAAATCTAGTGAGCCAACTTAATTGTTGTGATAGGCCTGGGTTTTGTCTTAACAGAATCACTTACTGATGCTCATCTGACAGAGGTACGGCTGGGTAGCATCAACTCAGTGTTTCAACATCAATTGGCTTAAATGTATTTTAAAGCAGAGGAACCATTAGTACCCCTTCCTGCTTCTATGCTGCTAGCATATCAGCTTTATAAATAGCAAGCCTTTTCCTATCTACTTTTAGAACCTATTTGAACAGATGAATAAAGCAAGTCCTCATTGGTTTTCATTTTAAAATTTAAAAGTAGTCATTGATTATGTTTATGATAGAACATTGTCTTAGGAATATTCTAGAGAAGTTGCTTAAAATTTTCACATCTTTCTATCATTATAAAATAGTATATATGTATGTATGTATGTAAATATGAATTTATTTATTTATTTATTATTTTATTATTCTTTCCAAAATTCACAGATTACAAGGGCTTGAACAATGCAGAAATCTTTTGTATTTCATAAAGGAGGTTTAATGGGTGGAGGTGTCTATGGTGGCAGGTTCTCAGCATCAGGATTTTGGGTCCATCTGTCAGATATCGTGGCCATCTTAACATATACCCCACTTTCCCTTTCACCAAAATGAGGTCTTGTAAATACATTAAGCTCACAGTTTTAGAGAAAACAAAAGCATCTGGAAAATTTATATTTTTCTCTGTAGCTTGATATTCTAGATCTCCCACACTATACATTGTGCTATCTGGAAGCTAATTCCAGAAACAGCTTTGAGGGTAGAGTTAGGGTCTTGTCTTTTAATTTTAGTAGAATTTGTCGTTACAATGCTATTTATGAAAATAAATAAATAACTATCTCAGTAGAGGAGATAGCCTTTTATTTTGACAGTGTGGGTTGGTTGATCCATTCTTAAGTCATCCAAGCAAATACCAACTTAAGGTAACTTAAAAATAATCTATAGGTTTGACTATGGTTTCCAATCTCTGAATCTGAAAGTTAAGTAAAGGGAAGATTTTTCTGGTGATACCTAACAAGTGATAGAGGGTCAGTCCTCAACTCCATATCAAAATTTATCTGAAATCAGAATCTAATAGAGATTTTCAGTCACTTTGAAAAGCAATGGCAGTGTTAGATATTTATTTAATTCATTGATCACCAAAGTGTTTTCTAGTTTTATCAATAAGGGCATATCTCATTGCAGTGTCAAAAATTCAATTCACATTGTTTAATAATTAGCATTACCATTTAAATTAGAAATAAATAAGGATAAAGATAGTTAAGGCTGGTGAATATCTACAGCTTTAAAACATGTTCTTTTCATCTATTCATTCTACTTCTGGTGTCATCATCATGTTTCATTTACCTTACATCTATTACTCTTTGGGGCATACATCATTGGTTTTGTACTTTTAACAAAACTTGTAGACAAAATTTCTTGTTTTTGTTAGTCCCTCTGTTGTTCTCTTAATCCCTTTCTTTTCATGATCCATTTGTCTTATAATCAATATAATTCATTCAAAAAAGCACAGTCTAATTATTTTGGAGGGAGCATCATAGGAATATGTCTGTTTCCCAAAGAAAGTCTTTCCCTTCCCACTCCAAGGCATAGCCAATTCTTGATGATATTTAACAAATTTCACATTGTTGTGCAAAATAAGGTTGCATCATTTGATTCAGTGTCTCCTGACAGGATCTTGACATTTTACTCTTTTCAGTGAATTGTGACACAGTGGTTTGTGCTCTCATATTTCATTAAGGGGCTACATGTACATTAGTATCTCAATTTGTTTTATCTACATATATTTAGTTTATCACTTGTTAAAATCTAGAATTTAGTTAAAAATATTTTTTTTTGAGACAGGGTTTCTCTGTGTAGCCCTGGCTGTCCTGGAACTCACTTTGTAGACCAGGCTGGCCTCGAACACAGAAATCCTCCTGCCTCTGCCTCCCAAGTGCTGGGATTAAAGGCATGCACCACCACCGCCCTTAGTTAAAAATATTAACTTGCAAATTTTGTGATTACTCCTTTGGTATATATATATATATGTATATATATATATATATATATTCTAGATACTTCATTTAGCTACTTTTAGGAAATGTGCTTGGACAAATTGTACCATAATCGTTAAGAACAACTTCCTTTCACAGGAGGTTCTTCAGGTAGGCTTCCAACAACTCTTTGTGATTCTGCAGCCAGATTTTTTGCAGCTTGATATTAGGTGGTCACATCACACAATCAACAGGAAAAGTCTTACATTGCATTGATATTTTTATGCCAGTATCTCAAGTCTATATTCTAATAAATTTGTCTTTCTTTCTTTTTCTTTCTTTCTTTCTTTCTTTCTTTCTTTCTTTTTTTCTTTCTTTCTTTCTTTCTTTCTAAATTTTCTAGACTTATTCATTACATATGAAGTATTTTGTTTGCAGGTATGCCTACATGCCAGAAAAAGGGACGAGATCTTATTAGAGATGGTTGTGAGCCACCAGGTGATTGCTTTGATTTGAACTCAGGACCTCTGGAAGAGCTACCAGTGCTCCTAACCTCCAAGCCATCTCTCCAGCCCTCTAATGAGTTTCTTGATAATTGCTTGTAAATAAAAATGAGGTTTTGTGCAGCATTATCTCCCGGAGGAAAGAGCATAAAACAATTGTGGAGTCACAACAAAAACATTGGTCAGAGTCCCCACCTAGTCTCTAGTCAGACTGTACTAGTCAATGACTAGGGCTGTGCTCCCAGATTAGGTTCACCTTGCAGGGCCTAGTACCATAAAAAAGCAGGTATCTGAAACAGAGAAGACCAGAATAACTTTTGTTAGATCAAAGTTAAAGCAAAGCATGTGACTTGAAATTGTAAAGGTGGCTTAAGGATGTTTCTATGTTGGTGACAGTTAACAAGGGTTAGAAATTATATTGGTATAATGCATATGGCAGAATATTTTGCTGATTGAATGTGGGAAATAAAAAAGAGTAAGAAAAGTAAGAAAAATAAAGTAATAGAAAAAAATCTTAGGAAATCTACTGAGATTGATAAATATAAATGTGCTCTCAGGTGAATACATATAACTTCCATTCAATTTTTTCTGATAGAATGCATTTGATTGCCTATTTAAATATATAGTTATAAATTGACTTGGTCATTTTTTTCGATGCCCAACCAGTGGAAAGAACTAAAAATAAAATACTATTCATATTTTATTAGTGAATGACCAATATTAATAAATTCTACCAGTATTGGTAAGTGTTATCCTCCTCTAGATAGCAGCTGAATATTGCATTGTAGATTGAATACAATATTCTTCCATTCTCACCGAGTGTTTTTACCAGTGAGGCTGTATGTGTCAGTCCATGATATCTTAGATATATTATGTAGGCCTTAGACATATATTACCGAAACTAACCACATTGCTCTGATTTTTTTCCTTTGAAATAATAACTACTCAGACTAATTAGTTTTCTTAACAATACGGAAAGAATTATAACAACTATGTTAAATAAATCAAATAAAATAAGGAAACTTGGAAAACCTAGACCCTAAGAGAAACGAAAATCCACAGCAGTTTGGAAGAGATACCCTCAGGACTCCAGCTTTACCTTAGCTCACCTCTACTAACTTTTGACTCTGCATCTCTTTTTTTGTTACCCTCAATAAGAATTCCTCAGAGAATGTGGGAAATAGAATAAAAAAGCAGAGAAAGGGAGGGGAAGAAAGAGAGAAAGAAAAGGAGGAGGAGAAAGAGAAGGAGAAAGGAGTTTGCTTAACAGTCTGAGGGTCTGGGTACAATTGATTGCTATGGAGATCACACTGGATAACATAAGAATGAACCTCATAACCACAGACCATAAAAAGAGCAATAGCATCTCCATCTAACAAGCTAAGATTCTGAATGTAATCTTTGATGAACGTCATGTGGATGCTTATAATCAAGGCAATCCAAATCATAAATCTGAAAGAGGAAGGATGTGAGAAAATGTAGTGACAGTCAGCATTCATTATTTAGGGAATCTACTGACAACATTAAGGATGCTTGGTCTAGGTCCTTATTAAGGTATGAGACAGGTGAACTTTAAAAGTGCTGTGCTTTTGTTAATCTTTGTGATTTAAAAAATGCCCTGTAATTAGCAGTGATAGAGAGCCAGATTAAGTGTGGCATTATGATCAGGTAGGTGCAGATGTTAGCTTTGTTATTTTCTTGTAGGCCACTGAACAAATCTCTCAATTTCTTTATAGTTCAATTTATTTTTAAGAATAGTTATTTCTGCAGTTTTATCCCATATTCCTTAAATAGGCAATAATATTTGTAAAGCAGTTGCAGAACATAAATGATAGAAAGCATATAGTCATTAGTATTTGTAAGAATGTGGACCAAGATAATGTGAAGGCCAACATGTACTAATATTAAAGGGTCACAGTAACAACATAGCACAAACTGAACTAAACAGAAATTTATTAAGTCAGTTCTAGAGCTTAGATTTCTAAGATCAGGGAGTAATTTCTCCATAGGGTGTTTGTGACAGGTATTTTTTCCTTGGTGTAGGTATGGATTTCTCTCTGTCTTTTTATATTATCCTTTCATCTGCATGCCCATGTTTACAGTTCCTACTTTTATAAAGATTAGGATGATTGTAAATACCTTACTCAAAGTGGATCATAAATGGCAGTAACTGAGACACAAGGGGACAATATTTCAACTTGTGAATCTGTAGATATGAAATCTAATTCTTAACTGCCAAGTTAATACTTGGAATGGTTGAAAGACCATTTGTTTATGTGGAAATGCTGAAGCAATGGAGAGAAGGGATTTCATATTTCATTACAGGAGATAATTTAGAGCAGTTACGAGACTGTCCAAATAGTTATTCAAATTGAGGACATTCAATAATTCACTCTTTCTCTTTCTCTTCCCCCACCTATTTCTCATTACCTCTCCTCTCTTAGAGGTTTTTATTTCAATCTCTTATTGTATACCATGATCATATCAGCTATTAGTCTAGTTAGTTGAGTCATAGAGATGAGTACAGAAGCCACTCAATAGCAAATTAGGTAGGTTTTGGTTAGTTTCAATCAATAACTACCAATTATACACAGGGTTTTGTTTTGTTTCATCACAGGAACAAACAAAGTGTTTAAAAGTCAAAACTAGTTAAAGATGGCATGTACTGCCTGTGAGATAAATAACATTTTTTATATTTTGAAACATATTCTAGAAGATAAACTGTGTAGCCTTTCATTATAGCAATCAAAGAGTCAAAGAACTATGTAGTTAAGTTGATGATTCTTAAATCCCTCACACTATTTCATTATACCATGAAGCATTATAAAAGGAACATAACTGCAACAAGAATGCTTAAAAGAGCAAGAACACAGCATTAGCTTTAAGGGAGGATAACTCCAATCTCCTCTTATGTGAAGAGAAATGTCTAATTCCAGGGATTGTTAGAATGACACAAGACAATCAGCATAGCCACAGTAGTATCTAGTCCACCAATGAGAGGTATATATGAGGAAGAAGCATTGTGTGTTTGTGTGTGTGTGTGTGTGTGTGTGTGTGTGTGTGTGTGTGCATGTGCACGCACATGTGTGTGTATTTATGACCTATCAAATAATAAAAATGTAACACTGCTAATTGGAACTTAGTTTAATTGACACAGCCACAGTCTAATTGTGAAACTAGACTTGGAAAAGTTGCATAATAAACCATGGGTCTGAAAGAGCAGGTGTCTTCCAAGGTATCTTCTGTGGGTAAGAAAGGCAGGTCAAATTTGAGTTTCTCTGAGCCTAATTATGGCTTATTAATAATACCATCCAAGTTTATATGTCAATGTGAATGTATTTCAAATTTAAATATTAAAATTAACTTCAAGGGTACATGTGATATTACATTATGCTTTAGGACTTTCAGGAAAAGTAAGTGCCCTATTAATAAATATAGAGCTCATCATTTTTAATATTAAGTTGTAATATTGGGTTCTACTAAAGAAAGTATTTCTGTTTCCAAGTTGTATTGATCAAAGTGACGGTTTCTATCAAGGATGATGTAGAGACAGAACTTGACTTTTTTCTCTTGTTCTTTGGTTTAGCATTGTTTGAGACAATGTCTTGCTCTGTAGCCAAGTGAAGCCCAAACTCGTCTGGTCTTCCTGTTTCAGTCTTTCAAGTGTTAGGATAACGTCTGTGAGCCACCATGATGAATTGGGCTTTTGGTAAATGATCAGACAATGTGAGTTTAAAAATTGAATTCATTTAGACTGGATTAACCCCCTCCTAATAACACAAACACACACCTCAAAGACCACAGCCTTGACTATTATGATCCTTTCTATATTGGCTTTGGCCTTCATCATATAATTGGCTGTGGCCTATGGGATATCAGCAAGAATGAAGGGAATATAAGCTTACTAAAACTATAAATCACTATGGCAGAATTCTTGAATAACTTTAGATACATGTTTGGGTGATGAAGGTACAGTGGGAATGGATTTTCAGGCCATCTTGGACATTCTGGCTGCAGTTGAACTTGAAATGTAGAGTCTAGTAGGGACCTTACATGCAAAAGAATCTTCTAATAACCCCCACAAACCCAACAATCATGAGAAATAATAAACTTTTGTTGCAATCCATTCAGCGTTGGATTAATAAAAGGAAAATTATGATTTGAGTTATTTATTTATAACATTTGCTTTTTTAAGGTATTAATTTTTGATAGCTTCAGAAGAGAAATCACTTGAAGAGGTGATGGTCTAATAAATATTCACAGTGGTGATTTAGTGGTCACCGAAATCCTAACGGGGAGTTTCTAGGTAAGCTAAATGAAAAAGACCTAAAGAGCTCTCTGTGAAGAAAGTATTTTTATTAAGAGCAGTAACATTTTAAATGCTCTTATGTGTTAAATGCTCTTAAAGTGTTTTTATAAGTTTGGGGTATTTGAATAAATAATATATTTATCATAAATTTAACTTACGAGACAGATAATCTTCTTAGTGCTTATTCCTTAACATGAACCAAACAAGAAAAGAACAAAAATGAAAATTATGACTGTGTGGACAAAGTATTCAAATGGTAAAGCAATTTTTCTTAGGACTCCTAAACCTGTGATTCTCCTATTTATACATAATAGTTATATGTAATAGTAATAAGTTAAAAAATATGATTTTCTTTAAAATTAATGGAAGATATCCACTAGATTCTTAACTACGAACAAAGAATAGACCTAAATTTTTAGATTGAACTAAAAACCATGTTTCTATATATTTAGATGTGTAAAGTGTGTATATATATATAAAATCATAAAATTAAATATATTATACTTAGTACATATTTATATACTATATCATATGTATAAATATAATAATGTAACTAAGTCATGAATTTAAAAATAGATGATTTTCTTTGTGTTATAGCCATTCATAAATTAAGAAGTTGTTACATAAAATATAATACAAATGAAAATTCCATTATATCTAAGCAGATACACAGTACTTACATTTTCTGTTTTTAATTATAATTTTATTAAGAAATTTATTTCAAAATTATGCTTCAAGTTCTACAGTATTTTCACCACAGTTTTGAATTGTTCACTCACTAGATGTCAACAGTCTGAAAAGTCTGAGATATTCAACTGATATCATTCCATGAAATCCAAAGTGTAACAGCACTGTGAGTAGAAAGCACCTTAATTAGAGAAACACCAAATTGTTTTCACGATGTAGATAAATATTGTAATTTTGACATTCTGAAGGATGTCTTAGGAGCAGATTTGAATATGGAAATGGAGATGTAGATGCTATGGCAAATGCAATAATGGTTTGTGTAGATGTGTGTGATGTGGGCAAGTATTTCAATATGTTTGGTATATATTTTACAGCAGAAAAGTGACAAAGGATAAGAAAGGAAAGAAGGGCTCTCTCCAGATAAAAATGAACTCTAAAGTCAAACTTAACTTGAAGATATGTAAAGTCTTTCCTAAGAGAATGGGAAAATAGTAAGTCGGGAGTCAGTATAAGGTCTTAAGAAAGGAAGAGGTAACCAAATTCCACTTACAAACACTGGGCAATAACATTTCAAAGAGCCCAGTGAAAGATGAATAGCTAAGGATGAACTGAATGTGACAGAGGTACAGGAGAAGGGTAGATCTATAGAGTCAGCAACTTGTGAGGATGCACTCATTGTAGTGGACTGGGAGAAGCACAGTGTTGGGCGTAGTAGCACAAATAAATGACATAACTGTTTTCCATATATACGTGTCTATGCCATAGACCTGGCAAATGATAAGGTAAGAAAAATCAAGTCCTGAGATATTGTTTCTTTACATTAGACTGAATGTTAAGGACCAGATCTGTGGCCTTAAGCAGAGAGAGAAATAGAAAGAGTGTGTGAGAGAAAGGGTGTCAGGTGCTAGCCAGACAGTTCTTTAAACATTTATTCTGAACAAAGAAAAAGCCTGAAGGGAAGAAAGGGTGACAGAGGGAGGCATCGAGATTAAATAAATTTGATCAGAAAAGAGGAGGTGAGACAATATAAAAAGCAATTAGTGAATAAAGTGATCAAGGGCATAGAAGAAAGACTAGAGCAAATGTTACTTCTATCCTATTTCTATCTCTCCTTCCATCCCTGTCCCTGCCCCTGCCTCTGCCCCTCCATAGTGTCATAACAGTAACTCAAGCAGTCTATGAAAACTATACTGACATTTCAAGATCGTAATGCTTACAAAGTGTCACAATTCAAGTATATTAAAACTAAAGCGCATACCCCGGTTGTAGGAAACCTTAATCCAGAATTTACTTTGTTGTAGACAATGGGACCAATAACTACTTAATTAATGAGGGGTATTCATTAGTGACCTTTATTTGACAAATGAGTCAATCCACTATGGTAATCAGTCACAGCTACAGTCAGAATTAGATTTTCCTTTTGAATCTAAATTTTAAATAAGGTAATGTTCCTGTGCTCTAGGTCAGATTGAGGTCACCTGAATTGTTTGATTTCAGAAAATATTAATCATATGCAGATCAATTGTATTTAATTATTTGAAAGGGTAGAATTTTTTAAACACTTCCATTATATTACATACTCTAGAATCATTCATTTAGTATTTAATTTTATTTTCTGTGATTTGGAATATGTTTAGTGTGTTAATATGGGGAGATTCTGAAGCTGGTTTCTGCACTTATTAGGCAGCCATTGGATCAATGAGCCTACTCTATGACCTTAAGGTAAAATTTCATATTTTAACAAATACATAGAAAATGGCAAAAAAATATGGAGAAAGAGATAGACAATTAGTTAAATTCCTTTTGTCTAGGTAGAATTTGATACATGACAAGTTTTCTATTGAGGAGTATATTATCAGGCACATTGACTTTATTCTGATATTAATTTAGGATTAATAAATGTTGAGTGATTTTTATTTTCAACCTAAGTTGCATAGGATATGCATTATTCATGGAGAGAAATGTGGCACTATGAACAATTGCATAAACATCATATGTAGAGGATTTTAAATTTAGAAGTAGTATTTAGCCTTATGCTTCAAGAAGCAGCATACTAAATCACACAAGGACTAAAGCTTTTGATAGGCATTTATCAATCCACCATAGCATGTCTGCTGTGACAAGCTGTCTTCAGAAAGTGAGGATCTGTGAAGATAAAACTATACTGGGCTTGCTCTATAAAAGGAAAGTCAGATGTAAATGCAGTTGCAGTGTAACCTGTCAATGTAGGTCTTGGACTTGTTAGAACAGTTTCTAGTTTAAGTGTTCTAACTTCTGACAGATATGTGTGAGTTATTGTGAGGAAAATATAGTCATATTTGTGCCCATGCTGACTGTAACCAGCACATCTTCTCAAATCTATCCTGAATTTGTTTGCAAATTTCTTCCCAACAAACGAACTTATATGACCCCAAATATTAATGCTATTATGTCATGCTCAATGTCTGTTTCTTAATTCCTTGTTGTACTGGACCATTCTTTTTTATCTGCAGACACGTCTTCAAATGAACTTTTATGTTTGCTTTTTAAGTGATTTTTTGATCCTGTCTATGCTATTTCATCATCTATTAGTTAAGTTCTCTCAATTCCAAATCTCTTGCATGATAGCCTATCTGAAATTCAAAATTGAATAGCTCTCATTATTTGAATACAACACTAACTAATAGGTTCCAAAACAAACAAACAAAATCTTCCATTAATTTGATTTTCTTAGCAATTTTGTCTTAGAGATAAAACACTATAGAATACTACTCAGCTATTAAAAACAATGAATTCATGAAATGCTTAGGCAAGTGGGTGGAACTGGAGAATGTCATCCTGTGTGAGGTGACCCAATCACAAAAGAACATACATGGTATGCACTCACCGATAAGCGGATATTAGCCCAGAAGCTCGAAATACCCAAGAAACAATTCACATATCAAATGATGCCCAAGAAGAAGGAAGGAGAGGCCTCTGGTCCTGGAAAGGCTCAATGCAGCAGTGTAGGGGAATACCAGGACAGGGAAGCAGGAAGAGGTTGATGGGGGAACAGGGGGAGGGAAAAGGGCTTATGGGATTTTCGGGGAGGGGAGATCCAGGAAAGGGGAAAACAATTGAAATATAAATAAAGAATGTATCTAATAAAAATAGAGATAAGAACTAAACTACTGCCATACTCAAAATGTGAGAAATCTATTCTTTTAAAGTACTCATGCTAAAACCTCAGTTTTCATAGGGTTTTGTCCACTCCTTCCATCCCATTTTCTATTATGTCTTCTATCTTTGTTATGAGATATATCATAGCATATGTTTCAACAATACCCGTTGATTTTACTGTACTGTTCTTTATAACACAATTCTTCTTCATCATTATAATTATTATTACTATTTTACATTTTTGTTTTTGTGATCTTTGCCCTCTTTCCTTCCCCCAGACTCTCCCATATACTAATCTTTATTTCTCTTTCAAATTCATGTCCATTTTCTTCATTGATTGTTGTTACATATGTGTATCTATTTGTCTTTCTGTCTCTCTGTTTCTCTGTGCCTCTGTGCCTCTCTCTCTCTCTCTCTCTCTCTCTCTCTCTCTCTCTCTCTCTCTCTCTCTGTGTGTGTGTGTGTGTGTGTGTATGAGAGAGAGAGAGAGAGAGAGAGAGAGAGAGAGAGAGAGAGAGAGAGAGAGAGAGAGAGAATGTGTGTGTGTGTGTGTGTGTGTGTGTGCGCGCGATCATTCTTAAATGCATAGACACAACCTGTTCAATTTGTATGTTGTTACTTGTATGTATGTTTTCAAGGTTGATCATTTTTGGCTTTAGATAAACAATTGGTGTGCTCTTCCCTGAGGAAGACTATTTTTCCTTCTGTTAGTTGCTTGTGGTTCTTTAAACAAGGCAGAAGCCTAATGAACTTGACCCTGCCCATGTTAGCATGTCATTTGTTCTGTCCTTTCTTGGCTCTTGTTAGCCAGTCATGTTGTTGAGAATATCTTCTGATGTTCCCAAGAAACGATCTCACAGCAAATTCTGTGTTCTTGCTCTTAAAAAATTTTCTATCTCTAATCAGCAATGGTCCTACAACACCTATAACTAAGGCTTAGAGATCATTATTTTGTAAATTATTTTATTTTTAAGATTAGAATAAACTTATAACATTTGTCCTTATTTCTTTCTTCCTCCAAATCCTCTCATATTCCTTTCCATGTTCTGTTTGGAATCCTTAGCCTCTTTTTAAATTAATTATCGTTACAAGCGTTTTCAGTATTTTTATGGCATCATTACAACTGCTTCCTAATTTCCTGGGTTTCTTTTGTTGTCCAGAAGAATATTCTTTGACTGAAACTTCCAGGGTAATTCTCTTAACATATAACCAATTATACCCGTTTCCTACACAAAATTGATCAACATAACCTTGTATCACTCTAGGAAATGAACAGAAGCCATACGAATATCAATTATAGCTCTCTAAGGTCTGTGCCTCTTCTCTCTACCATAGTTCAAACTCCTCCAAATTTGCTTCTGAGTACTTCCTCCAAGCATGTTAAATACCTCTTTGGTGAGTACTCCCAGTTTTGTTCTCTCATGAGGCTATGAACATCTGGTGTTTTTCCTGTCTGACCCTGATTAATATGTTATTATGGCTTACTTTCTGTCCTCTTTCTGCTACCTGCTTGTGGTGGTGTGAATAGATTTGACCCCCATGGATTCACTTGTTTCTATACTTGGCCTTAGGAAGTGGCACAGTTAGAAGGTGTGGCCTTATTGGAGTAGGTTGGGCAAAGTCTGCTACTGTATAGGTGGGCTTTAAGGTCTCTCATGCTCAAGCTTCATCTAGTGCAGAAGCTAGTCTTCTGGCTGCATATGGATCAAGATGTAGAACTCTTGGTTCCTCCAGCACCATGTCTGTCTGCAGGTTGCCATGCTTCCTGCCATGATGATAAGAGACCAAACCTACAAAACTATAAGCCAGCCCCATTTTAACGTTCTCCTTTATAGGAGTTACCTTGGTCATGGTGTCTCTTCACAGCAATAAAACTGTAAGACACTGCAAGACACTGCTTAAATCTTATGCTATCTGGGAATAATTGTTTTGCTTCTCCACAGCAAATAATACCAATGTTTCCAAATACCTATTCATTTTAATCCTTTAACAATATCTTATATGTTCATCATCCTTAGTCATTAGGGAAATGCAAATCAAAACAACCCTGAGATTCCATCTCACACCAGTCAGAATGGCTAAGATCAAAAACACAGGAGACAGCAGTTGTTGGCGAGGATGTGGAGAAAGAGGAACACTCCTCCACTGCTGGTGGGATTGCAAGCTGGTACAACCACTCTGGAAAGCAGTCTGGCGGTTCCTCAGAAAACTGGGCATGACACTCCAGGAGGATCCGGCTATACCACTCCTGGGCATATACCCAGAGGCTTTCCCTGCATGCAATAAGGACACATGCTCCACTATGTTCATAGCAGCCTTATTTATAATAGCCAGAAGCTGGAAAGAACCCAGATGTCCCTCAACGGAGGAATGGATTCAGAAGATGTGGTATATTTACACAATGGAATACTACTCTGCAATTAAAAACAATGAATTCCCAAAATTCCTAGGCAAATGGTCAGAACTTGAAAATATCATCCTTAGTGAGGTAACCCAATCCCAAAAGAACACACATGGTATGCAGTCACTGATAAGGAGATATTAACCCAGAATCTCGGAATACCCTAGACAGAATTCGCATATCAATAGATTTCCCAGAAGATTGAATGAGAGACCCCTGGTCCTGGAAAGACTGGATATAGGGGAATGCCATGACAGAGAAGTGAGAGGGGGTTGAATGGGAAAAAGAGGGAGGGAAGGGGGCTTATGGGACTTTCGGGGAGGGAGGAAACGGGAAAGGGAAAATGATTTTGAATGTAAATAAAAAAAAACTTAGAAAAAAAATAAAATTAAAAAAAACAAAAAAACCCCCCAAAAAACCCCAATATCTTATAGGTGGGTTTTTTTTTTTCTTTTAGAAAACCATAGCTAAAAACTAGGGTCATAGTTCTGACTATATAGCTAGAATGGAAATTTCTATGGAAGCAAGATATTTCTATTACTTATTATTGCCCATTATCACTTAGCTCTCAAAATCATTTGATGAATTAATATATATACAAATATAAAATCTCAATCTCTCTCTCTCTCTCTCTCTCTCTCTCTCTCTCTCTCTCTCTCTTTCTCTCTCCCCCTAAATAAGTAATACTACATGGTTTAAAAATACCTCCAGTTTTTCATAGTTGTTGTTTTCACTATAAATAAGTTTAAAAATTTTATCATGATTTCTTCATATATGACTCTTAGTACTGAGTTCAGGAAGACACTGTCAATGCACATTTTAATTCTTAGGAATATGACTATTATTTTTGGATAATAAACACAGTCTTAATCTGTTGGCATTGGTTTATTAGTCATCTAGTAAATGTCACCGGAAAAAGCTCGGTTCTACTGTCAACTATTGACTCCCGATACTGACTTACAGCATGAATATTGCTTACTACCAAGAGGCAAAATATCTCTTATAGTAATTTGTTTGCTATGATCAAACTTTGACTCTGACTTTACAGACTGAACAACTTAGCACTGATAGTTAAGATCATGAATACACAAACAGATGAAAAGCAATTCTGTTTTGGGTTGCTGCAGAAAAAGAAAAGATACAGGCTTTGAATTCTCCATAGTAGTTTAAATAGGAGATTTTAGTGAGAGCTTGGGCTTCTTATTTTCTTGAGTTTAATTATCTTGACTGTATAATGGCAAGAATAGCAGCATCAGCCCCATAGGGCTTCTTGCAGGATTAAGTGAAGCAATGAACAAAAAGTACTTAGCAAACCCCCAGAGGGAGCTCCTGAGGCAGCCTTTCCTTCTGTCACTCTCAGCATTATCTTTACTAGATTCGGCCTCCCTGGGTTAAGTACCTTTCCTCTAATGGGCTTAATTTTCCAGATAAAGGGATGGTTGAGAAAAGAGTACAGATTATTGTAAACCAAGTCATTACTTTGGTTTGAGAATAGTTTGTTCTTCAATTTCTAAGGAGAACAACTTCTGTCCTTTGTTATCAGAAATGCGTACAGGGATGATTTTTCTTCCCAGAAGAGAAAAAATAGTAACAGAACTTAAAATATCAATTTAGCAAGGTTTTAAGATGAAGGGAAAAGGAGGGTTAGGATCAGGTGTGGGAGGAGACAGGGGTGGAGAGAAGTACAGAGGGTCATGAAATTGAACGGAGGTATGTAGAGTGAGGGATGGGGAACTGGAGGTAGCCACTAGAAAACCCCAGATGCCAGGAAAGCAAGAAGCTATTAGGGGGCTGGAGAGATGTCTTAATGGTTAAGAGCACTGATTGCTCTTCAGAAGGTCCTGAGTTCAAATCACAGCAACCTCAAGGTGCTCACAACCATCCTAAGAACATAACTCATTCCTCATTCCAGCTAGCCGCTCCTGGGAAAGCAGTATTAACATCAAAATATAAAAAACACAAGGTCCATCCACAACACTCCTTCACCACCTCCTACCTAGCATCTGCCTGAGTTTTTGATCTTAGCCATTCTGACTGGTGTGAGATGGAATCTCAGGGTCCTTTTGATTTGCATTTCCCTGATGACTAAGGATGTTAAACATTTCTTTAGTTGCTTCACAGCAATTTTGAGTTTCCTCAGATGAGAATTCTCTGTATAGCTCTGTACCCCATTTTTAATAGTTTGTTTGGTTCTCTGGAGTCTAACTTCTTGAGTATTTGTATATTGGATATTAGTGCTTTATTGAATGTAGAATTTGTAAAGATCTTTTCCCAATCAGTTAGTTGGTTGCTCTTTTGTCCTATTGACAATGTCCTTTGCCTTACAGAAGCTTTGCAATTATATGCAAATTATATCCCATTTGTTGATTCTTGATCTTAGAGGATAAGTCATTGGTGTTCTGTTCAGGAAACTTCCCCGTGAACATGTTTTCAAGAATTTCCCCCTTTCTCTTCTATTAGATTCAGTGTATCTGGTTTTATCTGGAGGTCCTTGATCTACTTGGACTTGAGCTTTATTCAAGGAGATAAGAATGGGTCAATTAGTAGTCTTCTACATGTTGACCATCAGTGGAACAAGCATCATTTGTTGGAATTGTTGTCCTTTTTCAATTGGATGGTTTTAGCTCCTTTGTTAAAGATCAAGTGACAATAGGTGTGTGGGTTCTGGGTTTTCAATTCTATTCCATGGAACTACCTGCCTGTCACTGTACCAATTCCATGCAGTTTTTATCACTATTGCTCTGTAGTACAGGCTGAATTCAGGGATGGTGATTTCATCAGAAGTTCTTTTATTGTTGAGAATGGTTTTTGCTATCCTGTGTTTTTTGTTATTCCAGATGAATTTGAAAATTACTCTTTCTAATTCTATGAGAAATTGAGTTGAATTTTGATGGGGATTACATTGAATCTGTAGATTGTTTTTGGCAAGATGGCCATTTTTACTATATTAATCCTGCCAATCCATGACCATGGGAGATCTTTCCATCTTCTGAGGTCTTCTTCGATTTCTTTCTTCAGAGACCTGAAGTTCTTGTACTACAGATCTTTCACTTGTTTGTATAGAGTCACACCAAGATATTTTTTTTTGACTACTGTGAAGCATCTCATCTACCTAATTTCTTTCTCAGCCGTATTATTCTTTTAGTATAGGAAAGCTACTAATTTGTTTGAGCTATTTTTATATCCAGCCACTTTGCTGAAGTTGCTTATTAGCTGTAGGAGTTCTTTGGTGAAATTTTTGGGGTCACTTAAGTATACTATTATATCATCGGCAAACAGTGATATTTTGACTTCTTCCTTTCTAATTCGTAACCCTTTGAGCCCCTTTTGTTGTCTAATTACTCTAGTCAGAACTTCAAGTGCTATACAGAATAGATATGGAGAAAGTGGGTAGCCTTGTCTAGTCCCTGATTTTAGTGGAATTACTACAAGTTTCTCTCCATTTAGTTTGATGTTGTCTACTGGTTTGCTGTATTTTGCTTTTACTATTTTTAGGAATGGACCTTGAATTCTTGATCTTTTCAAGACTTTTAACATGAAAGGATGTTGAATTTTGTCAAATGCTTTTTAAGCATCTAATGAAATGATCATGTGCTTCTTTCTTGGAGTTTTTTTATGTAGTGGATTACATTGATGGATTTCTATATATTGAGCCATTCCTGCATCTCTAGGATGTAGCCTATGTGATCATGGTGAATAATTGTTTTGATGTGTTCTTGGATTCATTTTGTGAGGATCTTATTGAGTATTTTTACATCGATATTCATAAGCAAAATTTGTTTGAAGTTCTCTTTCTTTGTTGGGTCTTTTTGCTGTTCAGGTATAAGCTAATTGTGTCTTCATAGAATAAATTGGGTAGTGTTCCTTCTGTTTCTATCTTGTGGAATAGTTTGAAGAGTATTGGTATTAGATCTTTGAAGATCTGATAGAATTATTCACTATATTTAATGACTAGCTCTCTTTCTCCAGGAGTTATGGGGCTATTTAGAATGTTTATCTGATCCTGATTCAACTTTGGCATTTGGTATCTGTCTAGTAATGAAATGAAATTATCCATTTCACCCATATTTTACAATTATCTTGAGTATAGGCTTCTGTAGTAGGAACTGATGATTTTTTCAACTTCCTCTGTTTCTTTAGTTCTGTCTTCCTTTTAATTTCTGATTTTGTTAATTTGGATACTGTCTTTGTGCCCTCTGGTTTGTCTGCTAAGGGAAACCAGCAGATCTATCTTGTTGATTTTTCTTAAAAAAACAGATCCTAGTTTTGCTGATTCTATGTATAGTTCTCTTTGTTTTTACTTGGTTGATTTCAGCCCTAAGTTTATTTCCTGCTGTGTAGTCTTCTTGAGTATATTTGCTTCTTTTTGTTCTAGAGCTTTCAGGTGTGCTGTTAATGCTGTCTCCAGTTTCTCTTAGGAGGTACTCAGAGCTATGAGATTTTGTCTTAGCAAGTTTGGATACATTGTGCCTTCATTTCATAAAATTCTAAAAAGTCCTTAATTTCTTTCTTTATTTCTTCCTTAAACAAGTTATCATTAGGTAGGTTGTTGCTCAGATTCCATTCGTATGAGTTTTCTCTTATTTTCGTTGTTATTGAAAACCAGCCTTAGTCCATGGTGATCTGATAGGACACATGGGATTATTTCAATCTTCTTGTATCTGTTGAGGCCTGTTTTGTGACCTATTATGTGATTGATTTTGTAAAAGGTACCATAAAGTGCTTCGAAGAAGGTTTATTATTTGTTTTAGGATGAAATGTTCTATAGATGTCTGTTAAATCCATTTGGTCCATAACTTCTGTTACTTTTACTGTGTTTCTGTTTAGTTTCTATTTCCATGATATGTTCATTGATGAGAGTTGGGTATTGAAGTCTACCACTATTATTGTATGAGGTGGAATGTGTTCTTTGAGCTTTAGAAAAGTTTCTTCTATGAATGTGGGTGCTCTTACATTTGGTGCATAGATGTTCAGAATTGAGAGTTTTTCTTGGTAGATTTTTCCTTTGATGAGTATGATGTGGCCTTGCTTATCTTTTTTGATAACTTTTGTTTGCAATTTGATTTTATTCGATATTAGAATGGCTATTCCAGCTTGTTTCTTGGGACCATTTGCTTAGAAAATTGTTTTTCAACCTTTCACTTGGGGTACTGTCTGCCTTTGACACTGAGGTGTATTTCTTGCATGCATCATGATGCTGGGTCCGGTTTATGTATCCAGCCTGTTAGGCTATGTCTTTTTATTGGAGAAGTGATTTCATTGATGTTAAGAGTTATTAAGGAATAGTGATTGTTGCTTCCTGTTATTTTCATTGTTATAGGTGGAATTATGTTTGTGTGGCTATTTTCTTTTGAGTTTGTTGAAAGAAGATTGCTTTCTTGATTTTTCTAGGGTGTAATTTCTCTCCTTGTGTTGGAGTCTTCCATCTTTCATTTTTTGTAGGGTTGGATTTGTGGATATTGTGTAAATCTGGATATGTCATGGAATATCTCAGTTTCTCCATCTATAGTAATTGAGAGTTTTGCTGGGTATAATAGCTTAGGCTGTCCTTTGTGTTCTCTTAGGGTCCATATGACATCTGCTTAGGATCTTCAAGCTTTCATAGTCTCTGGTGAGTGAGCTGGTGTAATTCTGATAGGTCTGTCTTTATGTGTTACTTGACCTTTTTTATGTTAGTGCTTTTAAATATTCTTTGCTTCGTGCAATTCATGTTTTAACTATTATGTGATGGGAGGAATTTCTTTTCTGGTCCAATCTATTTGGGTTCTATAGGCTTCTTGTATGTTTATGGGCATCTCTTTCTTTAGATTAGGGAAGTTTTCTATAATTTTGTTGAAGATATTTACTGGCCCTTTATGTCGTGAATCTTCACTCTCTTCTATACCTATTATCCTTAGGTTTGGTCTTCTCATTTTGTTCTGAATTGCCTGGATGTTTTCAGTTAAGAACGTTTTGCATTTTGCATATTCTTTTACTGGTATGTCAATGTTTTCTATGGTATCTTCTGCACCCAAGATTTTCTCTTCTATCTCTTGTATTTTGTTGGTACTGCTTGTGTCTGTGTCTCCTGATCTCTTTTCTGGATTTCTATCTCCAGAATTGTCTCACTTTTTGATTTCGCTATAGGTTCTATTTTAATTTTTAGATCCTGGATAATTTTGTTCAATTCCTTTTTCTGTTTGGTTGTGTTTTCCTATAAGTCTTTAAGGGCTTTTCTGTGTTTCTTTTTTTAGTGCTTCTACCTGTTTACCTGTGTTCTACTGTATTTCTTTAACAGAGTTATTTATGTCCTTCTTAAAGTCCTCTATCCTCATCACGACATTTGATTATAAATCAGAGTCTTGCTTTTCTGGTATGTTGGGGGTATCTAGGGCTTGCTATGGTGGAGAACTGAGTTCTGATGATCCCATGTAGCCTCGGTTTCTGTTGCTTATGCTCTTGGCCTTGTCTCTAACCATCTGATTAGCTCTGGGGTTAGCTGGTTTTGATATCTCTGATTGTGGCTTGTCCCTCCTACAAGCCTGTGTGTCAGTACTGCTGGGAGACCAGTATCCTGTCCCCATCTGTTCCTTGATTCCTGTGTCCTGATGGCTATGGGCAGTTCCTTCTTTGGGCAAGAATTTGAGCAGAAGTGATGATATTACCTGTGCTCACATGTGTGTCAGCATACCTGGAAAATCAGCTCTTTCCCTGAGGTATTTGGGTATGGAGAGCTGTGGCACAGGATCAGCTCTGGGCACTGTGGCACAGGGTCAGCTCCTGGTGCAGATGGAAACCAGAAGGATCTGTCCCAGGCTGTTCCTTGGTTCCTGTGTCCTGAGGGCTCTGGGCAGGACCCTGTGAACAGAAGTGGTGGTCTTACCTGTGCTCACAGGGGTGACAGTAGTCTTGAAAGCCCAACTCTCTTTTGGCGTTATTTGGCTATTGAGAGTGTAGCACAGGATCAGCTCCTGGCACTGTGGCCATGCATATATTCTTAAATTAAAACATTTTCCAAAGGTAACTCATGCGATTATAGAAGGGAATATTAATTCAGGAATTATAAGTCCAATAAACATTTGTTTTGCTTTTAATCAAACATTTATTATACGCACACTTACTATTAGGTGCTATAGATATTAAACTTAATTTTTAAATTGCCATCACTCTCTTCTATCAAAAGTAATCTAAGAAGTTTGGTCATAAAATAAATTCATGTTCAATACAGCTCTTTTATATCATTGAATTTTAAAGAACGCTATGTACATAATGATGATATGAAAATAGATTTAAACAGAAATCAAATACATTTGTTGGATAATTTGTACTGTCTATTATTAATGCTAGTAAAAGTAAGACTTTCAATAGTACGTAATGAAAGAAATTATCTGCTCAACTAACTGATCAGTATGACTTCAGACTTAGAAGACACACCAAGATTTATGATCTTCTTAAAATGTGAATACTTAAGAACAACTAGTTTATGTAGTGATAATTGGCATTTTCTAACATTTCGTATATAAATCTGTGGTGACTAATTTTATATAATTACCTATAGTCATTAGAAAGAGAGAGCATCAATTGAGAAAATAAATTTGGCTGTAGGCAAATTTCTACCGGCTTTTCTTAACTAAACAGGGTCCTGCCCATTGTAAGTGGTACCACCCTGCTCTGGTGGTTCTGGATTCTATAAGAAATCCAGGTAGACAAGCCATGCTGAACAAGCCAGTAAGCAGCACTGTTCCATGGCTCCTGCATCAGCTCCTGTCTCCACAATTCTGCCCTCTTTGAGTACCTATCCTGACTTTCTTCAGTGATGAACAGTGATATGGAAATATAAGCTAAATAAAGTTTTTCCTCCCAAATTTGTTTTTGGTCATAGTGAGTCACCAGAGCAATAGTAACTTATCTCCTATGCAGGACAAAAATCTGAATCTAAGCATGCATTTGTTTTTTTTTTAATTTTTTTATTATATGAAGCCTGAATCCCAAATTATTTAAGAGTTTATAAAAGTGAAAATAAGACCATTAATTTCTGTTCACATTTTATTATGCCCATCTATTTGCATCTCTATAGAACAGAAGTGTAGTGCCATATTCTCATATTTACTTTCTATTTATAGAAATAGTAAGTCTCAGTAGAATTCTCTGAGTTTGTTTTTCAATCTTATTTTCCTTTGAAATAAGACTTGGGTTTGTTTCTTTGTTTTTCTAATTAAGTCAATTTCCTATATCATCTTTGATTCTTTTGTAACTTTACCTCATGGGCAATTTTTGAAGATCACTAGAGTCTACCAAATTAAACTTTTTCACCTCATTTTTTTCAAGCCCATAGTTCAACATATTTTCAGCTGAAAACAAATTAGTCAAGTTTCTTTTTGACCTCTGAGAAGTCCCAATAAGCAATGACGAGAGTCCTTGTCTGGTTTCTTTGATCAGATTTCCAAAGAATTGATATTAAGTCTTCTGAATCCCATTCAATTACTGAATTCAAAGCATACCAGAGGACCATTTGTTCCTCCCCTTACCTAAAAGTAAAGTTTTACCACCAGGAAAATTCTCTGACAGACTATTCGGTAGCCTTGTTGCATAAAACTTCATTTAAAACTTGGATGTTGTTACATTATTAGAAAAATTTCTAACAATTCCTATAATATTCAGCTAACATATCTAGACCATTCAAATAAACAGTTCTCTTGGTGAGCATGGAAAAAGAGATTTCATAAGCTTTTTGATTTTAATTTTTCAGTTGGCAATAATTGTCATGCTATCAGTTATATAAAATCTGTCAACCATGCAAAAGTAATCAGATAGTCCAAGAATTTATGACAAAGTCAAGTGAAAGATTATCTGAGCATAGTTAACACTCAATATTTTATGTTAGAGACTATTAACCGAGAAGCAAAGAAATTATCTTTCTGAAGTAATATGTACAGATCAAGTTAAAAAAAAATCTTTCCCAAAACTTTTTCACTCTAAAAGGTACTTATTATGTATAAGCAAATTAGGTAACAGTAAAGCAATTAGAGAACAAAGCATTGACGATCCTTGATTATATTTGCTTTATCTTGGACATAGGAGGCTTTCTGTTTTTCAGGATAAAAGAATATACACATGAAGAATGGGAAAAGATGGCTATTGCACTCCGTCAAACAGCAGTGAAGAGGAGAATTACTTATGAAAGTTTTGCGGAGCCAGCTTGAAACTTTAGCTATCCCCAGACAGGCTAATCTGAACACACCAATAGTTGTATCTTAATTCTGAACATTTACAGGTTTCATAAAAGTTTCAGATAAATGAATTCTCTTCTAGTTTCTCCATATGTTCTCTCCCTTGAATATTTCTAGGCCATTGAAGAGTTCTATTGCTAATGGATACAAGCAGAGATAATCATTAAAACACAAAGCTTTATCCTAAGTAAAGAGATATTCCAACTTGCCCAATGGAGAAAATATTTTTTCCTGAAATTAAAATAAATTTAAGAACATGCCCAATTTCTCTTTGGTGTTTTTCTAATAATAAAATGTCAGGCATTTATGGACACAAAGACTATTTCATTATATAGTAAATGTCCAGTCCTAAAATTATGAGTTCTACTTAAATGGTTCCTCTCAAACTTGCTGGGTGCAGACAGTACGCTGCAGTGGAACAAACAGAATGGATGTCAACTTTTGATCTACTTTGTGGTTCTCTCCTTGTGCATTTCTCTTTCTTTCTAATTATCTATCTCTTCCAAAGCTTCTAGAATTTAGTTAGTGTTTAGGCAAAGTGATATAAGGAGCAAATAATTCTTAGCTCATAGACATTGTTATGAGCTGGCATTAATGTTTTCTAGAATTAGTGTGTGTTAAAGGCTATTAATTTTGAACATAGTTTTATTTTTAATACAGTTTCTTCAATTAGTATGTCTATATGGGTATGGCTGCAGGTATGACTGGGACATGTTTTTCATAGAGATTTTTTTTGGAAGTTTCTTATAAGTTTCTTTTTTTCAGAATTTACAGTCATATTTATCCTGGGTCAATCTTGTAGGTAGACAGCATCCTATCAGTTCTGATGATGCTAAAGAGTGAATTTCTTCACTAGCTCTGTTTTTAAGAACAAGAATTTCCCATATTCCCTAACGCTTTTACCTCTGATTGTTCCTTCAAAGGCTACATAATGCGATTTTGCCTCGATATTCTGGTATTATACCCCCATTATTCATGTAAATTAGATATAAATATAAGATGCGTCCTTCCCTCAACTGTATGAGTACAGTAATAATGATTTTATTATCTTTATAACTGCATTTAGAAAACAAACATGGAAAAATGCCTGTTACCTTTATGGAAGTAGTGATAAAAAGATGTAAAACTACCTATGGTTGAAAATGTAAATATTCTAATAAACAATATTGCCTGTCTCTAATTACCTGTGCATATAAGGTCAAATATATAGAATATAGATAGGAATTATGCTTGTTTAGTAAACTGACAGTTAGATGTTCTTTGTCAATATTGATGACTTCAATAGCCTTGGTTAGTTGAATTTTTATAATAAGAAAGTGAAATAAATAATTGGAAATACTGTCCAAGTTTTAGCAATAAGGGACTAGAAGATTTGTAATCTGTTGTCTGGCATCTCTTATGGAGAAAACAAAAATATGTATATGCCAGATAAGAAAATAATATGTTACATAAATGACTAATTTCAAATTCTGCCTGAGATCAATACATTTATTGGATAGCTACACCAATTAAAAGCCCAATCCAACCTGTAAAGACTCAATAAAACTGCATCACTGAAATTCCATGCACAACCTGAAGGCAAGTGTTTACTGCCTGTTTTATTTCTAGGACAGGTCTCCTGAATGTTTAAATTTTCCTTATCTTCTTAAGTATCTTAGGCCTCTCCTCCTAGGAGCCAATACATCAGGAGCTGAGTAAAGAGATATTCATTATTTCTAGGCTGCTAATGAACTGGCAGTGCATAGAGTATTTGAAAGAACAAAAACTGAAAAAGAAAAACCTATACTTGAAGCTGACATATAAAATTTAAATTGATATTTAAATTTCAGGAAGTGAGCCTAGTTATTGAGGAAGAGGTAAGTAGAGTAGTAACTTTGATTTGTGGTAAGAAGAATGTTCAACTCAATCTGCTATCATCACATTATCCCCTAGGACCGTTCCTTGTCCTAGCAAATTTAGCCTTTATCCAGGCTCTATGCATTTCTTTCCTAAAGTTGTGCCTTGGGTCAAAGATAACTTTATCAGAGGAAAAAAAAAAAGATGCTGATAGCCCAGATTCCACAAATTACTCCCTGGTTTGTACTTTGAAATACAGGCAGACATTTTGTTCAGTACAAAGAACAAATCATGTCCATACACTCTGTATTAACCAGTGTACTAGAAAATGATGAACAAAAATATAGACATGACCTCTTCTTCTTACGACATTGATCCATGGGCAAGACAGAAAAGTCTATTGTAATTCTCCTGACAGCCTTCCTGAAAAGACATCACAGGATAGAATGTTATATTTCAAACACACTTGCTATTCTGTCTGAATGATAACTTTAGAGTTAGACAATGTAATAGTTTGAGGGAACAGTTGAGTTTTGAAATTATCTACATCATTTTTTTGTTAGACTTATTTCAACAATGAAGGAAATGAAGGGTGTGCTGTTGGCACTAGGAAAAATGGATTTACTTGGAATTATTTCTATTTCCTTTGGAAGGAATGACTACTGAAGTATACTTGTAAAATCCTATGGCAAGAATTGGCTAATTCCGGCTCTGTGGTTGTCTGAGCTCCAGCTCTGCTGTGGGACATCTACCCTGCAGAATATAGTACCCTCTGCCATCTTTGATCTGGCAACAGAGCAGTTGGGACCTCCAGGTGCAGGGATAACCTAGCATAACATCGTTTGGGACACAGCCAGCTGGTGAGCTCTCTGCACCCAAGAGCAGGGCTGCTCTGTGGTCATCTATGCATCAGCTCTGCTGTGGCACATCTGCCCTGCAGAGTGACTCATGCTGGGAGAGAGCTCAGTAGCCTCCCCTCAGCCACCTCTGCTCCAGGGATAGACTACACTGAGTCTCCAGGTATGCAGGGATTTCCCAAGTATAACATCGCTTGGGACACAGCCTGCTAGGCATCTATCTGCATCCAAGAATGGGGCAGCTCTGTAGTCATCTGGGTGCCCGCTCTGCTGTGGGACATCTGCACTGCAGAGTGACCTGCGCCTGGAGGAAGCACAGTACCCACCGCCATCTTTGATCTGGAAACAGAGCAGTTGGGACCTCCAAGTGCAGGGATAAAAAAAGCATAAAATCGCTTGGGACATTGCCAGCTGGTGTGCCCCCTGCACCCATGAGCTGGGCAGCTCTGTGGTCATCTACACACCAGCTCTGCTGTGGGACATCTGCCCTGCAGAGTGACACGTGCTGGGAGGGAGCACAGCAGTCTACACTCAGCCACCTTTGCTCCGGAGATAGACTACACTGAGTCTCCAGGTACACAGGGTTTTCCCAAGTATAACATCACTTGGGGCAAGGTACAACAGGACTCCAAAGACACTCTGGAGTATGGCAGCCCCTCAGCAATCAACGCCAGGGGAAACCCAGTCATCCAGGTGGGCAGAAATAGCCTTGCAGGCTTACAGGAGATTCAAGCACCAGTCAGTGACAGCAGGACCAACTAACACCAGAGATAACCAGATGGCAAAAGGCAAAGGTAGGAACGTTACTAACAGATATCAAGGCAATATGGCACCATCCAAAACCAACTCTCTGACAGCAGCAAGTCCTGGATACCCCATCACACCAGAAAGGCAAGATCTGGATTTAAAATCACTTCTCATGATGCTATTAGAGGATTTCAAGAAGGACGTAAACAAATCTCATAAAAAAAATACAGAGAACATGAATCAGCGGGTAGAAGCCTTACAAAAGAAACACAAAACAAAAATGGCTTTAAGAAAAGCAGGAGAATATGGTACTTATTATGTATAAGAAAATTAGGTAACAGTAAAGCAATTAGAGAACAAAGCATTGACGTGGGTCATTGAATATGGGTCAACAGATGGAGGCCCATTAGGAGGAAGAAGACCTCGGAAGATGGAAAAATCTGGCATGCTCATGGATTGGCAGGATTAATATAGTAAAAATGACTATCCTGCCAAAAGCAATATACAGATTCAATGCAATCCCTATCAAAATCCCAACTCCATTCTTCATAGAGTTAGAAAGAGCAATTCAAAAATTCATCTGGAATAGCAGAAAACCCAGGATAGCTAAAACTATTCTCAAGAATGAAAAACTTCTGGGGGAATCAATATCCCGGACCTCAAGCTGTACTACAGAGCAATAGTGTTAAAAACCGCATGGTATTGGTACAGTGACAGGCATGTAGATCAATGGAACAGAATTGAAGACTCAGAAATGAATCCACACTCCAATGGTCACTTGATCTTTGACAAAGGAGCTAAAACTATCCAGTCGAAAAAAGATAGCCTTTTCAGCAAATGGTGCTGGTTCAACTGGAGGTCAACATGCAGAAGAATGCAAATTGATCCATTCTTATCTCCTTGTACTAAGCTCAATTCCAAGTGGATCAAGGACCTCCACATAAAACCAGACAAACTGAAACTAATAGAAAATAAACTAGGGAAGAGCCTTATGGGCACAGGGGAAAATTTCCTGAACAGAACACCAATAGCTTATGCTCTAAGATCAAGAATTGAAAAATGGGACCTCATATAAGTGCAAAGTTTCTGTAAGGCAAAGGACACTGTCAAAAAGACAAAGGGGCAGCCAACAAATTGGGAAAAGATGTTTACCAACCCTACATCCAACAGAGGGCTAATATCCAATATATACAAAGAAGTTAGTCTCCAGAGAGCCAAATAACCCTATCAAAAAATTGGGTACAGAGCTAAACAAAGAGTTCTCACCTGAAGAATATTGAATGGCTGAGAAGCACCTAAAGAAATCCTGAGATTCCACCTCACACCAGTCAGAATGGTTACGATCAAAAACACAGGAGACAGCAGGTGTTGGCAAGTATGTGGAGAAGAGGAAGACTCCTCCACTACTGGTGGGATTGCAATCTGGTACAACCACTCTGGAAATCAGTCTGGCGGTTCCTCAGAAAACTGGGCATGACACTTCCAGAAGATCCTGTTATAGCACTCCTGGGCATATACTCAGAGGACTCTCCAACTTGCAATAAGGACACATGCTCCACTAAGTTCATATCAGCCTTATTTATAATAGCCAGAAGCTGGAAAGAACCTAGATCTCCCTCAACAGAGGAATGGATACAGAAGATGTGGTATATTTACATAATGGAATACTACTCTGCAATTAAAAATAATGAATTCACGAAGTTCTTAAGCAAATAGTCAGAAATGGAAAATATCATCCTTAGTGAGGTAACCCAATCACAAAAGAACACACATGGTATGCAGTCACTGATAAGGGGATATTAACCCAGAAACTTGGAATACCCAAGACACAATTCACTTGTCAATAGATTTCCAAGAAGATGGAAGGAGAGACCCCTAGTTGGAAAGACTAGATGTAGAGGAATACCATGACAGAGAAGCGAGAGAGGGTTGAATGGGGAACATGGGGAGGGAAGAGTGCTTATGGGATTTTTGGTTAGGGAGGAACCGGGAAAGGTGAAATCATTTCGTATGTAAATAAAAACATATAGAAAAAAGAAAGAAAGACATACAAAAAAAAAAAAAAAAGAATGGATCTTGAATCAATAAGGTGCTTCTGTGAAAGAAAAACACAATGTCAACATTTGATGGATTCTGCCAATTTTTATGTTTGGTCCTGGAAAATCTAAGAGAAATGTTTCCCGTGTGAATTGACTTAAACATATATTTAGTAAGAAAACAACTTCAGAAAAAGTAATATGGGTAGGACACTGAATCTTATATTTAATCTATTAGCATATAGTGGAAAAGTTAAAATGTTCATACAGTATAAAAAATGTTTGGTGAACATAGGACTTTAGTTTAATGATTAGTTTGATCACAATGAGGAAAATCATGAGTGTACAACCTATTTGATATTTATCACCCTAGCAATATACAGAGGGCAGTTGAGACACAGTAAGAAGACTCATTATCTGGGTAATGAAAAATAAAATAATTTTATTATTTCTTTTAATATTACTTAGATAATTTATCCCAGTCTAAAAATTGGTGATAATGTTAGATAAAGGAGTTATTATCATCATCATTATTAGAATATTTAATCTCCTGCTAAGAAGTAAAATATAATTTCTTTTCTTTGAAACTTTCTAGTTTTTCTTTCTTTACTCTTCAAGATGTGTGATAACTTACTTCATTTATATGGCACAGTCTGGCTTCTGGAAGATTAATCCAATATAGTTATAGTCATTTGAAGTTTTGATCCAGAATGACAGGTGTGACTGTTTTCACATGATCTCATCGAGGTGTGTGTAAAATTATAGAGCAAGGAACTAGTGTGTATGTCTACTATGGGTGATGAGACCTCTGTTGTCAAGTTTTAACCTGCTTGGCAAACATTTATGTGCACAACTTTTCAGGGGCCTGATTTTTTTTTTTTGAAGAACAGTTGCTATTTCAATAAAGTGTAGGTCCAAAATCTTCTATACTATTGTTCTTTTAGGAGTAAATATGGGACTTCTTACAACTTGGGGTATGAAGAAAATCTCTGCATTCTCAAGCTGCTCTAATTTGGAAACTGAACTTGTAATTTTGTACGTTTGCTTGCTTGTTTGTTTATTCATTTATGTATTCACTCACTTTACATGTCAACTGTAGTCCCACTCCCTTCCTTCCTCCCAGGAGCACACTCACACCGTTGTCTTCCTACCCTACCCCCTTCTTTCTTCCTTCAGATAAGTTGAGTCCCCCGCCCCATGGATACCAACCTGACCTGGAGCAAGTCACAGTAGATTAGGAACATCCTCTCCCAGAGAGGCCAGACAAAGCTGCCCAGCTAAAAGAAAGGGATCCAAAGGCAGGCAATGGAGTCAGAGATAGCCTCCACTCCAATTACTAAGGAGCCTACATAAAGAGCAAGTTGCACATCTGCTACATATATGTAGAGAGTCACGGTTCCGCCCAAGCAGACTATTTTGTTGGTGGTTCTATCTTTGTGAGCCCTTGTGGGACCAGAAGACTTGACTTGTGTGTCTTCTTGTGGTTTCCTAGAGGCTCCCAGATCCCTCCATCATCGCTCTCCCACTTCTTCTGCAAGACTCCCTGAGCTCTGCCCCGTGTTTGACTGTGGATCTCTACATCTGTTTCCATAAGCTGCTGGGTAAAGACTCTCAAAAGACAGTTGTGTTGGGCTCCTCTCTGTAAATATTAAGTACTTCTAATGGATCTAATTATAACAATGCATGTTTACTACTATATTTCATTTGTGTAGACTGTTTCTCTTATTTAAGATAAAAAGAAAATTTAAAGGTAAGTCTATTGTACAAGGTAAAACATCAAGTAACTAAAGTAAAAAGGATTTCCACATAGGCCTCTCTCCTTCTTCTCTAACTTGCTCATTCCTTTTAACAGCTCCTCTTCACGTGTAAAGTATGTAAGTATAACAAGGCATGGTATCTAAAAATATAGTCCTGAAGTTAAAATGAAAAATATATACATTGGCATTGGGGTTAAAAGTGTGTAATCCCTATGAACTCTATAGCTATAATTTGCGAGAGTTTGAAAATTCAGATTATTTGTATGAGTTGTTTTATTTAAAAAACAAAATCTTGTGGACAAGAAGACTTGCCTTTAGTTACCATGTGTTAAACAGGCTCCAGTTTTCTCCTCATTGTTTTGGTTAGGTAAAAGATGAGACATTTCATATGTGACTAGATATTACCCCATCCCCCCAAAAGACAATCTTTAAGTAATTCGGTAAAGATATGCAAAGTCATATTCAGAGACTAAGACAGTACCTTCTCTTCAAAACCTAGAGCCAAAACTGAGATCATGTGCAGTGATGAACGAGCTACAGAAGGAACTTTGGAGAAAACAGTACACTTGAAGAGGAGCTGTTAAAAGGAATGAGCGTGTTAGAGAAGAAGGAGAGAGGCCTATGTGGAAATCCTGTTTACTTTAGTTACTTGATGTTTAATCCTGTACAATAGACTTACCTTTAAATTTTCTTTTATGTTAAATAAGAGAAACAGTCCACACAAGTGAAATATAGCAAGTAAAATTTTGCATAGTTTTTTTCATGGATAGGGAATAATAACAAAACAGTCATTGCTAATCATAGGGACTTTTATTACATAGATTATACAAATAGAACATTTTTTCATTGTCACTATATTGGAGAAAAAAAAACTGTCTCAAAGTCCAAGGAGTGAACTTTAGGTATTTATATATGGATGTGTGTGTTGTATGCTCTCATACTTGAAAATAAAATATGAACATGTGGAAACAATAAAGATTTGTACTAAAGGTTTTTTTTGTTATCTGATGCTGCAACATTTGCAAAACGATCACATTTATTTATTTTTCTTCCTTAATATGATTTGCATAAGTGATGAGAACTTCAATTTTGGGTACTAGATGAGAACAAAAATAACTCCTTTACGGTTGATGACAAAACATTTAGTTATCTCTAATTCCTGGACTGGAACTGGCTTGTGGGTAATGCTCTACTTTAAGCTAGTTAAGTAAGGACCAAAGTCTTGCGTCACATCAAAGTTTCTGTTATTATGGATACCTTAGCATCATGTCGCCCAGCAGGGACAGGGATGGAATTCCTCACACTCACACCTTGGACAGACACAACTCTCACAGGAAGAACACATCAGATGGATGTAAAAATACTTTCATTTCTACTCTTTCTCACAACTTGTACTTCCACAATCTGTAACATTGCTAAAAATCTCTCATCAATCAACACAATGATAGAGCACTTCTTTTGTATTCTTTTGTTCTATTTATTTATTTATACTTAGAATTGAATCCTGGCTATTACATAGGCAAACAGTCTCCCACTGAGCTACAGCCCCCATCTCTTCTTCAGATATTTCAAGTAGAACAAGCATATTAGGGAAAATCAATGTTAAACGAAACTGTCTTGTATACCCTCCTCTTTGGTCCAGACGAGTTAATCAATGAATACATTTTGGTGACTGCATATGTCTCTCTACACCAATCCACATATTTTCTGGGGCTGCTGTTCCAAGACTGTGGCTTGGCTTGTCATGGTTAGATCTGTTGTGTTATTTTGAATTTTCCCAGATCTGAAGCTTGTTCCTGTTTTGAGCTTTCAGTGGTAAGTGATACTACCTCTGCACCTGAAATCCATTTACATTCTCAGCTGCCCATGGGGGTACAGCTCACTCTCAGCATTGTTTTGAAATGACCAGTTCCAAATCCCAGGACACCAGGCCATGGAGATATCTGGTGAATGGTAGCTGATTATCTCGCAGATGTTCCAGCCGACACTTCCCAGCTGCAGGGCAGGAAATGGTATTTTCAAATAGAGATCTAACTCTCAGATACAGATGCCCTAGCTGATAACTGTGTCTCAGATAGTCAAACAAAAGCATCATCTAAAAGCAAAAAATATCTTCATGGAAACCATTCACACAAACATGAAGTATCCCAGCTAGTAAAACTTCATACAAGTTTTTCTTTACAAATAATGTTTAAAAATGCTATAAAAGTACAAAATACTTCCCCTTAATTTTAATTTTAGTTGGGAATTTGCCTTACCTTACTCTTTGGTTGTACGAACTTACATCCTTTATAAAGTTTTATGTTACTTTCCTTCTCTTCAGCTGCTATATCTCAACTTTAGGGAAACCTCAAAATTATGTGTATGTGATATCTTTTGCATGCATTTTTTTTGCTATCTCTGGTTAAACACATTTGAGGGGATTATTGGAGTTGAAAATGGAAAAGGGAGAAATACTTGCTACTAATAGTCAATAATATAAATAGTTTAGGAAAGAAACAGCAAAAGTAGTGGCAATGTATAGACTGGCCAATAATTTGCACAGATTTTCATAGAGTTCTCCATTCCTGACTCACTTTCTGAAACCCTTTTCTGGTCTCACATGTCTCTATCTTGTTTGCAATATTTAACCAGGGCTGACTGTGTCACCTGCATATGGTGGAGAATTCATCTTTCTCACCACAGCTCTTGGGAGGCAGTGCCAGGAGGATTAGTAGTTAGTCAATCCTTGGACACATTCAGATTTTGAAGATAACCTAGGGCACATGAGATACAGCAGTCAAAAAAAAGAAGTTCTACTTTAGAAATTTAGCACAAATTTTCAAGATTCAATGTGTTTTTATACTTCATGTACTTCAACCATGATGTTGAATTTTTACTATTTAGAGTGAAATGAAATGCTACCCAAATAAAGTTGTACTCAACAAAACATGATTGCTTTAGCTTTAAATTTTAAATTGATTTCATTAAGTTAACATTTTAATTTGTCACACTGAACATTTTCCACATTTTTAGATATTTCATGTGTCTTTCCATAGTGAGTTACAGAATGCAACTGTATTAGTTAATACTGGAAGACTGGAACTCAGTACTGTGAAATATGGAAAAATCTTTAGAAAAATGTTCTGCCTCTGTTTGAAAAATTTTCCTTGCTCCATATTCATTGGGTTTCATAATGTTATTCTTTTGCAATTGTGTATCTTATTTTAATTTATTAACTTGTTTTGTCCCTGTCTGACTTTATTTTCTCTACCCACATCATAGTTCTTCTATTTTCATGGTGTAGTATGTGTGTGTGTGCGTGTGTGTGTGTGTGTGTGTGTGTTTGAGCTTAGGTTCCAAATATGAACTATTGAGTGATATAATGTGATATTTGTCTTAAAGGGCCTACCTTATTTTGCCTCATAGAATGATCTTTATTAACTCATGTATTTCTGCAAAAGGGGCTAAAAAGAGAATTATGGTGGTAACGCAGACTGGTGCTGCCATTATGGAGACACTATGAGGTTAATTAGGAGACTAAATACAATGCTGTCATAGGATCCATCTAAGCTGAATTAACTAAGAGAATTTTAGTCGGCTCTAAAAGACACATCTGCCCATCCATGTTTATTGTGGTTCTCTTCACAATAGATAGTTCGTACCAGGTATCTGTTAAGACATTAATGGATAAATTATATATTCATGCATTTTTTTCTTTTATGTCTGTAACACTGGAAAAACTCCCAATGCAAAAAGAAAATGTAAGTATCACATTTCGAAATCATAACATTTCTTTGTTTTATGACAACAGCACTTTCTACTTTATCAATTACATGAGTTTGCTGTCATTTGAAAAACAGAAATAATTTTCTCTACTACCTTCTAACTCCTACCCCTCCTCTTCTCTTCTTTTATTACCTAGAAAATATTATACTATTTTGAAGCAAATGGCATAACAAATTAAAAATAAATTATACATGGAAAATGAAGATTATATTACCCAAGACCATAGAGCATACCAAAGAAAAAGGAGGATATAACATGGACCTTATCATTCACAGTTTGATGATTTTTCATCCCTAACAGCTTTCTCTTCTCAAGGTTCTTACTTATGAAGAAGCAAATTGTCCCCATCAATGTCAGTGGACAGAAATATACATCTTTGACCCACTACTTTAAAACAAACAAAAAACCCCTTTATATGGTTAAAGAGCTATGAAAATTATATAAATGGTGCTGTACTTTAATGCTTTTAATTGAAGATAAAACAAATATGTGCAAGCATTATAACACAATTATGGCGAGAAACATAGGTAGAAGGGGTGATATATATATTATATATATATATAAAATTATATATAATATATAAATTATATATATAATTTATATATATGTATATATATATATATATAAATTTCCATTAGCACCAAGAAGTCCTGTAAAAATTTACAGAAACTAAGACCTAGTAGCTACATGGTGTCTCTCTCTATTTCTGGTCAAAAGACAATAGACATAATAAACAAAATATGGAAATATTAGTAGTACCATTATATAATATTAACACTTAAAATTCAAAATTCTAAGGAAGAAAACATATGTTGCAGTTAATATCCACGATTTTAAATAAAGCTATTTTACCCTCTGAAAAGACTTTTGTCAGAAGCCATGATAGAATATTAACACTTAAAATTCAGCCTTCTAAGGAAAATAATATCCAAGATATTAAATAAAGCTATTTTTGTCTATGAGAATATTTCATCAGAGTTCATGCTCTCTTAAATGAATAGAAAGAAAATAAGCATGGAGCTCATGCTGGTTTTACATACACACACATTTTCAGATTATTTTCATTATAAAAAAAGGAGTCCTCTATATGGGTAAATATTACTTTTTAAAAAGCTTTCAAACATCACTTAAAAGTTTACCTTGATTATTATCCTTCAAGCCATATTTTCTACTTCGCATTATTTAGGATGTTAGAATGACTGCTTTGACTAAAGAGCATTGCTTCAAAAGAAGAACTGAAGATCTTCCTGTCCTTGTAATTGAATGGGCAAAAGAACTTACAATGTCTCAACATTGATAGCTGTTGTTCTTCTGTAATTCTTCCCAAGTCATGACCCTTAGCAGGCTCTCTTTGCCATTTGTCCCTGCATTGGACTTGGTAGAAACATTGCTTTCTGATGGACACACACAGAAGTGCGATGTCAATAATCACCATTATGCTCATTTGCTTCAAACTCCACAGAAATCATGAGCAGCAGTAACTGAAGCACTGACTCCTGTTTAGCTGTGTGGCTTCATCCTCATTTGCACTGTTTGCCGATAAATATTTATTCAGCCTGTGGCATGAAACCACCGGGAAAGGAGCCAGAACCCTGTTCTGCAGCTCTTTCCATGGTAGTTACTCAATTTCCAATATATTCCCTTGCCGTCAACCATCCCATTCCTTTGTTTCCCTACTTGGCCAGAATTTTGAAGAAAAAAAATGTATTTTCACTAAACAAATCCTGTGATCAAGCCACTATTTAAAATCTTTCTCCAGGGCCTGGAGAGATGGCTCAGTGGTTAAGATCACATGTGCTTATGCAGGGGAATTGAATTTGGTTCAGAGCACCCAAGCCAGGAGTCAAAACTGTCTCTTGCTCCAACTCCATGGAGAATTTTCTGGCCTTTGAGGGCACCTGCTCACATGTACACATATGTATGTACCCAAACAAGTAATTAAAATAAAATGTTAAAACCATATTCTTTTTAGGGCCACAGGGATGCTTAGATAACATGGTGGAAGAACATATCCAACTCCAGCAGGATGTCTTTTGACCATAGTACATGGCTCCACTACCCTGCCACACACAGAGGGAGAAAAAATGATATAAAAATAAAATCCCATTTGACCATGGCTCTATGTCTCGTTTTTACTTTGTTTCCTTGAAAGACTTTGGCTAGTTAGTCATAGATACATCTATCATCTATCATCTTTCTCTCTTTCTCTTTTTCTGTCTCTCAGTGTTCCCTCTTTCAGATACACATACATATATAGATCATATACTCTGTAATAAAAAAGAATGATTATGTGGGAAAGAAGGTAGGATGGAGGGAAGGAGACAGAAAGACAGACACATATACACATACATACACAGGAGAGGCACAGAGAAACAACTTCTCTGATTTTTTTCAAATTAGGTACGTTTAAATACTGTGTTGAATATGCTTACAAAACAACAGAGTATAATTTGAGTCAGCTACAATGCAGTGTAATTTAACATAACAAGCCAATAAAACCAGCTGCCTCTTGAATGTTAGTGGCCCTTGAAATAACAGGTTCATTATTCTTTGCACACACATATATTTGGAGTCATCTACATGCCAGCCAGGGTCTTGTGTTGTATTTTGTTGGAAACATGGGCTAGCACAGTGAAAATACGTGCCCTGTTACCTTGGTGAAAATTAACATTATTCTACTCTTCTAACATCAACATATCATTAGGCACAACCACATTCTTGCACCTTACAGCACACAGCTGAAGGTTTATTCATCCAGATGCTGTTTGAAGTTCCTCAAGGAGACCTGGAACAGGTCATGAAGAGGAGCAGGGAGGCTTGCATTCTTTTTAATCATTTTCTCTGAGACATGGTGTCATTGCAGGGAAATCCCACAGTGGGTGAGACAAAATAGAGAGCTTCTGAAAAGAATAAAACAAACAACAAACAAAAAAGTGTCACTGGAGAATGGGTGGAAGGGACAATGAGAAAAAGGATGGGATGTAGCTTGTAGTCCTTTCAATTCATTTTGTAAACTCTTTCTTTGATGTGGATTTCAACCAAAGAATTTCTTTCATTCTAGTGACTACATCCAGAGGCTTGCCGAATACACTACAAGAAGCCCATGTTCTAACTCGTAATTTCAGGGCTTTCTCCTGTGTCCTGTAAAAAAAAAATCTATGCTGTACACTATATTTTCTCTTCAGACTTTATAAGTCTTTTGCCTTTTACTAAAATCTGTGCTCTATTTTCTAGCTCAAATTTGAAAGCACTTTAAAGCTGGGCAATGCCAACATGACTTGAAGGCAGGCCCTGTGAGTCAGCTAAAGATTCTCTCTAAGGGAAGAGTGTCCTGCATAATGCCAGATACTGAAAGGTATATGTGACCTGGTTTTACATCTGACAATGAATTGCTTGCTCAGATGAGACACTTCTGTCAGCTCTGACTTTTGATATTTCACCTATCTTATCCTTAGACGAAAATTCATCCTTATAACTGACAGATTTAACAAGGGGAGAAAACGATTTTAAAGGGTTTTAAGCCAAGAACCAAAGCAAGGTAGTACTTTTGTATCCACTTTTGAGAGAATTATATTGAAAACATGAAAAAGGAGCATCTGAGGCTGGGAAGATAGGGCAGGCCCTGAGTGCCTAGCACACAGGAGTGACGGTTTGAGTTCTGAGCCCTAGAATCCATGTAAAAAAGCCACATGTATTTAATCACGTGTAACCTTTGCATAGGTTGTGCAGATGGATAGATTCTCCAAGCTCATCAGTCAACCATTTATAGCCAAAAGTAAATGAGTTTAGTGAGAGCCTATTTCCAAGATAAGATGGAGTGTGATCAAGGAAGAAACTTATATTTATGTGAATATACATGTGCACACACACATATATTATATACATATATTTATTTGCCTATTTGTATATTATATCATATATTGTTATGTCATAGAGTTTGTATTCCTTTAAAACCCATGAGTGTCCCTCTGGTACCTACAACAGTCATTTTGTTCTGACTTCTCAAGATGAGAGACATAACCTCCCGGCATTTTTCATCAATGCTGAAGTTGGTTCTCTTAAAACGGGAAAAGGGAAATGATTTGGAATGTAAATAAAAAAACTTAGAAAAAAAAGATTCAGCTCTGTGTCTTTATTACCTATGAAAAGAATTCATGAATATGGGCAAGGCAACACCTGATAATTATTCCCATCTGAATTTTAGCTCATTAACTTATATCTCCCCACAATGAAGAATAAACTCTTTATAATTTTTCATCTAATAAGATCTTAATAAAAGCCTGAGTATATTCATTCTCCTCTTCAATGTTAGGTTAGACTGTGTTATATGTAAGAAGAAACACATGGTAAACTATGATACTATATCTTCCAGGACAGATGTTAAACTGATAATCAGAGGGAGTACATTGTTGTAAAAGAGAATTGTGTCAGACTGTCTGGTTTCCCATTATCTATAGGCCCATGACCTTGTGAATATGTCTCTCTTCTGCTAAAAACCACAGTTTCCATATCTGAAATATGGAGATGATTTCAGTCCTGAAATAATAATCCACCGCGAAAGAATTGCAGCCATGAAGTATAACACTTCATATATGTTTAGCACATATTACCTACAGTTGCTTTGCTAGATGAAGCTAGTTTATACATTAGACTGTTGACATTCCATCCAACCTATGAAAGAATTTCCCAGGCTTTCCAATTTATTAAATATTTACTACTTCTACACAATGAGCAATATAATATCTAAGCAAGACTAGGACTAATCATGTCTGTATCTTTTCACTTTTTGCCTGATATAAAGCATCCAACATCAGTTGTGTTTAAACAACCTCACAAGTTAGCTCACATTTTTCCATTTTTTTTCACTAAGACATAAATGTAAGAGAATATTTATTCATTTCTCTCTTTTTCATTTCTTTGGTTCATGAACCAAATGATACATATAAAGTTGATTGTGTGTGTGCATGTGTGGTGTGTGTGTGTGTGTGTGTGTGTGTGTGTGTGTGTGTGTGTGTGTGTGAGTTCAATCCTTGTCCTCCACCTTGTTTAAAACAGGAACTTTTTGATTTGGGCTGCTGCATGTGACTAGTTGGCTGTCACATGAGTTTTGGGAAATTATACTGTCTCTACCTCCTATCAATCTTCACAGAAGCACTAGGATTATAAACAAATGTTGCCGATCCTTGTGGGTTCTGAACATTCAAACTCAGGTCTTCATGCTTGGGTGGCAAGTACTTTATCCACTGAGCCACCTGTCCAGCTTTCACTTCTCACTTCTAACAAGTACATTCAGTTAATTTTCCGTTTGGCATCCAAAGCGATATTTTAAAGGAGAAAATGATACTTATTTTCTCATTTATTTTTCTGAGAATGTGTGTGAGCACATGAATCTTAATATGTGTGCCCATGTGTGAATGTGTACATTCCTTGTTACACATGAGGAGGTCTGAGGACCCTAGTGAGTTTCACTTCTTTCCCTTCATATGGGGATCATGCGAATCAGTCTAAAATCATCAAGTTTAGAAGCAATGTTTTTTACCTGTTGAACTTGTATCTCCCAAAGTCATTTTTAACACGTGTCTTATTTAATTACATCTTTTGAAATCCTTAAGGATCTTAAGTGGTTTCTCTATACAAGTTCCTAGACCCTGAGTGGCTCAGTCCTCACCAGATTTTTTTCCTGCATTTAGAGCCCTCTGACTACCTGAATCTTCTTCAAGTCCATTAGATACAACAGGCTCTTTGGAGATCAGTTGTTCACTATTACTTCTGTGCCTCCTTCTGTTTGCAGACTGTTAATTCTTATTCATTCATGGAATCTGATCCTTCATGATGATCTTACCTAACCTCTCCTTTCTGCTCACACTCTTAGCTTACTGAATAACTGAAAGCAAGGGGAGATATTTCATTACTTATTCTAATTTTCTTATTTGGATGTCATCTGTATTTACCAGCAAAGTTTTATTTCATGTGTGCTCATTCTTAGGCTTGTGAATGTGAGTCAAGTTACACTTCTTGGCTTTTTGTGTTTGCAAAGTGTGTTCCTACATATCATTCCATTTGATTTCACCATTGTTGCTTGAAGTAGGCACTAGATTCATAGCTGTTTTGTAGGCAGGAAATCTCCAGGAAGTTATTACATCCACTGTCTGCTGAATCAAATTATACTTAGTAATAACAACACAGTTGTCTTCTAAACAGGAAGACTCTCATAGAATGCAGCAGTCAGCTCTCAGATGGCCCCAAAAAATGTACTAGAGAAACACCAAAAATGGTGAGATAGTATATTAATCAAAATTAGTCTTATCAAAGAGTGTTTGGCATGTCTGATACTGTCTCTTATCTTTCAAGCAAGCAAGCAATCAATCTGAATAATTGGTCCAATTATTTGCTTTTGTGAGTGGCAAAGTTAATTTTGGTTGCAAAATAAATCTCCTTTCAAAATATCCTTGAGAAATTTCCAACCTTCATGCTACAAAGAAAAACAAAGGTAAATATCTGAAAATCATCTACTAATGGACAAAAGCACATGATGACCATGACAGTTTCTATGTAGAAGGTTCCACGTCATCTCTGATGCTGAATGTTTGATTCCTGCTAGTGATGCTGAGTGGTTGGTATTGGATAAGTTAGAAATAGGGTCAGGTAGAGCAAGTAGGCCATATAGATGATGACTTTGTGGAATATACCTGGATCCTTTGGAGGAGGGACAAAGGTTTATTTATGCTTACAGATTAGAGTTTATCACTGAAGAATGTCAGGCCTGGATTTCAAATTAGGAAGCTAAAAACACAACTCGTTATAAACTGACTCAGGAACTTCAACTAGAAACCATAAAGCAATATTATTTACTATCTCACTCAGAAATTGCTTTGCTAGTTTAATTGTACATCTCACAAACACAAGCCCAGGGAATGGTGCCACTCGCAGTCAGCCAGGGCCTCACACATCAACTGACAATCAAGATGGTTGTGTACTAGTCTGCTTACATGTCCATCTAATCTGGCTCTTAATCTTTTCCTTTCTTTCTGCTTCCTTCCACCAGGAGGTCTAAGCCTGGCATTCCACACACTCCTGAGATCCACAGTCCCCAGATTAGGGAAGAATATGAACCATGAACTGACGACTTGTAACTCTGAATCCAAATAGATCTTTCTTCATTTAACTTATGCTCTCTGGTATTTTGGTCACAACTATATGAAAGTAGCAATACAGTGAGAATAATTATTAAAGTTATCACTTTTTATCTCCTTTCTATCCTTCTGTAAAGAGCACACAACTAGACAGAGTATCAAAAAAGAAAGATACTGTGTTGTATATATTTCCACTTAAAATTTTGATTTCTTAAAGTTTACTATAGCAGGAAGGAATCCACTCAGGATAGCTGTGATAAAACTTTAAATGCTAGAGATCCATTCTGAACACCAGATATTGTCAGAATATTTGTCTGGATGAAGTAAACAACTGTACTGAGCTCACAAACACCACTACTACCTATTTATAGCTGTGGCTGTTGTTTTGCAATGAGGACCGACCGTGTCAGGTTTGGCTTTGTACAAAGATTTAACTGAAAGTGGAAAGGTATGCAGATAAGGTGAAATGAGAAAGGGGACTGGAGGAAAAGAGAAAGAACAGGAGGTAAACAGAGATGATCTAACAATCTAAACTGTTTTTCTCTTTCGTATTGTTTAATTTTCAACTGGATCTGTTCTAAGTTATTACTCTTATGTTGGTGGAATTAAAAAAGGGAAAGGCTCTATATACTGACTTTCTAAATACTCATTTTATGTTTCTCTTAAAAGCACAGCCCATATATCTTGTGTTATAAAAGCAGCTGAATTACTAGATTTATAAAAAAAATTGCAGTAAAAAGAATGAATTACTTTAGTGATAGCCATCACAAAAAATTAACTTGAGTTTAGCCTTAGTTATTATTACTTATTTCTTACAGTTTAGCTTTGTGTGCTTAGAATAGTACTATGAATAAGTAATTAATCCACAATTTCTGTTGGCGATTGCATTTTTTGACATTTTTAGAGTGCAAAATATAGGAAGCCATAGAGCGCCTCTGTTTTTATTGTTATGTTTGCATGTGTGGTTTATTTTTAGAACCCAAATAACTGATTAGTTCAACATATTTTGATTGGTTTAAATGTCTTTAATACATAGGAAATGTCTGAGCCTCTTTGAGTAAAAAGCTGGCTGGCATTAGGCAATCAGATGAATTCTTTTCCTGTAGAGACCTACAAGGTCAAAGCAACAAAGTACTTCAGAAATGTAACTGTGGAAAGAAGTGGGGGTGGGCATGGGAGCTGAGAGGTGGAGGTGTCTGCTCAGGAAGCTTTCTTCCACTGGGTGTCACTGCTGATATGAGTCTGAGCCAAGGGAAAGATGTTCCTGTGGTAGCAGGATTCCCCAGACAGACTGAGCAGCTAGAGGTTCAGATCTTATCCCCTGGAAATGCACTGTTCGCATTTTAAGAGGGTAAGGGAAGTCTAAATACAATGGAACTTTAGAATTCCTCTCTGTGGTGGGGAAGCCCTGGAAATGATTATATTCTTGAATGGACTGAATGTCTTAATGATATGTGTCTGTATCTCTCACTTTAGCAAATCAAAGTATAAAACAAGGAAAATTAGCTACAACCAAAACAAAACAAAACAAAAGCAAACAACTCCCTCACCCCCCCCCAAAAAAAAGTTGGGGAAATAGGACGTTGATATTGGAATCTACCTGAGGTTTATTGTTTGGTTTGTGTTCTTGGAATAGAAAGAGATCATGTCAATGTTGTACAGTTTACTACTGGCCTATAAACAGCCACTACAACATGTCAAGGACTGGAGATTTATTCTTATTTAGTTTAACACAAGTAGCAATCTTTCAGAAAACTTGGATCTGTGTATAATCCAGTTTTGCTTTCTCTGGATTTTACAATTTTTCCTTTCATTTTCCTTGTTTTAATTTTTAAGGCTACTATCTTGAAGAAACAGAGGACAGAAAGTGAATGCAAACAGACAGTTTTCTGTTAAGAGTGCTCAAGGACTTATTTGTGACATAAAGCTGTGGTATTTAGGTAAAGCAATGAAGGGAAGATTTTGCAGTTTGGGATGAATAAGGGGACAGTTGGGTTTTCCTATCAAGAGATGAATGTGGAGAATGAAGAACTATAAGTAAAATTGTAGGAGTAGAATACGGAGTATGGGTGAGGCAAAACGAGGTGAAATGTGAGAAGAGACCGAAAGAGAAAAAACCAATATAGAGGAGGGAGGAGAAAGCCTTTCTTTGCCCTCTTATTTAAAGCCTTTGAAAAAAATTACTTACATCATTAGCAAATGATACTTATGTCCCTTTTTCTTTGACATTTGTCATTTATTCGATTTTATAGCAGTGTAGGTTTGGGTTCAATAGAGAAAAGCAGAAAAACTCATACAAGGGAGTGTGGGGGAGAAGCAATGCAAGGATCCATAATTATGTTCAAAACAGCACAAGAAACAACCTAAACACTAAATGTTAGAATTGAGAGCGCTATGAATTCTCTTCCACTAAACTCTTGCATTTATATTATCAGCACAGCTCTGTTAGTTTTTAAATATTTCCTTCAAAAATGTGACTTTATGTGCTGTCCCTTGCCAGTATCCTGGCATTTTGAAATCAATAGTAATAAGCGATGAACATAGCTCTGTGTAGGATTTCAATACTACACATATCTTGTTTGCTGGCTTCTAGAACCTTCCCACATAGCACATGCTAAGCACCTCATCTGCTTTTATTAAAAGACTTAACAGTCAAATCTCTCATGAGAAGCATAAGTTCAGCAAGTAGGACTCCACCAAATCCACTGGTGTCCCCTCATTGGTATTTGCCTTAGACCACAAAGCAGACAGACGCAGCACATGGAATTCAGATATATACTTAGCACCAAGACCTTGCTGAAACCGCGAAAATCACTCAGTAGAAGTTTCAAGCATCTTCTATTAATTAAGTCTTAATGCTATACAAGGATAATTTAAAAGAATCCTAAGAGTGTGGTCTAATGTAACCAACGGCAGCCTGACAAACATCCTGATTAACGAGAAAATCTTGGTCAATAAACAGTACCACAGACCTGGTACTTGCTCAAAACCAGCTTTCTCATTTTTAGAACTTTGCATAATATGAACTTTATGCTTGCCAAAGACTTTTTTTTTCCTTTCTCAGCCAATTGGCTTATTTCTGGTCTTAAACAGTAGTGTGAAATGGCCAGGCCAGCAGCACCTATGGATCACCTATGATTTTAAATGTTATCATAGTTATGCAATCAGAGAGGCTTAATAGAATCCAGTGCCTTTCCTCCCAGTGAATTAAGTCATGATGTGATATGTATTTAAAAGATTTTTCTTCTCTATACCAAACCTGTGGCTTGGAGACTTAGATGACAGCGTCCTACTACTTCTTTAACACTCAGTTTTCCCCATAAAAGGACAGAGTTATCTTAGTTCTCCATCTTAAATGGAAAAATTCTTGAGAGGAAAAAAAGATTTTCCCCTGCATATTCTCAACCATGAATAATGTTGCAAATTTAATTGATGTTAAAACTTGTCCTGGTTGGCAACGATGTAGGACTGATTTGGTTTTGGTTCAGGACTCTTTTTCTATAAGAAGTATGTGTGTTTAACCAGTATTATATAATATATGGATAGCAAACACATGGATGTAGATTAGGCTAAAGATCATCTGAGGCGTGGTAAGAAAATCACAAAAATGTGAATGCTGTAAACATAAAATGATGGAAGCATTCTTACCCACTAGCAGAAACTTAGACCTTATGATTCCAGTGACCAGATTATGAGGAAATCCTTGAGAGACAGATGTATGAGCTTCACTACTAAAGACTTTTTAAAGTGTATTACTAGAAGTATAATTGGCTGTGTTCCTAAAAAAGTGTTTTGTATATATATAATCCTATTAAATGCCTTCTTTATTTTCTAGTTTTACATAATTGTAATATTTTCATTTCAATTTCATCTTTCATCAAGTTTTTTGTATAATTGCAAGGAAATAGAGTAAGAGGCTATCTGGTCTCATTGTTCCTTTTTTTTTTTTTGCCTAATGCACAAGTTGTGTTAAGTGCATATGCATCATTATTATACTGGCTAAATGTGTATGATAAAATCATCATTAAGATTAAAACTTAATAAGGGAAATAGTTCTGAGATACTTTTAAAGAATTGATGCTCAGATTATGTATCTGAGTTATTTTTCATAGGAATATAGGGATAGAATATTTGTTTGCTTTGGACTAAAAATAAATCTATGATTGTGAAATGAAACTGTATCTGAATGATTCAAGGAATCCTAAGAATACAGACATGAAGGTAACCACAAAAAAAAGAAAATTGTATGCTTCACACAGCAACATCTGTATTTGGCACGCTGATCTATCCTACACATTGCCTGAGAGAAGGCCTATACATTCTTTGAAATTTTCTGTGAAGCTTTATTTAGGACTGGTCAATATGCATTGCCATAACCCTAACCCTAACCCTAACCCTAAACTAACCCTAATCCTAAACTAACCCTAACCCTAGCCTTAACCCAAACCAACCCTAACCCTAACCCTAAAAAAATGAAGAATTACTTTAATCTCCCTTAATGAGACTTTTTTTTTAAATGAGCCTGTTATGCTGGGGTAAAACCAACAACTGTTAGTCTGTAATGTGAATATACAAGAGGGTTCACTGATATTTCATGGCAATTTAATGCATGCATAACTTTCAATCTGTAGTAGAGTGCTGCCCAACACACAATTTTCATTGACTTACTAACATTTAAAAGAGACACAATTTAAATCTTTTAAATTTTAAAATAGGTCAGCATAAAGGAAGAGACTTAATGCTTGTAAGTAGTATCTTAGTGGGGATAAACTTTAATTGCTTCTCTGTCAGTGAATAATTAGTACTTTTGTGAGATAGAAAATTATAACCAGTGGTATTATAACACATAGCCGCTTATTAAAGGGAGTTATAATTTCGTTCTTTACTACTTTATTTGATTAATTACTACTTGGGCTTTCAAATGTATTATATAAATGCTATAAAGAAAAGAAGTCTTACAGATAGTAATGTTAGGTGTATCTTTCCACTTCTTACCCTTATTGGAATTTGCTAGTCCATAAAAGGAATAATAAACCATCACAACAGTGGAATTTCTTCTTTCCTCTCCTACTTCTCTCCCCTCTCATTCATCTTCTTTCTTACCTTTTCTTTGCTCTTGGGATCTCTTGTCCTCCACTACCCTGTCCTGCTTCCTTCAGTCTTCCTTCTTACTTATTAAGGTACAGGCTTCTTATGTTGCTAAGGTTGGCTTGGTACTTACTATGCAGCTTAAACTCAAGATTTTCCTGCAATAGCCTGGAATTTCAGGCATATGCTACTATGTCTGGCACTGAATCTACATGTTTTATGCATTGCTCTATAAAAAGAAAATGTTATATTCAGTAGGTCATGATTTTTCCAGTCAACGTCATCACATATAGCTTAAAGTTTCTACCTAGACTTCAAACAAGACAACGAAAAAATATATCTTTAATATGCTGTATTTAGCTGTTTGGGATATTAATCTGTTTGTGACTGCCTGTTTAGCCTGTGAAGTTCTTGAACTTCTGCATTTGGAGATGGGGGTCTCTGGGTGGTGGAGTTATTCTGAGAGGTTATAAAACTTTTAGGAAGTGTTACCTAGCTGTAGGAAGTGAGCCATAGGTAAGGGCTTTAGTGCTATAGCTTAGTCCTGCCTTCTGACTTGCAGAGTTTTGTATAAACTACTAGGATCCGCACTACTTCCATTGTCATCCCAGCCCCTCTATGATGGACTATATCCCCTAAATTATGAGACCAAGTAGATCCTCTCTACCTTTAGTTGCTTCTTGACTCATTTTTTTATTGAATAAATTCTTCATTTACATTACAAATGTTATTCCCTTTCCTGGTTTCCCATTTCCCAGAAAACCCCCAAACCATCTACCCTCCTACTGCCACCATGAGGAAGACCCTCCAGTCAACCCACTTCCACCTACCTCCCTTTGATTTCCCCATGCTGGGGCATCTATCGAGCTTTTATAGGACACGGAACTCTCCTCCCACTGAAACTGCTGGACAAGGCATTCCTCAGCCACAAATGCTGCTGGAACCATATGTATCCCTTGGTTGATGGCTTAGTCCCTGGGAACCCCTGGGGGGTCTGGTTGGCCTACATTGCCATTCTTCCCATGAGGCTGCAAACTCCTTCAGCTCTTCAAGTCCTCCCTCCAACTCCTCCTTGGGGACTCCATGCTCAGTCCAATGGTTGGCTACTAGGATCTGCCCCTGTATATATAAGGCTCTGACAGGACCCCACAGGTGACAGCCAGATCAGGCTCCTTTCGACATACACTTCTTGGCATCCACAATAGTGTTGGGGTTTGCTGACTGTTTATAGGATGAATCCCCAGGTAGGTAGGTTGGCCTTTCCTTCAGTCTCTGCCCTACACTTTGTTTTCATACTTTGGTCTTTCTTCTTCTTCAGCTTCATGTGATCAGTGAATTCTATCTTGTTTATTCTGAGCTTTTGGGCTAATATCCACTATCAGTGAGTGCATACTACATGTGTTCCATTGTGATTGGGTTACCTCAATCAGGATGAGACTTTATAGTTCCATCAATTTGCTTAAGAATTCCATGAATTCATTGTTTTAAATAGATAAGTAGTATTCCATTTTGTAAATATACTACATTTTTATATTGATTCCTCTGTTGAAGGACATCTGGGTTCTTTCCAGCTTCTGGTTATTATAAGGAAGGCTGCTATGAACATAGTGGAGCATGTGTCCTTATTATATGTTGGAGCATCTTCTGGGTATAAGCCCAGGAGTGGTATAACTGGGTCCTTAGGTAGTGGTATGTCTAATTTTCTGAGGAACTGCCAAACTGATTGCCAGAGTGGTTGTTACAGCTTGCAATTCCACCAGCAATGGAGGAGTGTTCCTCTTTCGCTACATCCTCTCCAGAATCTGCTGTTCCCTGAGTTTTTCATCTTAGCCATTCTGACTGGTGTGAGGTAGAATCTCAAGGTTGTTTTAATTCATATTTCCCTGTTAACTAAGGATGTTGAACATTTCTTTAAGTGCTTTAGAGCCATTCAAGTTTCCTCAGTTGAGATTTCTCTGTTTAGTTCTATATCCCATTTTTAATAGGGTTATTTGTTTCTCTGGAGTTTAAATTCTTGAATTCTTTGTATATACATGGGATATTAGCCCTCTATCAGATATAGGATTGGTAAAGAACTTTTCCCAATCTGTTGGTTTCCATTTTTTCCTATTGACAGTTTCCTTTTCCTTACAGAGCGTTTCAGTTTCAATTTTATAAGGTCCCATTTGTTGATACCTGTTCTTAGAGCATAAGCCATTGGTGTTCTATTCAGGAAAATTTCTCCTGTGTCCATGTGTTCAAGGCTCTTCCCCACTTATCCTATATAAGGTTCAGCATATCTGGTTTTATGTGGAGGTCCTTGATACACTTGGACTTGAGCTTTGTACAAGGAGATAAGAATGGATCGATTTGCATTTTTCTACATGATGACCTCCAGTTGATCCAGCACCATTTGGTAAAATTGCTGTCTTTTTCCCACTGGATGTTTTTAGTTCCCCTGTCAAATATTAAGTGACCATAGGTGTGTGAATTCATTTCTGGGTCTTCCATTCTATCCCATTGATCTTCCTGCCTGTCTCCATACCAATACCATACAGTTTTTATTGCTATTGCTCTATGGTAGAGCTTGAGATCAGGGATAGTGATTACCCCAGAATTTCTTTTGTTGTTGAGAATAGTTTTTGCTATCCTGGATTTTTTGGTATTCCAAATTAATTTGCAGGTTGCTCTTTCTAGTTCTATGAAGAATTGATTTGGAATTTTGATGGGGATTCCATTGAATCTATAGATTGCTTTCAGCAAGATGAACATTTTTACTATATTAATCCTGCCAATACATGAGCGTGCAAGATCTTTCCATCTTCTGAGATCTTCTTCAGTTTCTTTCTTCAGAGGCTTGACGTTCTTGTCATCCAGATCTTTCACTTTCTTGGTTAGAGTCACACCAGGGTATGCAATATTATTTGTGACTATTGTGAAGGGTGTCATTTCCCTAATTTCTTTATCAGCTTGTTCATACTTTGAGTAGAGGAAGACCACTAATTTGTTTGAGTTAATTTTATATCCAGTCACTCTGCTGAAGTTGTTTATCAGCTTTAGGAGTTCTCTGGTGGAATTTTTAGGCTCACTTGAATATATGAACATATCATCTGCAAATAGTAATATTTTGACTTCTTCCTTTCCAATTTGTATCCATTTGTCCTCCTTTTGTGGTCTAATTGCTCTAGCTATAACCTCAAGCACTATATTGAATAGATAGGGAGAGAGTGGGCAGACTTGTCTGGTCCCCAATTTTGATGGGATTGCTTCAAGTTTCTCTTCATTTATTTTTGCTGATGGCTACTGGTGTGTTGTATATTGCTTTTACTATGTTTAGCTATGGACCTTGAATTCCTTATCTTTCCAACATTTTTATGATGAAGGGATCTGAATTTTGTTAAATGTTTTTCCAGCATCTGATGAAATGATCATGTGGGATTTTTTTTTCTTTGAGTTTGTTTATGTAGTGGATTATATTGATGGATTTCTGTAAATTGAACCATCCCTACATCCCTTGGATGAAGCCTACTTGATCATGGTGAATGATTATTTTGATATATTCTTGGATTCATTTGGCTAGAATTTTATTGAGTATTTTTGCATCAATGTTCATAAGGGAAATTGGTCTGAAATATATAGGCAGAGGAAAAACCTTCCTCCAAAGGCTAGAAGCTTTTACACAAGTGGCTAATGTTTATCAGGAACCTGCAGATGCTTGAAAAACCATGGGCTTCACCTTGGTCTAAGCACTCTATGCCAGGTGGAGGGGATTATGGCTAACACAGGAGCTCCAGCTAAAAGGCTGAGAGAGGAACTTCACATTGGTCGATGTCAAATTCCTGCCAGGTGGCATGGCACCCCAATAAGGCACTCTACAGGTGGGTTTCTTGTATGCAGCAAATGTTGGGTCCTGTTTATGTATCCAGTCTGTTTGTCTATGTCTCTTTATTGGAAAATTGAGTCCATTGATGTTAAGAGATATTAAGGAAAAGTGATTGTTACTTCCTGTTATTTTTGTTGTTAAAGGTAGAATTATGTTTGTGTCACTATGTTCTTTTGGGTTTGTTGAAACAATACCTTTATGCCTTTTCTAGTGTGTAGTTTCCCTCCTTGTGTTGGTATTTTCCACCCATTATCCTTTGTAGTACTAGCTTTGTGGAAAGATATTGTGTAAATTTGCTTTTGTCGTGGAATGTCTTGTTTTCTCTGTCTGTGGTAATTGAAAGTTTTGCTGGGAATAGTAGCCTGGACTGGCATTTATGTTCTCTTAGGGTCTGTATGACATTTGCACAGGATCTAGCTTTCTTAGTTTCTAGTGAGAAGTCTGGTGTAATTCTGTTAGGTCTGCCTTTATATGTTATTTTTCCTTTTTCCCTTATTGCTTTTAATATTCTTCCTTTGTTTAGTACATTTGGTGTTTTGATTATTATGTGGTGGGAGTAATTTCTGTTCTGGTTCAATCTATTCGGAGTTCTGTAGGCTTCTTGTGTGTTCATAGGTATCTCTTTCTTTAGGTTATGGAATTTTCTTCTATAATTTTGTTGAAGATATTTACTGAACCTTTATGCTGGAAATCCTCACCCCCTTCAATACCTATAACACTTAGGTTTGGTCTTCTCATTGTGTCCTGCATTTCCTGTATGTTTCTGATGAGAAGTATTTGCATTTTGCGTTTTCTCTAACTGTTGTGTCCATCTCTTCTATGGTATCTTCTATACCTGAGATTCTTTTATCTCTTGTATTCTCTTGGATTTACTTACATTTGTAATTCCTGACCTCTTTCCTAGGTTTTCCATCTCCAGGTTTGCCTCCATTTGTGTTTTCTTTATTGTTTATACTTCCAGTTTTTGGTCTTGAATCATTTTATTCAATTCCTTCATCTGTTTACCTGTGTTTTTCTGTATTTCTTTCAGTGAGTTATTGATATCCTCCTTATAGGACTTTATAATTTTCATGAGATAGGATTTTAGGTTAGCTTCCTGATTTTAAGGTGTGTTGTTGGGACTGCCAGGCTCTGAGACAGACAGGCATAATATCGCTTGGGTCTCGGGCAGCTTGTGTGTATGCGGCTCCCAAGTTCTAGGCAGATCTGCAGTAACCAGTGCGCCAGCTCTGCTGTGGGACTTCTGCCTGGCAGAGGGACCCCGCACTAGGCAGGAGCCTACCAGCTTCCCTTCCACGACCTCTGTTCTGGTAGACTGCACTGAAGAGACAGGTACCCAGGCTCTCCCCAATATAACATCACTTGGGACACGGCCTGTTGGGGCTTCTGCCTGCGCCCAAGAACGGGACAGCACTGTGGTCATCTGGGTGCCAGATCTGCAGGCCATCGCCTCTGCAGGGTGACCAGTGCAACGGAGAGAGTGCAGAGTGCACTCCGCCATCTTTGCTCCAGTGGCCTGGAAGTTGGGACTGCCAGGCTCAGAGACAGACAGGCATAATATCACTTGCGTCTTGGGCAGATTGTGTGTACATGGCTCCCAAGAGCTGGGCAGATCTGCAGTAACCAGCATGCTAGCTCTGCTGTGGGACTTCTGCCTAGCAGAGGGAAGCCCCCTCTGCACCCCCACTCTAAGAGAGATCACACACCCCTGCACAGGGCAGGAGCCTACCAGCCTCCCTTTGACGACCTCTGCTCCAGGAATCCACTCCGCTGAGCCTTTGGATGTGCAAGGACTCCCCAATATAACATCACTTGGGGCAAGGCACATCAGGGCTCCAAAGTCACTCAGGAGCAGGGCAGGCCCCAGAAATCTGTGCCAGGGGAATCCTGGTAAACCAGGGGTGAAGAAATAGCTTTGCAGGCTCACAGGAGGTCCAACCAACAGCCAGTGACAGCAGGACCAACTAACATCAGAGGTAACCAGATGGCAAAAGGCAAATGTAGGAATGTTACTAACAGAAATCAAAGTAATATGGCACCATCCGAACCCAACTCTCCAACAGCAGCAAGTCCTGGATACCCCACCACACCCGAAAGACAAGATCTGGATTTAAAATCACTTCTCATGATCCTATTAGAGGATCACAAGAAGGACACAAATAAATCTCATAAAGAGTTACAGGAGACCATGAATCAACGGTTAGAAGCCCTTACGAAGGAAACACAAAAATCGCTTAGAGAAATGCAGGAGAACATGGATCAAAAGATGGAGGCGCACAAGGAGACAACACAAAAATCGCTTAACGAGATGAATCAACGGGTAGATGCACTCACAAAGGAATCACAAAAATTGCATAAAGAAATGCAGAATAATATGGGTCAACAGACGGATGCCCATAAGGAGGCAACACAAAAATTGCTTAAAGAAATGAATCAATGGTTAGATGCCCTTACAAAGGAAACACGAGAACTGCTTAAAGAAATGCAGGAGATGATGGATCAACAGATGGATTCCCATGAGGAGGAAACACAAAAATCGCTCAGAGAAACGCAGGAGAACAGGGGTCAACAGGCAGAAATCCTGAAAGAGGTAATGCAAAAATACCTTAAAGAAATACAGGAAAATACAAACAAACAAGTGAAGGATCTCAGCAAATCCATCCAGGAACTAAAAAAGGAAGTAGAAACAACTAAGAAATCACAAAGGGAGACAACTTTGGAGATAGAAAACCTTGGGAAGAAATCAGGAGTCATAGATGCAAACATCAACAATAGAATACAAGAGATGGAAGAAAGAATCTCAGGTGCTGAAGATTCCATAGAAAGCATCAACTCAACAGTCAAAGAAAAGCAAAATGCAAAAAACGCGTAACTCAAAACATCCAGGAAATCCAGGACACAATGAGAAGACCAAACCTAAGGATTATAGGTATAGATGAGAGTGAAGATTTGCAACTTAAAGGTCCAGTAAATATCTTCAACAAAATTATGGAGGAAAACTTCCCTAACCTAAAGAGAGAGATGCTGATGAACGTACAAGAAGCCTACAGAACTCCAAACAGACTGGACCAGAACAGAAATACCTCCCATCACATAATAATCAAAACACCAAATGTTCTAAACAAAGAAAGAATACTAAAAGCAGTAAGAGAAAAGGGCCAAGTAACATACAAAGGAAGACCTATCCGAATCACATCAGACTTCTCACCAGAGACTATGAAAGCCAGAAGATCCTGGGCAGATCTCATGCAGACACTAAGACAGCACAAATGCCAGCCTAGACTACTATACCCAGCAAAACTCTCAATCACCATAGATGGAGAGACCAAGATATTCCATGATAAAACCAAATTTTCACAATATCTTTCCACAAATCCAGCCCTGCAACGGATAATAGGTGGAAACCTCCGATACAGGGAGAGAAACAACACCCAGGAAAAAATGAGATAATAACCTTCTTGAATCAAACCCAAAAGTAGATAACCACTCAAACATAAAGATAGCGTCAAGAATGGCAGATGGCAATAATCACTATGCCTTAATCTCTCTTAATATCAATGGTCTCAATTCCCCAATTAAAAGACATAGACTAGCAGACTGGATACGTAAACAGGACCCAGCATTTTGCTGCATGCAGGAAACGCACCTCAGTGTCAAAGACAAACACTACCTCAGAGTAAAAGGCTGGAAAACTATTTTACAAGCAAATGGCCCCAAGAAACGAGGTGGAGTAGCCATCCTAATATCAGATAAAATTGATTTTCAACCTAAAGTCATCAAAAAAGACACAGAAGGACACTACATACTGATCAAGGGAAAAATCCACCATCAAGAACACTCAATTCTGAATATCTATGCTCCAAATGCAAGGGCACCCTCATTCGTAAAAGAAACTTTACTAAAGCTCAAAGCACACATCGCACCGCACACAATAATAGTGGGTGACTTCAACACCCCGCTCTCTGAAATGGATCGTTCAGGAAAGCAGAAACTAAACTGGAACACAGTGAATCTAATTGAAGCCTTGGACCAAATGGAACTAACAGATATATATAGAACATTTCATCCTAGAGCTAAAGAATACACCTTCTTCTCAGCACCTCATGGTACCTTCTCCAAAATTGACCATATAATTAGTCACAAATCAGACCTCAACAGATATAAGAAGATAGAACTAATCCCATGCCTCCTATCAGATCACTATGGAATAAGGGTGGTCTTCAATGGCAACAAAAACAAAAGAAAACCCACGTACACATGGAGGCTGAACAATGCTCTACTCAATGATAACTTGGTCAAGGTGGAAATAAAGAAAGAAATCAAAGACTTTTTGAAATTGAATGAAAATGAAGGCACAACATACCCTAATTTATGGGACACAATGAAAGCAGTGCTAAGAGGAAAATTCATAGCCCTGAGTGCCGCCAAAAAGAAACGGGAGAAAGCATACACTAACATCTTAATGGCACACCTGAAAGCCCTAGAACAAAAAGAAGCAAATACACCAAAGAGGAGTAGAAGTCAGGAAATCATCAAACTCAGGGCTGAAATCAATCAAGTAGAAACAAATAAAACCATACAAAGAATCAACAAAATGAGGAGTTGGTTCTTTGAGAAAATCAACAAGATAGATAAGCCCTTAGCCAGACTAACCAGAGGGCACAGAGATAGTATGCAAATTAAGAAAATCAGAAACGAAAAGGGAGCGATAACAACAGAAACTGAGGAAATTCAAAAAATCATCAGATCCTACTACAAAAACCTGTATTCAACACAACTAGAAAATCTTGAGGAAATGGACAATTTCCTTGACAGATACCAAATACCAAAATTAAATCAGGATCAAATAGACCATCTAAACCGTCCTATAACCCCTGAAGAAATAGAAGTTGTCATTGGAAGTCTTCCAACCAAAAAAAGCACAGGTCCAGATGGTTTTAATGCAGAATTCTATCAGACCTTCAAAGAAGACCTAACACCAATACTCTTGAAACTGTTCCACAAAATAGAAACAGAAGGAACAGTACCCAACTCATTCTATGAAGCCACAATTACACTAATACCAAAAGCACACAAAGATCCGACAAAGAAAGAGAATCTCAGGCCAATCTCTCTTATGAATATCGATGCAAAAATACTCAGTAAAATTCTTGCCAACCGAATCCAAGAACACATCAAAACGATCATTCACTATGATCAAGTGGGCTTCATCCCAGGGATGCAGGGATGGTTCAATATAAGGAAATCCATCCATGTAATCCACTATATAAACAATCTCAAAGAAAGAAACCACATGGTCATCTCATTAGATGCTGAGAAAGCATTTGACAAAATTCAGCATCCTTTCATGCTAAAGGTCTAGGAAAGATCAGGAATTCAAGGCCCACATCTAAACATAGTAAAAGCAATTTACAGCAAACCGGTAGCCAGCATCAATCTAAATGGAGAGAAACTTGAAGGAATCCCACTAAAATCAGGGACTAGACAAGGCTGCCCTCTCTATATATATCTTTTCAGTATAGTACTTGAAGTTCTAGCTAGAGCAATTAGACAACAAAAAGAGGTCAAAGGGATACAAATTGGAAAGGAAGAAGTCAAACTATCACTATTTGCAGACGATATGATAGTATACTTAAGCGACCCAAAGAACTCCACCAGAGAACTCCTACAGCTGATAAACGACTTCAGCAAAGTGGCCAGATATAAAATCAACTCAAGCAAGTCAGAAGCCTTCCTATACTCAAAGGATAAGCAGGCTGAGAAAGAAGTAAGAGAAATAATACCCTTCACAATAGCCACAAACCATATTAAGTATCTTGGCGTGACTCTAACCAAACAAGTGAAAGATTTGTATGATAAGAACTTCAAGTCTCTGAAGAAAGAAATTGAAGAAGACCTCAGCAGATGGAAAAATCTGCCATGCTCATGGACTGGCAGGATTAATAGAGTAAAAATGACCATCTTACCAAAAGTAATATACAGATACAATGCAATCCCCATCAAAATCCCAACTCAATTCTTCATAGAGTTAGAAAGAGCAATTCAAAAATTCATCTGGAAAAACATAAAACCCAGAATAGCTAAAACTATTCTCAATAGTAAAAGAACCTCTGGGGGAATCAGTATCCCGGACCTCAAACTGTACTACAGAGCAATAGTGTTAAAAACCGCATGGTATTGGTACAGTGACAGGCATGTAGATCAATGAAACAGAATTGAAGACCCAGAAATGAATCCACACTCCTATGGTCACTTGATCTTTGACAAAGGAGCTAAAACCATCCAGTGGAAAAAAGATAGCCTTTTCAACAAATGGTGCTGGCTCAACTGGAGGTCAACATGAAGAAGAATGCAAATTGACCCATTCTTATCTCCTTGCACTAAGCTCAATTCTAAGTGCATCAAGGATCTCCACATAAAACCAGACACACTGACACTAATAGAAGGGAAACTAGGGAAGAACCTTGAACATATGGGCACAGGGGAGAATTTCCTGAACAGAACTCCAATATCTTATGCTCTAAGATCAAGAATAGACAAATGGGACCTCATTAAATTACAAAATGTTTGCATGGCAAAAGACACTGTCAAAAAGACAAAGCGGCAACCAACTAACTGGGAAATGATCTTTACCAACCTTACATCCGACAGAGGGCTAATATCCAATATATACAAAGAACTCAAGAAGTTAAACTCCAGAGAGGCAAGTAACCCTATTAAAAAATGGGGTACAGAGCTAAACAAAGAATTCTCACCTGAAGAAAATCTAATGGCTGAGAAGCACCTAAAGAGATGTTCATCATCCTTAGTCATTAGGGAAATGCAAATCCAAACAACCCTGAGATTCCATCTCACACCAGTCAGAATGGCTAAGATCAAAAACACAGGAGACAGCCGTTGTTGGCGAGGACGTGGAGAAAGAGGAACACTCCTCCACTGCTGGTGGAATTGCAAGCTGTTACAACCACTCTGGAAAGCAGTCTGGTGTTTCCTCCGAAAAATGGGCATGACACTCCTGGAGGATCCGGCTATACCACTCCTGGGCATATACCCAGAGGCTTTACCTGCATGCAATAAGGACACATGCTCCACTATGTTCATAGCACCCTCATTTATAATAGCCAGAACCTGAAAGAACCCAGATGTCCCTCAATGGAGGAATGGATTCAGAAGATGTGGTATATCTACACAATGGAATACTAGTCTGCAATTAAAAACAATGAATTCACGAAATTCCTAGGCAAATGGTCAGAACTTGGAAATATTGTCCTTAGTGAGGTAACCCAATCACAAAAGAACACACATGGTATGCAGTCACTGATAAGGTGATATTAACCCAGAATCTCAGAATACCCTAGACACCATTCGCATATCAATAGATTTCTAAGAAGATGGAAGGAGAGACCCCTGGTCCTGGAAAGACTGGATGCAGGGGAACACCAGGACAGAGAAACGAGAGGGGGTTGAATGGAGAATAGAGGGAGGGAAGGGGGCTTATGGGACTTTCGCGGAGGGAGGAAACTGGAAAGGGGAAATGATTTGGAATGTAAATTAAAAAAAAATAAAATATAAAAATAAGGTGTATTGTTGTATTCAGGGCTTGCTGTGGTAGGAGAACTGGGTTCTGGTGATTCCCACATACATTACCTTGTGTTGCTCATGGTCTTGTGCTTTCCTTTTGCCATCTGGTTATCCCTGGTGTTTGTTAGTCTGGGTGATTGTCTAGAGTCTGCGTCTTTTGACCTTGGGTTGCTTCAGTTCTCCTGGTAGGCCTGCATCCCTGGCTATAGCAGACCACCTCTAGGGCCCTCCAATGGGGAGCTCTTCACAGTGGTAGAGAGGGTTCTGATCTGTTGCCCTGGCTGCTGTCGATCTGGGAGGCCTTCAGACTCTTGGGTCAACTGCTCTGAGTGCAGCAAGTTCTCAACTGCTCTGAGTAAAGTGGGTTTTCTAGGATGGATTCGGAGTTGGTGTCTTCACTGGAGTAGACCAGTCATGAGTCTGCCCCAGCAGAAAGGACTGGGCATCAGAAGGGGCTGAAGGAACAGAAGGGGAGTTGTACTTGGGAGGGTGGGGGTTTTGGAGGCTGATGGGTCCCAAGTCTTTCGGGCCCCTAGCAACAGCTCTGGGACTCCAGATGGTGGGGGTTTCTTACTAACTGTTCTGAGTGCAGTGGGATATGTAGGATGGATCAGGAGTTGGTGTCTTCCCAGCATACCAGTCAAGAGTCTGCCCCGGCAGAGAGGACCAAGAGGCAGAAGGGGCAGATGGAACAGAAGGGGGTTTCTTGACTCTTATTTGATAGTGGTGATGAGGAGGAAAGTCGTTATTGGATTTTATAGCATTTGCATTTTTACCTTCTTCCACAATCTGCCTTAGTCTTCTGTATTGTGACTATACCAATCCATACAGCCATCTGCGCTATGCGAAGGGTTCATGTTCTTGCCAGCATTTGTCTTGGGTAATAGAGACTTTTAGAGTGAGAAATATATTAATGAGGTAGCCTCATTCTTAACATGATGAAACATTTGATCTCCTTATTCCTGCAGTGTGTGTGTGTCTGTGTGTGTGTGTGTCTGTGTGTGTGTGTGTGTGTGTATCTGTTAATCTGTTCATTCTATGACAGTTTATTGCAGGTTACTTTGATTGCAGGTAGTTTGAGCCCATATAGAATATAGCTATTCTTTTATCATTTTAGAAGTGGGAGTTGGGGTATCTCTTACTCTTTTGTTTGCTTTAGGACCATTTTCCTTCTACTAGGTTATCTCATCCACGTTGGTATTAGAGTTGGTGAGTAACTTGTCATATCATGTTCAGTTGTTATTGCTAAGTAGCCTGCTCTCTTTTTTTGAAGGGAAATGGAGGAGGAGGGGATACAGGAAAGAGTGGAGTTAAGGTGAATGGAAGGAGTGGAAGGAGAGAAAATTGGGGTCTGGATGTAATGTATTCAAGAACAATAGATTTAAAAGAGAAATAGAGACCAGCCTCCCTTTGGTGACCTCTGATCCGGGGATCGACTGCACTGAAGATACAGGTACCCAGGATTCCCCCAATATAACATCGCTTGGGACACAGCCTGTTGGGCTTCCATCTGCGCCAAAGAGCAGGGCAGCACTGCGGACTTCCTCTGGGCGCCAGCCCTGCTGTGAGCCATCTGCCCTGTAGAGTGATCTGCACCAAGAGAGTGCAGAGTGCACTCCGCCATCTTTGCTCCAGCAACAGGGCAACTGGGACCTCCAGACACAGGGACAATCAAGCATAATATCGCTTGAGTCTCAGGCAGCTTGTGTGCTCCCTGCTCCCAAGAGCTGAGCAGGTCGGCAGTAACCTACACGCCAGCTCTGCTCTGGGAATTCTGCCCTGCAGAGGGACGCCACACTCTGGGAGAGATCACACCAGCAGAAGGCGGGAGCCTACCAGTCTCCACTTGGTGACCTCTGCTCCTGGAATCCACTACACTGAGCCTTTAGATGTGCAGGGATTCCCCAATATAATATAACTTGGGGCAAGGCATATCAGGGCTCCAAAGTCACTCAGGAGCAGGGCAGGACCCAGAAATCAGGACCCAGAAATCAATCAGGTAGAAACAAATAAAACCATACAAAGAATCAACAAAACTAGGAGTTGGTTCTTTGAGAAAATCAACAAGATAGATAAGCCCTTAGCCAGACTAGCCAGAGGGCACAGAGACAGTATCCAAATTAAGAAAATCAGAAACGAAAAGGGAAACTTTCCCTTTTCAGAAACTGAGGAAATTCAAAAAATCATCAGATCCTACTACAAAAGCCTGCATTCAACACAACTAGAAAATCTGGAGGATATGGACAATTTCCGAGACAGATACCAAATACCAAAATTAAATCAGGATCAAATAGACCATCTAAATGGTCCTATAACCACTGAAGAAATAGAAGTGGTCATTGGAAGTCTTCCAACCAAAAAAAGCACAGGTCCAGATGGTTTTAATGCTGAATTTTATCAGGCCTTCAAAGAAGACCTAACACCAATACTCTTCAAACTATTCCACAAAATAGAAACAAAAGGAACACTACCCAACTTGTTCTACGAAGCCACAATTGCACTAGTACCAAAATCACACAAAGATCTGACAAAGAAAGATAATCTCAGGCCAATTTCTCTTGTGACTATCGAATCAAAAATACTCAATAAAATTCTTGCCAACTGAATCCAAGAACACATCAAAACGATCATTCATCACGATCAAGTAGGCTTCATCCCAGGGATGCAGGGATGGTTCAATATAAGGAAGTCCATCAATGTAATCCACTACATAAACAATCTCAAAGAAAAAAACCACATGGTCATTTCATTAGATGCTGAGAAAGCATTTGACAAAATTCAGCATCCTTTCATGTTAAAGGTCTTGGAAAGATCAGGAATCCGAGGCCCATATCTAAACATAGTAAAAGCAATTTACAGCAAATCGGTAGCCAACATCATTCTAAATGGAGAGAAACTTGAAGCAATCCCACTAAAATCAGGGACTAGACAAGCCTGCCCTCTCTCTCCATGTCTTTTCAATATAGTACTTGAATTTCTAGCCAGAGCAATTAGACAACAAAAGGAGGTCAAAGGGATACAAATTGGAAAGGAAGAAGACAAACTATCACTATTTGCATATGATATGATAGTATACTTAAGTAACCCAAAGACTCCACCAGAGAACTCCTACAGCTGAAAAACAACTTCAGCAAAGTGGCCGGATATAAAATTGACTCAAGCAAGTCAGTAGCCTTCCTATACTTAAAGGATAAGCAGGCTGAGAAAGAAGTAATGGAAATGGTACCCTTCACGATAGCCACAAACAATATAAAGTATCTTGGTGTGACTCTAACCAAACAAGTGAAAGATCTGTATAACAAGAACTTCAAGTCTCTGAAGAAAGAAATTGAAGAAAACCTCAGAAGATGGAAAAATCTGCCATGCTCATGGATTGGCAAGATTAATATTGTAAAAATGACCATCTTGCCAAAAGCAATACACAGATTCAATGCAATCCCCATCAAAATCCCAACTCAACTCTTAATAGTGTTAAAAAGAGCAATTCAAAAATTCATTTGGAATAACAGATATCCCAGAATAGCTAAAACTATTCTCAAGAGTAAAAGAACTTCTGGAGGAATCAGTATCCCGGACCTCAAGCTGTACTACAGAGCAGTAGTGTTAAAAACTGTATGGTATTGGTACAATGACAGACATGTAGATCAATAGAACAGAATTGAAGACCCAGAAATGAATTCACACTCCAATGGTCACTTGATCTTTGACAAAGGAGCTAAAACCATCCAATGGAAAAACGATAGCCTTTTCAACAAATGGTGCTGGCTCAACTCTAGGTCAACATGCAGAAGAATTTAAATTGACCCATTCTTATCTCCTTGCACTAAGCTCAATTCCAAGTGGATCAAGGACCTCCACATAAAACCAGACACACTGAAACTAATAGAAAGGAAACTAGGGAAGAACCTTGAACATATGGGCACAGGGGAGAATTTCCTGAATAGAACTCCAATAGCTTATGCTCTAAGATCAAGAATTGACAAATGGGACCTCATAAAATTACAAAGTTTCTGTAAGGCAAGAGACACTGTCAAAAGGCAAAGGGGCAGCCAACTAACTGGGAAATGATCTTTACCAACCCTACATCCGACCGAGGGTTAATATCCAATATATAAAAAGAACTTAATAAGTTAAACTCCAGAGAGGCAAGTAACCCTATTAAAAAACGGGGTACAGAGCTAAACAAAGAATTCTCACCTGAAGAATATCTAATGGCTGAGAAGCACCTAAAGAAATGTTCATCATCCTTAGTCATTAGGGAAATGCAAATCAAAACAACCCTGAGATTCTACCTCACACCAGTTAAAATGGCTAAGATCAAAAACACAGGAGACAGCAGTTGTTGGCGAGGATGTGGAGAAAGAGGAACAATCCTCCACTGCTGGTGGGATTGCAAGCTGATACAACCACTCTGGAGAGCAGTCTGGAGGTTCCTCAGAAAACTGGGCATGACACTCCTGAAGGATCCTGTTATACCACTCCTGGGCATATACCCAGAGGCTTTACCTGCATGCAATAAGGACACATTCTCCACTATGTTCATAGCACCCTCATTTATAATAGCCAGAAGCTGGAAAGAACCCATATGTCCCTCAACGGAGGAATGGATTCAGAGGATGTGGTATATTTACACAATGGAATACTGCTATGCAATTAAAAACAATGAACTCATGAAATTCCTAGGCAAATGGTCAGAACTTGAAAATATCATCCTTAGTGAGGTAACCCAATCACAAAAGAACACACATTTTATGCAGTCACTGATAAGGTAATATTAACCCAGAATCTCGGAATACCCTAGACACAATTCGCATATCAATAGATTTCCAAGAAGATGGATAGAGAGGCTCTGGTCCTGGAAAGACTGGATGTAGGGGAATGTCAGGACAGAGAAGCGAGAGGGGGCTGAATGGGGAAAAGAGGGAGGGAAGGGGGCTTATGGGACTTTGGAGAGGGAGGAAATGGGAAAGGGGAAATGATTTGGAATGTAAATAAAAAAAACTTATAAAATAAAAAAAAATCCAATATGGTATCTCTGAAGGCAGAAAAAAAAAAAAAAAAAGAGAAGTTGACATTCAGTGTAAAAGTTTTGATACAATTAACTAGTAGAATAAATAGGCAGCTTCTGAGGCAATATTATTTAAAGACAATAAGCAATGCCAATTAAAGCATTACTAGATTTAAAATACAATAAAATTTATTAAATGGATTAACATAATATTCTAGTACATTAAATTGTAAAGTAACATATTTCATGAAAATAACTTATATTCCAAAGTTTAATGCCCTTGGTAGCCTGCAAATATTGCAACAATGATATTCTGATAACTGTCTATTTTAGTTATGATTCTCTAGAAAATACCATCAGTAGAATGTTATGTTAGTAATCATTGTCTCATCTTATTTGGTCAGCAATCCACCAGGAGTCATCTTTGCGGTAGAGAGATTGAGAACATAGTATCAGCTTAGTTTATAAAGCAAGATGCCTCAGAATTTCTAATCTATTGGTAAAGGATTGAGTATGTTCCTAGAAAGTTTAAAAGTCATCAGTCATCAATACTTTGATGAAAAGCTGAAGAATCTAGGTTTTCAAGCCAGTGAAGATTGTTGGCATTCAAACAATAAGAAAGATACACCAACCAACATAAAAGCAATGGAAGACAGGAAATAAAAGCTGTAGGTTTCTTTTAAAGACTTTATATATCCTGCTGGAATGCATTGTACTTCCTATGCATGGATGGGTCCTTGGCTCCAGCTACATATTTAGCAGAGGATCACCTTATCTGGCATCAATGGGAGATGAGGTTCTTTTGTCCTATGGAGGCTTGATGCCCCAGTATAGGAAGACACTAAAGTGGTGAGGTAGGGAAGTGGGTTGCTTGGTGGAGGAGCACCCTCATTGAGGCAAATGGGAGGGGAAATGGGATGGGTGTGTTTCAGAGGGGAGACTGGGAAGGGGGACATAATCTGAAATGTAAATAAATAAAATAACCAATAAAAAAATCAAATGTTGGTTGATGTTGTTAAGATTCCATGATTTATCATCCATACAACTCCTCTATTACAAGGTCAAAACTAACCCACAGATGTGAAAGTCCACATGAAAAGGAGTATATCTCTAAGCATCTTACATGGGACCCTCTGCTGTAGTAGGGAAATAAGTGATGTTCTCTGACTTCAAGTCTATTGTGAGTTCTATTGCACCACATTGCCTTTCTAGGATGAAGTTGGCAGGAGATTACTTGAGGATAAAGTGACTGCCTGTTGGTATAGAAAATGGGTTGAGGCCTATACAAATGACTTTCACTAAGGAAACTTGGAAGATGATCAGAGCAAGCAGCATATTAGGAATGAATGCCAGGCAGTTGATTATATTAAGATTTATCCTATTATCTGGCTATTTTTTATCAAAATTTATGAGGATACATATGGCACATAACCAGTTTCATGGCATTCATTTGTGCATAGTGCATGAATGTATGAACTGCATTGACATCATAGTCACATTCTGATTCCTAGGAGTGAAAAATACTTTAGGATGAAGAAAAAGACAATACTGATAATTACTATCTGCACATTTCCCTCAACAACAAGGAGATCTGAAAAAAAAAAGGAGCTACAAATTTTAATACAGATGCTAATTAAGTAGTCATACATTATCAATTAACAAAGAACAGTGATTTGATGAAAATACAAATGTGATTGTATCTCATTAAGCTCACTGCCCTTTTCAGACATGCTACTTGCATTATTCTTCATCCATTATCATTAAGGCTCTAAGGTTTGTTACCTGCTGTGCCATTCTTACATTTCCCTTTCCAAACATCACAGCTCAATGAAAAACAGTCTGATCAGGGATATCATGCACACAAAGCACAAAGCTACTTAAATTCCCTGGGTTGAAATTCAGCTCTCTCCTGATGGACCAGATTGTGTGTGTGTGTGTGTGTGTGTGTGTGTGTGTGTGTGTGTGTGTGACAGAGAAAGAGAGAGAGAGAGAGAGAGAGAGACAGAGAGAGAGACAGAGACAGAGACACAGAGAGATACAGAAATACATGGAGACAGAGAGACAGAGAGAGATGGAAACAGACAGAGAGATGGAGAGAATGCACTAGTTGGGCAATTATAAAATATTTGAATAGCAAATTTATATTTGGAAGAAATTGTGTGAAATGATAGTGAACAGCATATGGCAACTCATATTGAACTTGAATGTAGTTTAAGATTATTGAAAGATGATTTGAAAATTAGTAATTTTGTTCTCTGTTGTATAATGACCACCTGAACTTGAGTAGCTAAGGACTGACAATTATGGCTGTTTCTCCGTGGTCTGTTATTTCAGTCACCTCATCCTTGTTTTCCTCCTTTACAAACATTCTTGAGGGTTTCATGTGTGGTGCCAAGTTGAGAATTAATGGAAGATGATCCCCTCACTGGCTAGAATTTCAGCTAGGCCAGCTGGAAACTCCAGGCCTCCCCTGCCATCCTAACTCATCTTCATGTCTGCCCAGGGTACCTCATTTGGAACTCCTTAGAAAACGAATGGTTAAGACAGTAGGACTATTTATATAATGGCTCTTTTTCCCACCGAGGTGAACATGCTAGGAACCCAAGAAAAACACAGTAAAATCACATGCCACCTTGCTTCAGAAATCAAGCAATCTTTTGAGTATTCTTTTATAAGGTGTTAGACAAAATTAATTGTGGGAGGAGACTGCAGAAAGTCGATGAAAGAGAGCCAAGAGGTTCACTAGACACATTCCTTAAGGACAGCACTTGCAACTTGCTTAGTGTATTTCTTACTTTTTCTTCTCTTTGACAATAATATATGAAATAAATGGTTTAAAATAAGACGATACTTTTATTTTACGATCATGGTTGAATGGGTTGGGAATTCTCTTTCCAAGGGAAGGCATGGTAGGAGAGTTCAAACCACTGTGGTAGGGGTGTACAGCAGACAGTGTTCCCAACATAGCTGAAACAGTGTTCAAAAATGTACCTTAGTCACCTTCCCTAACCAGCTAGGCTCTATTTTTTTTTAGGGTTCCACAGTCTTCCAATGTAGTACCACCACCATGGGTTAGAGGGAAACACTCAAAACATGTTTTGTGGGGGACATGGGACATTTCAATTTTCAGCTGAAATATTAAATATTGTTGTTCCATTGTCTTAAGTACTTTGAAGGTTTTCTTTGAGGTATAATCAGTGACTAATGATTGCCAGCATCATCAATGCAGGGAAATACATGAACCTTCAGCTTCCCATTAAAAATTATTTTTACATACTTCATGTAACCTCACAGTTTAAAAATTCTCTATTTTTGTTCTCTGTGAACCATGTCCAAATCATCTTTCTTTCTTGTGCCACTTCTAGTGTAGATGTATCCCAGTTATAAACTTCAAAGGCAACTCATGATCAGTCAGATAACTTGCACCCCAATACTTCTCTAACTATGTCAAAGAAAATTTTAAAGTTTTCAAACATAAACATGTGTCTCTCTGTCTCTGTTTGTCTGTCTCTATCTCATTCTCTTACACACACACACACACACACACACACACACGTCAAAAATCTTTAGCTATTATCAATAGTGCCGTGGCATATCAGGTCTTCTCATTTATTTGTTTGTGAATGATTTATTAGACACTCAAAATAATCTGGGAAATCTGCAAATCACATCAAACACGGCAAGGCTTATGTTGTGAAATTAATGTTTTTGTGAACCATTTTCTTTGTCTGTAATTCTCAATCTTATTACACTCATCTGGAAGGCTTGTTGGAACACAAATAGCTGGGCCGCACCCTGTGAGTGTAAGATATATTAGGTCTATGATGGGAACTTGGGATTTGCATGTTTGACATGCCCAGGAAATACTGTTGCCTCTGGTCTGGGAACTAGGCTTTGAGAACCACTCCCCAGACAATGATCTCTACATGGTTTAGTTCTTGCTTGATTCAAGATGAGACAACTACCAGCCAGAGTTTGTCTGTGCAATGATGCCTGAAGATTGAGAATAATATTTGGGTTTAATATTTTCCATGAACAAATGTAGACTGACCTCAAGGGATTTACAATCCCATAGAATCAGAATCAGGAATGACTGAAAAAGTCAACTGGTCAAATTCAATATTCAATAATAGAAAATCCATCATATTTCATCAAAATTCATTTATACAGATGAGTCCATAGAGACAATCTAATTTCCAGACAAGCAATAATATAATGATAAGACCCTGGAGTTCCAAATCCGAACCCAGAATGAGTATTTGATTGTATCATTTATTAGATAAGTATTTCCTGTGTGTTTATTCTCTCTCTCTCTCTCTCTCTCTCTCTCTCTCTCTCTCTCTCTCTCTCTCTCTCTCTCTCTCTCTTTCTCTCTCTCTCTGTCTGGGAAAATTTGATCTCTTACCTATTAAGTAAGAAACACAATAATAGAATCAACATTACAAAAGTGTTATGAAAGCTAAATGAGGCAATCTATGGAAAACTCTTCATAGTTACTTCCCAGATTGGCTAGATATTTGAACTCATTAAGGACCAATATTTGAGTCACTGGTACCTTTGTTTTGCTGATAACTGTGATAACTGCAATCTATACACTTCTTTGTCATTACACTCTATAGGGAACTAGAAGGCAACTTTAAGGGATCAGTTGAGTCTTCTTTTAGAATAGAAAGATGTAAGATCACAGAATAACTGCTTCACCTGTAAATCAGACACCCAATTCTTTCATCTCACAAGTTCTGTTGTTAAGGAGAGAAACCAAAGATCTCAGCTGTATTAAGGAATCCCAGCTCTCCCCCTCTTCATGGTCTCATCTAGTATCTGCTTTCATGCAAGGAAGGACTTACGTAGGATAAGTGAGAATGAATAATGCCAGGATCTTCTACCACTTCCTTTAAACTTATGAAAGTATGAAATTCATTTTATTCACTGACTTTTCTGGGACATTTCTTTGGAGGCTTTCTCACCTCTAGTGTTCCTATCCTCGTGGGTACTTTGTCTCTCTAATGTTTCTCCAATGTTTGGCCACTTTCAGTCCATATCATAATTCCCTATGATTGATTCCCCATGGTTGCAAATTTCGCTTCACTAAAGCAGTTTATTCTGTGGATTAGTTCTGTATTAGCCCTATCCCCAAACAATCAACAGCATCCCACCTGCTAATTTTTATTATAGAAGGATGTTCAATAATTTACCTTAAGTCACATGCAGGCATATTGAAACACCCATGTACTCAGATCTTTGTTCTTCTTCAGATAACTTGATCAAACATGCTATCTTCCCATATGCCATACAGGACCTATTCTTTTTATCTCCTCCATTTATAACTAATAAGTCCTCTTAAGGTGGCCAATCAGATACTAGAGCAGTGGTTCTCAATCTTCCTAACAGAGTGACCCTTTAACAAATTCCTCATTTTTTTGGTGACCCCAAAATGCATGTTATAATTACTATCTACCTAGAGGCTTTCTCATGAAGAACAAAGATATACCATTCTCCCTCAAGGAGAATTAATCCAAATGGCACTTTCAATCATATGAATAAGAAGCCACCTCTCAAGGCACTATTTGTTTCAAATTTTAAAGAAATAACATAAATACTACCTAAATATATAAATTGTGCAAATAGTCTTTCTGGCCATTGTGTACATTGGCCACATGAGAATATTTTCTTCAATAATGGTCTCTGATCTCTCACCATTCTGTTTCCTGAGAACACCTCTATACTCTCAAGCATCTTTGATAAACCACAGGTCTTCTTCACTATGCTCTGTGTGCCTTACCTGAATCTTTTGAAGATCACAAGGACAAGAGAGCTGAAGGAGAATAGAGTAAGATCCTAGTAATGCTCATTTTTATCTACTTGATCAAAATCTGAGACTTTCCAATTTGTAGAACACCTGTCAGTATTTCAAGCATATGTTAGGTATAGCAAACACAAACAATAAGACTGAAGATGTTACTGGAGACATAACTGAAAGTAATAAATATGTATTCATGTGCTGGACATGATTTTTTTAAAAGATAATATTTTTCAAAATCATTGTCTGTGAAGTATCATTGTTTTCATTAAATACAACCTTCCTTTATCTTCTCTCTGGTATATGAGAACTATGGCTGGCTTATCAGATATTTCCCATCTTGATTTTCTGAAAGTAAATATTGAGGAAGTAAAACCTGAAAGGCACAACGTTCATGTCTGCAGTAAGAATACAGACAGATATCTATTCTGATTTATGCTGCTCACAATTTTAAGAAAAGTAATATTGATAAAGGATATTTATTTTAAAAATGCTCATCTTCCTCTAGAAGCTCTGATTTGCAGAGCTTTAATTGAAGTTTCCAAAAAACAGTAATTCTGAGTATTACTGTTCTATTCCCCTCATATTCTCATTTATCTAGAACAGTAAAAATTGGGCTCCAGTGAAAAAAGGAGTAGCAAATGATTGGAATAATTGCATTGATTTAATGCTTTTTCTGCAGTCATATACGTGCAGTTTCTCAGGCAAAACTTTTAAGCAAAAGAAGAGAATTGAATGGATACCAAATATTTTCCTTTCAAGTAAGAAATATGCATGACCACTTCCCTTGCTTGACGCTAATTCAATTTTATAGGGTTAGCAAATATTTTTCCCTCCAAACTTTAATATCAAGAGGACTTTTCAATTTAGAAATGAATATATTGCATCTACCAAGGGCTTTACCTTGATTAACCTTCCTGAGTAACAAGGGAGCTTGCTTGCTATGAATATGTTTGCATGTGAACCTCAAGGTTGTATTATTGACATAAGAGGTCATTCTGATGGAGGTTCTAGCATCAAGGGAGGACAGTGGTGAAGCTATACCAATTGTGGCCATGAAGAGCATATAAGTGTTTTCATTAAAAGTCAATACTCATGCAGATTTCCAATTCACCATCTGGCCCTCTTTACACTGATATTTAAAATTCACAAAGCTGATTTAGTTACCAGATTTCTTCATCAATTTGTCATAGATTTATAATCTACCATTTTGTCATTCCTAGGAAATGCACAGTAAAGCCAAGTAACGTGTTCCCAGTAGAAACTTCTATACTTGCTTCCATGTTTTGAATCAGAATGATAGCATATTGCTAAACATAGTTTAATTTGCCATTTTGTGTGAATGGATGCGACAGCTTTCTCAAATATATTTATGAATCCCAGGTCTTTAAGAGAATTTAGGATTTTATGCTTAATATTAAGCTAAATTTATTTATACTCTTTGTCTATATGGAGGAAATACGTGAATTACTGGGTTCATTCTCAGTAATTCACAAAAATCACAAATCACAAAAGAATTTAGTAAGTAATCACCTCCTAAACTCTTTGAGCATATCTAATTTTGATATTTATTTGTAATTACTTTGCTAAATATGTGTAGTTTGTATTTGCTGATGGTGCTATTAATTCATATTACTTCTGTTTACATTTCATAACTGAAGCAATTGAATCATATCCACTCTTCTTCTGGTTTAGAAAATAACCTCTTGAGTGAATAGAAGACTCAAAGACATGTAAATTTTAGAAATAATTCTTTCTTTAATGACTAAGACCTTGTTGGTGCTTGGTATATGATTAAAACTGTCCAAAAATCCACAAGTGGTATGCACTAAGAGCTGGTAGAAGATGATGAATGCAAAAGTATTCTACAGATTTTAAAAATAATAACAAGATTAATTCATGAATTTATTCTCATCACTTTGATAATAAGATAATCAAGGTTTAAAAGAAAAAAATAATAGCCTATGTTCACAGCTAAAAAACAGTTGATGTGTGATTAAAACCTATGTTTGGGGCTTGTAGTAGTATTTCCCGGCGGTGGAGCATTCTTTGCTACCTACCACAGTATTCTGGGTTCTTGAATAAAAGACAAACATACACACAGTCTTTGTATTTTGATATGCCTTAATCAGTCAATGGCTGGACCACTTCTTAACCTCCACGTGACTAATCTACCTTCCTCCAACAATCCTGAGTTATTACTTATTAAATCCTTTATTCCATCTTGGCCGCCCTGGATCCAGTCGGGCAGCCCTCTTGGGGTTCCCTGGGTCCTATATGCCAGCTATGCTCTCTGTCCTGTACCTTCTCAGGTATGGCACCTCCTCTCCTCCACCTCTCTCAGTATAGTGGATCTCCTCCCTTCTTCCTCCTCCCTCTCTCTAGCCCAAGAATCCTAAAAATCCTTTCTATGTCTGTCTTGCCCAGCCGTTGACTTCCAGTATCTTTATTTACCAATCAGAACCAACTGGGGACAGTTTCCCAGAAGCTAGGTGCTGGTAGATATTCTTGTGAAAACAGTTTTGGGGGCACAAATTAACATAAGAATACCAGAAGCCACAGGGGCCAGAAAGCCTTAACTCTATGGTGGAGTACTTGACTGATATACACAAGCCCCAGAATTCAATTTCAGTATGAAAAAAAATTAAATAAAAAGAACAGTTAATGTTTAATATTGAAACAATTAAAAAAAAACCTATCATTCTCACATGATTTTATTGACCAAACTGACTCACAGAAAATTATAATTCATTTGGCATGTAATATTCTGCTTTTTAATAAAATTCAACTGAAGACTATACTATACTTTAATTAAATTCTGATAGTATCCGAATCTGTTGCAATTCCCATATAATTGCCCTATGTCACGCATGCCTATTTCTTCCCATGGAGCAGTCACAGACTGTTTTATTGATACATAATTTATTGAGCCTTGGGTAAACCCCAAATTCTGTATTAATTTCTACATATAAGCCTTTAATCCTAAACTTGTCTCTAATTTTAAAATTTATTTTACAAATCTCATCAATGTTTGTATTTGAGCTTCTATGGTATCAGCTGTCAGACTAAATCTGGTTTCAAATTATGCATTTTGTTTGTTTCTATCACATGCTGTATTCTCAATATAAGCATATAAAATTGAATAATTAAAAAATATTGTTATTTATACCAAGTGTTTACATAAAAGTATATGGTTAATAAATGTTAAAAATTTAAAAATCATAAGTGGAAATTATTGAGTAGATTTGTACATTAAAATTATAAATCAATTATTAATGGGCATCATGAATCATGTAGGAGGTCTCTTACATTCCTGGCTGTTTACAAATGAGGAATAGAGACATAAATTTGTGAAAGAAACCAAGTTTCACAAGGAGCAATACGGATAGTAATCAGGAAAGAGAAAAGTCATGTCAAGAAAGGCATGCTGTACTTTCAGCTGTCAGAATCATGACCTATACCATCCATACCTCCGACTTGGATTTTTTCAATAAGATAAGGTCTTTTATAGATGCTACTAAAAATTCAGTGTTCTTAAATACAGCTCATTTGATGTAATTTCAAAATGCAACAATTGCACAATATATTGGAAGTGTTTCTAGGATTAAGTTTGTGGCTTAAGTAACTCGGGCAAATGTTGGTACTTATCATAAACAGTAGGAAAATGAATGCTAGTAAGATTCCATCAGTCTGTCTCCATTCTGGCTTTAATGATTGTATGCCCTGATCATGGACACAAATGAACTGGCCTATAATGGAGAATGACTCATTAGGTTGCCATGGCATAATAAAAATATTATGTAACCCAGACTTCACTCCGTATAAAGTGATTAAACAGCAATGCTCTCAGCTACTGTTGCTTTGGGCAGTTTTGATGATGCTACACAGCAAGAGCCATGGTTGTTACCCAAATGGAGGTTCTGTGTCTAGTTATGTCTCCATTAGGAACAGATTTTGCCCATCAAAGATCCTCTACAACTCTCTCCTTATTTAGAAGGGAAGAGCACATCATCAGAGCAGAAAATAACTTTTTCCCCTTTAGATAAACCCAGGGAGAAGTGAAAGACACAGAAGACTTTATTTAGAGCACCATAGTAATATGTTCTGCAGCTATTAGAGGGGCAAGCAAAAATGTTAGCTATCAATGTAAGCACTGTGTGTTTAAGGAAATAAAGCATTATTATGGTGAACCTAAAAGTAAAAGGAGAAAATAATCCAAAAACAAAAGCTATTTCAAACTTTACCATTACATGGACTATGTTTGGCCATACTTTATTAGTTTTTAATTATTGTTGCTGTTTTATATTTTTGACATGCAGGGAATTTAACCAATGACATTGCTCATGCTACAAAAGCACCCTACCAGCCCCATACCTTGTTTTCAATTAAAAAATAATTATGTCAGGAATATGAAAATCATGAAAAAAGATAATTCAGCAAGTATCATTATTGATTATTCATTTTGTATTTAACACAAAAGTCACATAGTAATTCTAGGCTCATCCAAACAAACACATTGGCCAAAATAATTTAAGTGTTAAAAAAAATTCTGTGACAGGGGAATGAGTACTCTTTAAGAAAGTCCTTAAAGCCTAAGAAAGGGATGTATAGCTTCGGAGATGGACAACATGCCTATGCATGAAAAATTTTCTACAAAGCAATATTTAACATAAGTTTTGATGGATAGTAAGTATGCAAATTTGTCACTGGCATGAAAGTATGAAGTAAGAGATCAAGAGAGGACAATTATCATAGTATATATAACAAAACTTGGTGTTCTGTTAAGCAGGATGCTGACCCATATGACTACAGGTAGAAGAAAGGTGAAATATGAAGGCAAGGGTTGATACATCTTGTTGATCATTGAATGTTTTAAAAGAATAGGTTAGCACTATGTCCACAAGTCTATACATACAATGGAAAGACATAAATGATAGATAAGTTTAAGAAAATTAATTACAGAAAACAATCCAACAAAACAGCAAATTTACAGAGCCAACTTTGGCATTGGTCATAGTATAGAACCTCTCATAAATGACTATTGCTAGAGTTCTTGAATGTTGATCTACAGGTTTCCTTAAGATTCTTAAAGGACTATGAAGGCTCAATAGATGCCCCATTATAGGGGAATCAAGGGTGGGGAGGGGGGAGTGGGTGGGTGGATGAACACCCTCATAGAAGTGGGGGAGGGAAGATGGGATAGGGACTCTATGGGAGGGAAGAAACTGGGAAAGGGGATAACATTTGAAATATAAATAAAGAATATATCCAATTAAAAGGATCATGAAAATAACTCAGGGTGATCAAAGCAGAATTATTTAACTTTGCAAAATAGAAATTGCAAGGGAGAGTTGGGACAGCCAGGCTCGGAGACAGACAGGCATAATATCGCTTGGGTCTCGGGCGGCTTGTGTGTATGAGGCTCCCAAGTGCTGGGCAGATCTGCAGTAACCAGTGCGCCAGCTCTGCTGTGGGACTTCTGCCTGGCAGAGGGACCCCGCACTGGGCAGGAGCCTACCAGCTTCCCTTCCACGACCTCTGTTCCTGTAGACTGCACTGAAGAGACAGGTACCCAGGATCTCCCCAACATAACATCGCTTGGGACACGGCCTGTTGGGGCTTTCGCCTGCTCCCAAGAACGGGACAGCACTGTCGTCGTCGTCTGGGTGCCGGATCTGCTGTAGGCTATCACCTCTGCAGGGTGACCAGTGCCACGGAGAGAGTGCAGAGTGCACTCCGCCGTCTTTGCTCCAGTGGTCTGGAAGTTGGGACTGCCAGGTTCAGAGACAGACAGGCATAATATCGCTTGGGTCTCAGGTGGCTTGTGTGTACGTGGCTCCCAAGAGCTGGGCAGATCTGCAGTAACCAGCATGCCAGCTCTGCTGTGGGACTTCTGCCTGGCAGAGGGACGGTCCCTCCCCCCCCCAACTCTAGGAGAGATCACACACCCCTGCACAGGGCAGGAGACTACCAGCCTTCCTTTGGCGACCTCTGCTCCAGGAATCCACTAAGCTGAGCCATTGGATGTGCAAGGACTCCCCAATATAAGATCACTTGGGGCAAGGCACATCAGGGCTCCAAAGTCACTCAGGAGCAGGGCAGGCCCCAGAAATCTGTGCCAGAGGAATCCTGGTGAACCGGGGGGGGGGGGGCAGAAATAGCTTTGCAGGCTCACAAGAGGTCCATCCAACAGCCAGTGACAGCAGGACCAACTAACATCAGAGGTAACCAGATGGCAAAAGGCAAACCGTAGGAACGTTACTAACAGAAATCAAAGTAATATGGCACCATCCGAACCCAACTCTCCAACAGCAGCAAGTCCTGGATACCCCACCACACCCGAAAGACAAGATCTGGATTTAAAATCACTTTTCATGATGCTATTAGAGGATCACAAGAAGGACATAAATAAATCTAATAAAGAAATACAGGAGACCATGAATCAACGGTTAGAAGCCCTTACAAAGGAAACACAAAAATCGCTTAGAGAAATGCAGGAGAACATGGATCAAAAGATGGAGGCCCACAAGGAGGCAACACAAATATCGCTTAACAAGATGAATCAACGGGTAGATGCACTCACAAAGGAATCACAAAATTTGCATAAAGAAATGCAGAAAAATATGGGTCAACAGACGGATGCCCATAAGGAGGCAACACAAAAATTGCTTAAAGAAATAAATCAACGGTTAGATGCCCTTACAAAGGAAACACGAGAACTGCTTAAAGAAATGCAGGAGATGATGGATCAACAGATGGATTCCCATGAGGAGGAAACACAAAAATCGCTCAGAGAAATGCAGGAGAACGTGGGTCAACAGGCAGAAATCCTGAAAGAGGTAATGCAAAAATACCTTAAAGAAATACAGGAAAATACAAACAAACAAGTGAAGGATCTCAGCAAATCCATCTAAGAACTAAAAAAGGAAATAGAAACAGCTAAGAAATCACAAAGGGAGACAACTTTGGAGATAGAAAACCTTGGGAAGAAATCAGGAGTCATAGATGCAAACATCAACAATAGAATAAAGAGATGGAAGAAAGAATATCAGGTGCTGAAGATTCAATAGAAAGCATTGACTCAACAGTCAAAGAAAATGAAAAATGCAAAAAACGTGTAACCCAAAACATCCAGGAAATCCAGGACACAATGAGAAGACCAAACCTAAGGATTATAGGTATAGATGAGAGTGAAGATTTGCAACTTAAAGGGCCAGTAAACATCTTCAACAAAATTATGGAGGAAAACTTCCCTAACCTAAAGAGAGAGATGCTGATGAATGTACAAAAGCCTACAGAACTCCAAACAGGCTGGAACAGAACAGAAATACCTCCTGTCACATAATAATCAAAACACCAAATGTTCTAAACAAAGAAAGAATATTAAAAGCATTAAGAGAAAAGGGCCAAGTAACATACAAAGGAAGACCTATTCGAATCACATCAGATTTCTCACCAGAGACTATGAAAGCCAGAAGATCCTGGGCAGATCTCATACAGACACTAAGAGAGCACAAATGCCAGCCTAGACTACTATACCCAGCAAAACTCTCAATCACCATAGATGGAGAGACCAAGATATTCCATGATAAAACCAAATTTTCACAATATCTTTCCACAAATCCAGCCCTGCAACGGATAATAGGTGGAAACTGCCAATACAGGGAGAGAAACAACACCCTGGAAAAAATGAGATAATAACCTTCTTGAATCAAACCCAAAAGTAGATAACCACTCAAACATAAAGATAGCGTCAAGAATGGCAGATGACAATAATCACTATTCCTTAATCTCTGTTAATATCAATGGTCTCAATTCCCCAATTAAAAGACATAGACTAGCAGACTGGATACGTAAACAGGACCCAGCATTTTGCTGTATGCAGGAAACGCACCTCAGTGTCAAAGACAAACACTACCTCAGAGTAAAAGGCTGGAAAACAATTTTACAAGCAAATGGCCCCAAGAAACGAGGTGGAATAGCCATCCTAATATCACATAAAATTGATTTTCAACCTAAAGTCATCAAAAAAGACACAGAAGGACACTACATACTGATCAAGGGAAAAATCCGCCATCAAGAACTCTCAATTCTGAATATCTTTCCCCCAATGCAAGGGCACCCTCATTCGTAAAAGAAACTTTACTAAAGCTCAAGGCACACATCGCACCTCACACAATAATAGTGGGTGACTTCAACACCCCGCTCTCTGAAATGGATCGTTCAGGAAAGCAGAAAATAAACAGGGACACAGTGAATCTAATTGAAGCCTTGGACCAAATGGAACTAACATATATATATATATATATATATATATATATATATATATATATATATATATATATATATATATATATAGAGAGAGAGAGAGAGAGAGAGAGAGAGAGAGAGAGAGAGAACATCCTAGAGCTAAAGAATACACCTTCTTCTCAGCACCTCATGGTACCTTCTCCAAAATCGACCATATAATTGGTCACAAATCAGACCTCAACAGATATAAGAAGATAGAACTAATCCCATGCCTCCTATCAGATCACTATGGAATAAGGGTGGTCTTCAAAGGCAACAAAAACAAAAGAAAACCCACGTACACATGGAGGCTGAACAATGCTCTACTCAATGATAACTTGGTCAAGGTGGAAATAAAGAAAGAAATCAAAGACTTTTTGAAAGTTAATGAAAATGAAGGCACAACATACCCTAATTTATGGGACAGAATGAAAGCAGTGCTAAGAGGAAAATTCATAGCCCTGAGTGCCGCCAAAAAGAAATGGGAGACAGCATACACTAACAGCTTAATGGCACACCTGAAAGCCCTGGAACAAAAAGAAGCAAATACACCAAAGAGGAGTAGAAGGCAGGAAATCATCAAACTCAGGGCTGAAATCAATCAAGTAGAAACAAATAAAACCATACAAAGAATCAACAAAACGATGAATTGGTTCTTTGAGAAAATCAGCAAGATAGATAAGCCCTTAGCCAGACTAACCAGAGGGCACAGAGATAGTATCCAAATTAATAAAATCAGAAACGAAAAGGGAGAGATTTTTAAATCATACCTTACACATTGCACTACATTCACAATATGTCATTATATTATGTCTGTTTTTCTATAAAAACTCCCAGTAACCATGGCAGAAAGTCTCATTTGAAAATTGTTGGATTTGATTTTGGAATACTTTTCATTCTTGAAACATTTGCATTTATTGTTTAGCAGGGATATTGATCTAGAATAATGAAATAAATAAAATCATTGAAGAAAATCATATGGATTTTCTTTTAAATATCTAGAAATAGAACTACCATATACACCAGCTATTGCATCATTGAGTACTATTTAAGATAACTGAAACCTATATTTGAAGTAACATGTGTACTGGCATACTCATTACAACACTATTTATAATAGATATGATTTGGAATAATCTAGTTTAATCTTTTGAGAATAGGTTTAATAAAAACATGCTTTATTTTTTCTCACTACCCTTTCTAATTGCAAATAGATTCTTATCCCATACAATATAGCCTGACTTCAGTTTCCACTCCCTCTACTCATTCCCATTTTTTTCCTTCTTCCCTTTCATCCATATCTACTCTTTTTTGTCTCTCATTAGAAAAACAAACAAACAACAAAGCAGGCTTCTAAGAGATAACAACAAAATATAACAAAATAAAAATAACCTAGTATGGGCAGAGACAACTGGATTAGGTGGGTGTGGTAGTTTGAATAGTAATGACCCCCCACTGATTGCTGTGCTTGAATCCTTTTTCCGCATAAAGTGGCACTACTTGGAGGCCTGGTCTTGTTGGAGTAGGTGTGGCCTTGTTGGAGGAAGCATATCACTGTGTGGTTGGGCTTTGAGGTCTCATATGCTCAAATTATGCCCTCTGTAGCACACAGTCTCTTCTTGCGGCCTGCAGATCAGAATATAGAACTCTCAGCTCTTTCTCCAGCATCATGTCTGCCTGCATGCCACCCTGTTTCCTGCCATGACAGTAATGGACTAAACCTCTGAACTATGCATCAGCACCAATGAAATGTTTTCCATTTAAGAGTTACCATGGTCATGGTGTTCTGCACAGCAGTAGAAGTGCTAATTAGGGCAGAGGGTATTCAAGGGACAATGTGGAAACCTTGTGCAGTAGAAACTTCCTGGAACTTATGAGAGTGGCTCTAGTAAAGAATCCTAGTTCTGGTGAATATGGAGCCTGAACTGGAATCATTTCTAACCTGGTGAGGTTCCCAGGGGTGGAACTCAAACATTAATCCAACCATGAACCAACCCTGACTGCAAGATGTGCTAGGAAAATGGTTGTTCAGAGATTGTAGATATGGCCAATCAATGACTGGTCTAACTTGAGCCCAAGCTAGACACTGCCTGAATGGCAAGGAACTGGAAGCTGGAAGGCTCAGTCACTTAGGGTAGAACCAAAACCAAAAATAAATGCCAAGAGAGTGAGAGAGACAGACAGAGACAGACAAACAGAGAGAGAAACATATATGATTCCTAATGCACATATGTGGTAAAAATTGCAAAAGAGTATTTAGGCCCAATTCAGAAATTATTAGAAGTTCTTTCCCAATCTTAAACCAAACAAAATTCATTTAATTGAACTCAGGTTCCCATGTTAAATATTAATTTTAAAAATTGTATATTTAACACAATGTACTCAAGATATACTAAATTAACACTTATATGCTGCAGAATAACAACAGGAAGTCATTAAAAGTCTTTGTTTTCTGCAGTTATACCCTTGTGCTTCTATAAGGACAGAAGCTTTTATATGTGTATTAAAACCACTATACAGTACTCATAAATCCGAGTTGAGAATGATTGTTGACCTAAGGTAGCCTGACAGCAGGCAAAAGGCAAATTATGTGCCATAGCTGAGCCTGCTGAGAAGACTGTGTGGTGTTATTCAATGGAGATAAGCGTTGAGAGACCCCTCAGGCTCATTATGCATTTGATTTCAAATTAAGTTTTGATTGCAATGTGTTTATACACATTTACTATTTTCAGATTTTGGGGACCAATAGTCAGTGATATCACTCCATACTTTGTTAGATCTAAAAACCAGAGTTCTATACAGCACAGGAAGTTGGTATAATTGGCAGGTAGGTGAATATTTCAAAATAACTTCCTGAAGAAATTTAAATGTTTCAAACAAATGATAAATATTTGATGTGACAATATTCCAGTTACCCTGATCTGACCATTTTTATTGTACACATGTTAAAATATTAATAGCACACTTAATTTTACAGATATGTAAGTCACTGTTGATTAAAAATGGCTCCATTTACGTGAAAAATTGGCCGCAATTTTTTAAAGCTATGTTTACTGTAAACATTTTATGACATACTATTACCACTATATTTGTATACATATACCCTAAAAATGGCATTTGCCTGAAGACAAATATGTACTTACTTTTTTGATATTTTCTATTATAACATGCTTATTAGTTATATGTCTTCATTTGTGTGTAAGTGTTTGTAAGTGTGTGTAAGTGCTGTAAGGCAGCAGTTTGGTGTTCAAGTGTATTATTGTATTAACATTTTCTCACGAGAATAATGAAACAAGAGTGTGGTATGTATATGTGTCTCTAGCTCAACACTTACACTGAGGCAGAACAATTACAAAGTTAAGCTTGGACTACAGAGAGAAACTAAGGCTAACCTGAGTTACAGGCTAACCTAGCTTCAGACCTCCAAAATCTGGGAATTAAATAAGCGGTGGAGTGTTTTGCTAATTCAGTCCTCAGCATGGGTCCCGAAATCTGGTCATCAATGAAAAAAAAAAAGAAAATAAAATCCAATCACTGATTCTTAGTAAGAGCAAGAGATTTGTGTAATGAATTATTGATGGTTAGAGTGAGATTTCTTTCTTTTTTTAATATAGATTCTACATGAAGAGATGGAGACAGAAAAAGGGCTGCTTTTTCTTGTTGCCACAGTATCCTGTGTGAGAGAACCTTGAATTCATTTTGGAAAAAATGAATTACCTTTTGCCTTTCACTTGTAGAAACTGAGCCATGTAGCTCACTACTTAGTACAAAAAAGAAAGGATGTTGGGAAATGATTTTAAGAACATAAGAAAAGAACAAGAAAAAAGAAAAGAAAGAAACCTAGAATATCTTTACAGTGAATTATCTTTATCTGGACCAATAGATAAAGTCTTGAGTGCTAACTTTGTATATACAGTGGTCCATAAGGACTATCCCAAAATCAAACATGGATGAGATCATTCACTACATGCAGCTCTAACCTAATATTCAACCCTTTGAAGCCAGTAATTGAAGATTGTAGGTCATTGTAGTGATTTATAGAATCTTTTATTTTAATTCACATAATATGTACTGCTCTGGATAAGTTATATTACATATGGCCAGAGCAATCCACCCGGGTTCCTAAAGCATTTAAATGTCACCACGTATATGAGAGAAATATAGCCACAGAGTTATGTGAGGATTCCATATATGTACAAGAGAAATGCAAAGAGCATATGCTTAGCCATAAATATGTTCATGTAAAGCAGTTGAGTCCTCCTGTGAGTGATCACATGCCAAGATATTTGAAGAAATGCAAATAAAGTGTTAGAAGTGTTCTTGGCACCTTGTAAGTGGTCAATAAATGTTAACTACAACAATAATATTATTGTTATTCTTTTCTTTCGGTTTCACCTTCTCTTCCTCCACCTTTGCACTCTCTTTCTCTTCTTGTTCTTTTATTCTTTGGTAGTCACACCAAAAACAATATTACATATTTTGAGTCTTCTACTTTTCAAACTAGTCATGTTTAAGTAGCCTTTGGACTTTTTTCATCAAGCCCCTTCCTAAAGTCAGTTTTAATTACATTAATTTTTATTCCATTGTTTTTGCTCATATGTCCTGCCAAATTTAAGGTTTATCATCAAGAAAGAAAACATATATGAGAAAAGAATTTTACCAACTATGTATTCATAGAGGGCCAATGTCTAAAATTGTATAAGGTACTCAGAGACTGGACATCAAGGAAACAAACAACCCAATGATAAATGGGGTACTAGTGATCTAAATAGAGAATTCTCAAAAGAGGAAAGACAAATATATGAGAAGCATTTAAAGAAATGTTCAGTATCCTTATTCATTGGGGAAATGCAAATCAAATCTAATTAGAGATTTCATTTTATGGCAGTCAAAAGGTCATGATTTATAAAACAAGTGACAGCTCATGGTGGCAATGATGCAGAATAAGGGGTACACTTATCTATTGCTAAGTGTGGGGAAAACTTGCACTGCCACTATGGAAATCAGAATGGCTGTTCCTTAGGAATCTGAAAATAGATCTCCCCTAGGATCCCACTATACAACTCTTGGTTGTACATCCAAGGGAGTCCTATTCTACTATATAGACAATTATTCTTCCATATTTATTGCTATTATACTCATAATAGCCAGAAATTGGAAACAAACTAGGTGCCCATCAGTAGATAAACTTATAAAGAAAATATTTTACATTTATACAATAAAATATTACTCAGTCACTAAAAATACGAAATCATGTATTTCTCAGGAAAATGGATGGAAGTAGAAAAAAATCATTCTTTATGAGGTAATCCAGACACAGGAAAAAAATATGGTATGTACTCTTTAGTATATAGATGCTAGCTACTAAGTCTTCAACAAGCAAGCTACAGTCCATGTAACCACATTGATTAAGTATAAAGTAAGGGAACAGGGGGAGAAATGGATCTCCTTAAGAAGAAGAATAGAATTGATAGCTATGGATATACAAAGGGAACAGGAACAGGGTGATTAAACAGGAAGATGGAGTGAAGATGGAGACAAGGGTGGGAATATGGGCTAGGATAGTTAAAATTAAGGGACATTTAAGGGGTCCTTGAGAAATGTAATACATTTGAATATTCTTAAAATATATACATGTATGAGTTTGATCTAAATGAAACTGACAATTAATGGGGGAGACAGAGCTCTAACTGGACAACTCTGATCACTAAATGAAGCTTTCAGTGCTGGAAACAGGTTATATCTGTTATGTTGAGGTTCAAAAAGGCCCATGGGAAACTCCAAACAACCCAGGGTATTGTCAAGTCTATTGGTTGCACTTCAGAAACTAACAGCAAGATTCTATTATGTAAAATGACACCTTTGCAAGTAACTGAGCATGAAGAAGTTGAGCTATTGACATCTAGTGCCTTTACCCCTATGATGCAGTGTTCATGGTACTAGGAAGGTACTCCTCATACTTCTAAACACAAAAACAGATACACATGATGACTTACTTATATGACACAATGTTGTAAAACTGGCATAAAACTTGTGGGAGTTACCAGCCAATATCTGATTGGATTTAAGGCTCCATGAGATTGAATCCATCCTTAACACTGCTTAAACTGTGGCCAAAAGCCTGAACCCAGATAAGCCAGAGACCTAGGAGAAAACAAAGTTCTACTGTTTTGCTAAAGGAGCTCACTTTGTTGTGCTTTCTTTTTCTTCTCTCACCCTGTTCTCAACAGATCACAAAGACATTTGTTCCCTTTTTACCTTCTTTCCCCTATTTCACCCTAATTGCCCAACCTTCAACCTCAGCAGGCATTCCTAATGAACACATTAGCAAAACAGGCCAGAAAAGCGGGTACTACACAGACAACAAACTTTCAGGAAATCCAGAAGCCACAGAACAAAATACACATCCAACAAAGAGAAACTCAGAAATCAGCACCTAGGCCTTTAATTATCCCACACCCAGACGTCTAGACACCAGCATAAAAACACAATCAATAACAACCATGGTAATATATCTCCAATAGAGCCCAGCTATCCAACCATAGCAGGGGACTAAGGTCCCTAAATAATCCAACATAGCTGAAGCTCAAGAAAATAAGAATGATAAAAGCCTGTGAAGAGTAATTGCTTTAAAGAAATCTAGAAATTTCTTTAAACAAACACACAGTGTAAGAAAATAAATAAAACTATCCAAGACACAAAATTGAAAATAGAAACATTAATGAAAAACCAAGCTTAAGGAATTCTGGAAACAAAAATTTTAGAAAGTCAAACAGGAACTACAGAAACAATCTTCACCAACAGAATGAAAGAAATGGAAGAAAGAATCTCAGATATAGAAGATATAATAGAAGAAAAGAACACATCAATCAAAGAAGTCAAACTATTAAATTTAAAATTCCCGTAACAGAAAACATCCAGAAAGTCTAGGACACTATGAAAAGACCAAAGTTATGAATAATAGGTATATAGGAAGAAGAGGAAACCCAGGTCAAAGGCCCAGAAGAGGTTTGCAACAAAATCAAAGAAGGAAACTTCCCTAACCTAAAAATGGAGCTGTGTATAATGGTGTGAGAGGAATACAGAGGTAAATATAAAATAGATTGTACCGTAAAAAAGAAACATGCATCCAAGAAACATACCTCAACATCAAGGAAAGTCATTACCTTGGAGTGAAGGTGTAGAAAAAGATATTCCAAACAAATAGACCTAAAATGCAAGGGATTGCAACAATTTTAATATCTAACAGAGCAGACTTCCATTCAAAGAGGTAGAGTAGGACACTGGATATACATCATAGACAAAACCCACCAAGATGACACTTCAGTCTTAACATCTATGCCTCAAACAAACAGGCACTCAAGTTTTAAGCGAACAAACAGCAACAAAAAACATACAAGCAAACACTACTACAGCTTAAATCACATATTGATCCTCACATACTGATACTGCGAGACTCCAAGGTCCTGTTCTTACCAACTGACAGGTCATCCAGACAAAATCTAAATGAAGAAATACTGGAACTAGCAAACAGTATAAACGAAATGGACCTAATAGATATTTATAGAACATTTCACTTAAATACAAAGGAATATGTGTTCTAGTCTGTACTTCATAGAACTTTCTTCAAAATTGACTACCGACATGTACACAAAGTCTCAGCAGATACAAGAAAATCTAATAAAGCCCTGAATCCTATCAGACCACCATGGATTAAAACTAGACAACAACAGAAAGAACAGAAAGCTTAGAAACTCATGGAAACTAAATAACTTTTCACTTAATGAAAAACAGGTCAAGAGAGAAATAAAGAATTATTACTGGTAGCTTGGTATTTTGGGTCTTTGTGTGTGACTGGGGGCAGGAGGAGCTCCTACCAGTAGTTTGCCTGCTTTTGAGACTCACTTCCTTCTGTTGGTTTGCTTTGTACAGATGGCTTTTACCTTGACTGATTGTATTTGTTTGAATGTTTTTATTTTTTTATTTTTCAGTTTAGCTCTCATCTCTTGGAGGCCTGTTCCTATCTGAAGAGGAAATGGAGAACCAGAATATCTGAGAGAGAACAGATTTGGGAAGGAACTAAGAGGAGTTTAAGGGGGGGTAACTGTGATCAGGATGTGTTATAGAGAAGAAATTACTTTTAATAAAAATTTTAAAAAGTACAAAAGAAAGAAATTAAAGGCTTTCTAGGTTCAAATGAAAATGAATACCCACATACCCAAACTAATGGGACATAATAAAAGCAGTTTTAAAGGAACGTTCATAGGCCTAATAGTCTAGATACAAATGAATGAATGAATGATTGAATGAATAAATAAGTAAATAAATAAGTAAAGAAAGAAAGAAGGAAAGAAAGAAAGAAAGAAAGAAAGAAAGAAAGAAAGAATGAAAGTGAAGAGGTCTCATACTAACAGTTTAACATGAGACTGAACATTCTAGAACAAAAAAAAAGCAATCCAAGAGGAGTAGGTGTTAAGAAAAATATTAAACTAAGAGCTGAAATAAATAAAATAGAAACAAAGAAGACAAACAGTAAAAATAATCAATGAAACAAAGCCTTGGTTCTTTGAGAAAATTAATAACATATTTACTCAACTCATTCTAACTAAAAGGCAGAGAGAGAATACCCAAATTAACAAAATAAAAAATGAAAATGAGGGCTTAACAACAGACACCAAAGAAATCCAGAGAATAAGGAGGACATATTTTATAAACCTATGTCTGTTTCATGGAACCTAATTGGAAAATATAAATAATTTTCAATAAGTATTACCTACAAAAGTTCAATCTATAGACAAAACAGACAATTTAAGTATACTTACTATGTTCCATAAAATAGAAGCTCTTATTAATACTACCCCAACCTAAAAACAAAACAAAACAAACATGTCAGAAGGTTTTAGTCCATAATTTTGCAGACATTCAAAGAAGAGTTAATACTCCTCAAATTATTCCACACAATAGAAGCAGAAGGCATCATTTTATGAGGCCACAGTTACCCTGACACTGAAACCACATAAAGACTAAACAAAGAAAGAAAGTTACATACCAGTGTAATCTGTGTTATGAACATAGAGGCAGAAATACTCAACAAAATACTTGCAACCCAAATCCAAGAACATATCATAAACATCATTCACCACAATCAGCGGTGAATCACCATCCCTGATCTCAAGCTGTACTACAGAGCGATAGTTATACATAACAAATGGCATTGGTTGATCAATGGAATAGAATCTAAGACCTAGAAATAAACCTGTAGGTGGTGGTTCTGATACTAAGAATCTGTCCCTTAACTGGTTTTTATCAATCAATAAAGATGTCAGGGGCCAGTTGCTGGATAGAACGAAAGAGGCAGGACTTCCAGGTCCCTGCAGGCAGGCTAATTGATGCAGGAGAGAAAAGAAAGATTCTTCATGTTTCAGGGGTGGGGGAGGAGAAAAGGCCCCATCAGCCATGTGAGATCTCTGGCAGGTTGACCATTGGCTGCTTCCCTGACTGGGTTTGGGGTAGCAGGCAGGATATTGGAAACACAATGAAGCTGAGGACACATTTAGGATACTGAGCTGGGAGTGAAAATAAGAGCAAAAGATAGCTGAGGAAGGCTTAGAAGAGCTCAGCAATTGAGCCAATAAGAGAGGTTGAACATAAGCTAATGCATGAGTTTGTCTTTCATCATCGAATTTGAGGGAACCTGGACAGGGCTGGTAGTGCAGTCCACCCAGAACTTAAAGCGGGATAGCAAAAACTACAGGCTACATAAACCTACACGCCTATGGACACTTGAACTTAAACAAGTAAGCCAAAACCATACACTGCAAAAACAAAAACAAAAAAAGCACCTTCAACCAATGGTGCTGATCTAACTGGTGGTCTGCATGTAGAAGAATGCAAATTGGTTCATAGTTATCACCCTGCACTGGATCCAAATCTAATAGGAAAGAAAGTGGAAAATAGCCTTTAATGTGTTGCCATAGGAGAAAATTTCCAGAGCAGAACACTAATGGCTCAGGCTCTAAGATCAACAATTAATAAATGGGATCTCATGAAACTGAAAATAATCTGTAAGGCAAAGGACACTGTCAATTGGACAAAATGGTGAAGATTGAGAAAAAAATCATCAACCCGTCCCATGGAGGGCTAATATCCAAAATACATAAAGAACTCAAGAAGTTAGGCTTCAAAACAAACCAAATAACCCAATTAAAAGTGGGGTACAGAACTAAACAAAGAATTCTCAACAGAGGAATCTTGAATGGCCAAGAAGTACTTTGCAACTGCATAGGAAGACCAACAATGTCAACCAACCAGATACCCTAGAGCTCCCAGGGACTAAACCACAAAACAAAGAGTACACGTGTAGGGACCCATGGTTCCAGCTGCATATGTAGCAGAGGATGGCCTTGTGGGTATCAGTGGGAGGAGAGGCCCTTGGTCCTATGAAGGCTAGATGCCTCAATATAAGGGAATGCCAGGGATGGGAGGTGGGAGTGGGTGGGTAGGTGGAGGAACACCCTAATAGAAACAGGGGGAGAGGGGATGAGGTAGGGTGTTTCTGGGAGGACCAGGAAAGGGGTTAATATTTGAAATGTAAATAAAGAAAATATCCAAAAAATAGTAATGTTCAATATTTTTATTCTTCAGAGAAATGCAAATCAAAATTATCCTCTGATTTCAGTCAGAATGGTTAAGATCAAAACTCAAGGGATAAGACATGCTGGTGAGGATGTGGAGAAAGTCCTTCATTGCTGGCAGAGTTCTAAACTTGTACAACCACTCTGGTAATCAATCTGGCATTTCCTCAGCTAATTAGAAATAGTTCTACCTGAAGAACCAGATACAGTATTCCTGGGCACATATCCAAAAGATGCTCCATTGTTTTACAAGCATACATGCTCTACTATGTTCATAGCAACCTTATTCATAATAGCCAGAAACTTAGATGTCACTTAACTGAAGAACAGATACAGAAAATATGGTTCATTTATGCAATGGAATACTACTCAGCTATTAAAAACAAAGAAATCATGAGTTTTGGAGGCACATTGGATGGGGCTAGAAAATATCATCCTGAGTGAGGTAATTCAGACCCAAAAGGACATAGATGATATGTACTCACTGATATGTGATATTAGCCAGAAAGTATAAAATACCCATTATAAACCCCACAGACCCTATGAAGTTAATAAGAATGAAGGTCCACATGAGGATTCTTCAATCCCACTTAGAAGGGTGAACAAAATAATCATGTGAGGCAGAGGGAGGTTCCTGAGTGAGAGAGTGTAGGGGGAGAGGAAAAGGGGGATAGGATCAGGTATCAAGGGAGAGAGGAGAGAGGCCCAGAGGGTCAGGAGAATGAATGAAAATATGTAGCTGCCAAGGGTGGTTGGTGGGGAGAACCTCTAAAAAGTCCCAGGGACCTGGAATGGGGAAAGCTCCCAGGACCAACACTGGGGATATGGAACCTAAAGATACCATCTCCAGTAGTCAGACAGGACTTCCAGTGGAGGGATGGGGACACTAACCTACTTACAAACCTTTTGATACAAATTTGCTCCTGTCTAAAAGAAATGCAGGGAGAAAAATGGAGTAAACAATGAAGGAATGGCCATCCAGTGACTGATCCATTTTGGGATCCATTCCATGGGCAGGCACCAATTCATGACACTATTACTGATGTTGTGCTTGCAGACAGGATCCTAGGATGGCTGTCCTCTAAGAGAATCTACCAGCAGCTGACTGAGACAGATGTAAGCATTGGTGGAAGGTTAGGGACCCCTATGGAAGAGTTAGAGGAAGGATTGAAGGAACTGAACCCCATAGAAAGACCAACAGTATCAACTAGCTTGGACCTCTGAGAGCTCCCAGAGACTAAGTCACCAACCAAAGAGCATATCCGGGCTGGTTCAAGGCCCCTGGTACATATGTAGCAGAGGATTGCCTTCTCTGACCTTAGTGGGAAAGGATGTATCTAATCCTGTATAGACTTGATGTCCCAGGGTGCAGTGATTCTGGGAGGCTCCCTTTCAGAGGTGAAGGGGATGTAGTATGGAGGAAAGCACTCTGAGAAGAGGGAAGGGGGAATGAAAAACACTTGGGAGGTAAATAGATAAAATAATTAGTTAATAAAAACAAAAGTAAATCAAACAAACAACTAAAGAGCACCTTCAACAAATGGTGTTCTTCAAACTTGGTCTCAATGTAGAAGAATGCAAATACATCCAGATTTGTCGCCCTGCACAAAACTCAGTTTCAAGTGGATCAAAAACCTCAACAAAACACCCATTACATTGAAGATTTACAGAAGAGAAAGTTGAGAACAGCCTTGAACTAGTTGGTAGAACAGACAACTTCTTGAACAGAAAACCAAAAGTGCATGCACTGAGATCAAAATTAATAAATGGGACCTCATTAAACTGAAAACCTTTTGTAAGACAATGGATACTGTCAGTTGGTCAAAGTGGTAGCCCACAGAATGGGGAAAATATACCAACTTCACATCCCACAGATGCCAAGTATCCAACATGTAAAAACTCAAGAAATTTGATATTAAAAACCCAAATAACCAATTAAAAAGTGTGTACAGACCTAAAAATAGAATTTCAGCAAAGGAAACACAAATGATTGAGTAATGCTTAAAGTAATGTAGAACATCCTTAGCTCTCAGGGAAATACATATTATAAGTATTTTGAGATTTCAGCTTATACCTGCTAGAATGGTTAAGATGAATAGCACAAGTGACATCTCATGCTAGTAGAATAAGGAGTCAGGGAAACATTTCTTCATTGCTGGTAGGAATACAAATTTGAACAATCACTATAGAAATCAATTTGACAATTCTTCAAAAAGTTGGGAAGAGAGAGAGAGAGGGAGAGAGAGAGAGAGAGAGAGAGTCTAAAATGGTTGGATGTCTCCAACAAGTCCTTCTCCTCTGAACTCATGGAATCTTGCAGAAGAGGAGGCAAAAGATTGTAATACTTTTATTTTTATTATTTTATTTATCTAATAAAAACAAAGTAAAAAAAAAAAAAGATTGTAGGACCCAAAGTTCACTGTTTGTTTAAAGTCCTACACTCAATGCCCAGAACCCAAACCAACCAAGCAAACACACAAAACACCCATGGTAAAACTAGAATGATTAGAAATAATCAGCAATCATAGGAAAGTGGCTTATAGAGAATTTCAAGAATCACTGGGGTCTGGGTATGGACAACAAGTTTCAACTGGGAAGCTGATAGGAAGGCTTGATAGGAGAGAGTGGTGGTCTCTTCAGATATCCTTATCCTCCTGCAAGATTCTCTGACAACAGAGAACGTACAGATACTTTACTAATTTCTGGTCCAGAAATGGTCACTGTATGTATTTCAGAGAATATTGTTAAGTTAGACAATGGGCAAGGCTTGGTGAATTAATATGCCAGTTGCTCATATAATTATCTGAAAATGACAGATGCTTGGAGAAGTGAGTGCATTCAGTGTCTACACTCTGATTTCTACATTCATGTTTTAAAGATTGTTTTGAATATTTCTTGTTTTATGTATCACCAGAAGTCTTTCCCTACTTGTCTACTATAGGAGCTATACATATTCATATTTCTGCTTATCTCCCACATGACTTAGAAGTATATCAGAGATGTTTCTTTTCTGGAGCCTTCCTTTCTCCTGTCTGCTAGCAGTATCAAAGAAGACCGAAATTCAGTGTTCCTTCCACTTACTATGGTCCTCATATGCCTTTCTTATAATGAGTATTTTGCACAAGTATTCAGTCTGACAACTCAGAAATCATGCTTCCTTTGTAACGGGGAGTCCAATTTCAACTAAACTCTCCCAACTGTGGTATATTAAAAAAGAAAAATATCAATTTTGTTAATACTGATATAATATAGGATTTAGAGAATGTCCTGAAGTCAGTCTTCTTTTTCTGTCTCTTAAATAATGTCTTAAGAATAATCATAGAGAAAGGACCCAAGGAGCTGAAGGGGTTTACAGCCCCATAGAAGGAACAACAATGGGAACCAACCAGTGCCCCAGAGCTCTCATGACCACTAACCAAAGAGTACACATGAAAGACCCATGGTTCAAGACTCATAGGCATCAGAGGATGGCCTTGTTGGACATCAATGAGAGGAGAGGCCCTTGCTCCTGAGAAGGCTCATTGCCCCAGTGTAGGGGAATGCCAGGTCAGGGAAGTGGTAGTGGGTGGGTTAGTGAGTAGTGGGGGTGGGGTGGGGGGTGGGATAGGGGATTTTTGGAGGGAAATGAGGAAAGGGGATAACATTTGAAATGTAAATAAAGAAAATTTCTAATAAAAAAGAATAACCATTACTGCATGATTTTTGTTTTTAAATTGCAATCTAATGTTAGAATTGAAAAACAAGCAATGCCGTTCATTGTGTATCTCTTTTAGAGATTATGTAATGAACAGTGAAAGGTTTATCTTCAGTTCTACCTACTAGACATTTATTGAGACTGGCTAAGAGATTTTTTAATTGCCAGTCTGTCAAGCAATAATTAAAACTGAAGAAATATTTGAGGTTATAGATTTATTTTACATTCATTAATTTATTTTTATTATCATTCATCATTTTATTGTTAAAAACAATATATAAATTTAAATGTATTCTGATCATATTCTTTCCCCAAGTTCTTCTAGACCTTCTCCCCATTCCTCCCTTTCCAACTTCAAGTTCTTCCTCAGAAAACTATTTTCAACAGTAAAAGAACTTCTGGGGGAATCAGTATTCCAGACCTCAAGCTGTACTACAGAGCAATAGCGTAAAAAACAGCATGGTATTGGTAGCGTGACAGACATGTAGATCAATGGAATAGAATTGAAGACCCAGAAATGAACCCACACTCCTATGGTAACTTGATCTTTGACAAAGGAACTAAAACTATCCAGTTGAAAAAAGATAGACTTTTCAACAAATGGTGCTGGTTTAATTGGAGGTCAGCATGCAGAAGAATGTAAATCAATCCATTCTTATCTCCTTGTACTAAGCTCAAGTTCAAGTGGATCAAGGACCTCCACATAAAACCAGACACACTGAAACTAATAGAAAAGAAACTGGGGAAGAGCCTTGAACACATGGGCACAGGGGAAAATTTCCTGAACAGAACACCAATAGCTTATGCTCTAAGATCAAAAATTGACAAATGGGACCTCATAAAACTACAAAGTTTATGTAAGGCAAAGGATACTGTCAATCGGACAAAATGGCAGCCAACAAATTGGGATAAGATCTTTATCAACCCTAAATCCGACAGAGGGCTAATATCCAATATATACAAAGAACTCAAGAAGTTAGACTCCAGAGAGCCAAGTAACCCTATTAAAAATGGGGTAAAGAGCTAAACAATGAATTTTCAACTGAAGAATATCTAATGGCTGCGAAGCACCTAAAGAAATGTTCAACATCCTTAGTCATTAGGGAAATGCAAACCAAAACAACCCTGAGATTTCACCTCACACTAGACAGAAATGGCTAAGACCAAAAACTCAGGAGACAGCAGGTGTTGACGAGGATGTGGAGAAAGAGGAACACTCCTCCACTGCTGGTCAGATTGCAGGTTGGTACAACCACTCTGGAAAGCAGTCTGGCGGTTCCTCAGAAAACTGGGCATGACACTCCTGGAGAACCCTGTTATACCACTCTTGGGCATATATCCAGAGGCCTCCCCGGCATGCAATAAGGACACAAGCTCCTCTATGTAGCAGCCTTATTTACAGTAGCCAGAAGCTGGAAAGGACCCAGATATCCCTCAACAGATGAATGGATACAGAAAATGTGATATATTTACACAATGGAATACTACTCGGCAATTAAAAACAATGAATTCATGAAATTCTTAGGCAAATGATCAGAACTGCAAAATATCATCCTTAATGAGGTAACCCAGTCACAAAAGAACACACATGGTATGCAGTCACTGATAAATGGATATTTACCCAGAAGCTCGGAATACCCAAAACACAATTCACATATCAATTGATTCCCAAGAAGAAGGAAGGAGAGGCCCCTGGTCCTGAAAAGACTGGGTGTAGGGGAATACCAGGACAGAGAGGGGGTTGACTGGGGAACAGGGGGAAGGAAACAGGCTTATGGGACTTTCGGGGAGGGGGAACTGGGAAAGGGGATATCATTTGGAATATAAATAAAGAATATAGAAAATTAAAAAAAGAAATGCAAGCAGAAAAAAAGAAAGAAAAAGCAAAATAGCCAATAGGACAACACAGTCATAAATAAATAAAACAATACCCAAAAAGAACCAAAAATAAAAAAGAAATAAAAGAAGCAAGCAAACAAAAACCAGGGAAACCCAAACTATAAACAAATAAAATTACACAAAATGGAGTCCATTATATGTTTGTTAACTATTTCTGAACATGAGTTCTGCCGTTGAGTGGTTGATATACCTAGTGTCATACTACTGGAGAAAATTGTTTTTCCAATTCGCAACAGGAATAAATAACAGTTTAGATATGAACCTTTACTTTACTTTACTTGTTAGGTATTCATTCATTCATTCATTCATTCAAGCATTAATTCATTTAAAAACACATAACAATAAAATATAAAACAAAAAGTATCTCATCAGTTGGACAAGATAAACCAGCAGAGGAAAGAATCCCAAGAGATGCCACACAGTCAAAGATTATTTGCTCACACAACTCAGGCATCCCATCAAAATACTAATCTATAATGTATACATGGAGGACCTATAGAAGTCTGGTACAGTCCCTCATACATTGAATATCTTGAATTTAGGGATCGGATTTTGATACAGACCTTCACAGGCATGGACTCTTTGTATGTTTGTTTCTAAGTTTCCATTAATTTGACTCTCATCCCAGATAAGTATTTAATAAATATTTTAATGTATAAATTGATGAGTTGTTTAGGTAGTAGGAATAATCATACATATAAGACCTAAACCTAAATTAAATTTAATAACTGAAAATTTGTTATGTATTATTTATTTTAAAATGATAAATTTTAAGTATTTTTGAAAGAAAGAAAAAAAGAAAGAAAGGAAGAAAGAAAATCGAAGTCTATTTCTTTAATTGTGGGCATGAGTACAAATAGATACTGCAAGATAATTGCAGTATCCTTATAGTCTTTGATTGTAGCAATATTTATTTATTTATTATTTTAATTTATCTATATTTCAAGTGTTATTCCCATACCAGGATTCCCCCTCTCCCAGAAACCCACTCTCCTATCCCTGCCCACCCTTCTATGAGGGTTTTCTCCACCTACTAACCCACCCACCCACCAACACTCACGTCTCTGCCTTCGATTCCCCTACATTGGGACATCGATCAAACCTTCATAAAACCAAGGATCTCTCCTCCCTTGATGCCTGACAAGGCCGTCCTCTGCTATATATGCAGTCAGAGACAGGTGTACTTCTTGGCTGGCTGGTGACTTAGTCCCTGGGAGCTCTGGGGCGGGGGGGGGGGAGGTGTAGAAATACTTATTTTCAATGTATCTGATTGAACAAAGGACCTTATGCATACTTGGGAAACACTCTATATTTTGTGCTAGCGAGCTAGCCCTGGATAGTAGTATTTTAATAATATGGATATTTCCAAAGCTGACACATTCATATTTTTGTATGTTCATTCTCTTAGCTTTCTAGATTTTTGTGTAATGGAATATTTGAAATGTTACCTATGGCTGCTGCTCTCTCACCTTCAGCATTGATACTCTATGCTAACAAGCTGAAAAACTGCCATTCAGTCCAAACTAAAACTAAACATACTGGAAAGCAAAAAAGATTAAACTACGAAGTAGGAAACCAGCAATAACTATCAGAACTTTGGTAGGAAATCTAAAATTTCACTGCTGGAAGGTTAATGTAGATAACTATCATATCTCTCTCTCTCTCTCTCTCTCTCTCTCTCTCTCGTTGTGTGTGTGTGTGTGTGTGTTTTACACCTTTGTGTGTTTTGCATACAGAAACTGTATTATATATTCCCAAGATAACCTGAAAACATGCTTTTAAGAAAAGGAGAAGTAAAGCGACCAGTCAGAAATATTCACATCACTATCTTAACAAGGTGTGCACTCAGACGAAACTAATAAAAACCTAGATTGCTTGGACTTTGCACTGGAATGGGGGAAATACATATCTATGTCCATTATAGATATTAATGCCACCTATAGGACAGGCACAATAGAACTGTGTGTGACAAAAATCATTCTCTAGCAGTACAGGCTCACTAAATTACAGAATGAGACCTAGTCAGCTGAACACAGCATATTTCTTTTCCACCATCATCTACACATTTCCAGGGACCTAATTGCCACCAGTATCATAACATAGCATATTATGAATGTCAAGGGAAAACAAAACACAACAAATAAGGGAACAAACAAACACAGTATTCTAAAAGGGGGAAATGTTTGAAGATAATAAAGTTTTGAAAGCAAGCATCAAAATTAGACGCATACATGGCAGAATGCTTGAATTGTCAGCCTGGAATTTAGAATTCCTTTGATTGGTATACAATAGGCTCTAATGTATAAGGTAGACAGCATGCAAAAAGGAATGAGCAATATAAGAAAAGGGTCGAATTAAAATCTAATGCTCAATGGCAAGTAAAATCACAGAAATGAAGAGAACATGTCATATTTATATGAGTAATGTGGGATGGTTGCAAAAAGAATCTATGAGCTTGACAACATTTAAACACAGACATACACATTATCTAGATGTTAAGAATATCAGAAAAAAGAGTGTAGAACATTAAACAACTATCCTATGTACCTTAAAAGGTTAGTAAATGACTACTAAAATAGTTCAGTGCTTACACTTCATATCATGAGCTGGCCAGTTCCTTAAAAGACAAACTTTAAAAAAAATTCAAATAAAAAAAAGGCAATTTGGGTGGGAGTATTTTCCTTTTAGAAATTGAGTGGATAATTAATGGCCTTCCAAAATTGAATGCAACAGGCCCTTGTATTTTCACTGCTAAATTCCCTCAAATGTTTAAGGATGACACTACATCATGCCAATACTCTACAGTCTCTTTCAGAGCACCTAAGCGCACGGAATGTTTCCTAACTCTAATTCCAATCTCAAGTACAAGCATAACAAGAAATCTTCAGACCGGTATTTCTCATGAGCACAAATGAAAAAAGAAATCCTTATAAAAATAAAAGTAAGGCAACAATACATAAAACTAGTACACTGTACCTAAGTGGTATCTATGCCTTATACAAGAGCCCCATTTAAAAGTCAGAAATCAAGTTGAATATAATGCTAAGACCTTACATTAATACCCAAAACATTACATTACTAAATAAAGAAGGATCATAAAGAAAATAAGTTTTTGTTTCAAAGGACAGGATGTTCATTGTAGGAAATCTTAAATAGTTAACATGAAGTTCTTCTACAGCTGATAAACATTTATTATAACTTTGTAGGTTAAAAGGCAATCCCATTATATAGCAGTAATTCGCAAGTAGAGCTTGAATAAAAGAACATAATTCTATTAATAATGGCAACTCTAAAAAATGAAACATTATATATATATAACAATATATATATGTATGTATATATATAGCTATATATAACTATATATAACTATATATATATATAGTATGCAAAAGTCCTCTCAGGACAACTGAAAACCAGGAAACACACCTAAAAAAGTTAGCCCATATTAATCTATATGAGAATCCAAGATCTCAGGATGTTAGGTTTTCAAATTCAGTCTATAGATTTAGGGCAACTGTATTTATATCCCTGGAAGTTTATTTGAAAATATTGACAAACATAGAATAAAATATATACAGAAAAGTAAAAGATCCATATTCACCAGCAGGATATTCAAAGAAAGGAACAAGGTTAGAATCCTAACAGTGTATGTCTTTAATATACCATAATACCTAATTAAGCAAGCTGGTGTGAGGTATGATGATATTAAAAATTGTAAAGAAATTTTAATCTAGCGACATTCTCTGACAAGGAATCACATCCAAAGACATTGTATATCTGTGTGATATTTCTGGAATGACATACCATTAATCCCTCTGGGTAGAATACTGACACACCCATTGAATACACCTTTAATCCCAAACTATGAAGGTAAAGTTAGTTTGTAGAGAAACAGCCATGTTTGAAAATGGTATCCAATTGAAGGGCAGACAAATTGATTAATCATTGAAAAATTTGACAGAATGAGTCAGAGACAGGATTTGCCCAACGCTCACAAGAACTGATGGGAAAGAGAGGCAGGCTACTTAAGAGAGCAGCTCAGAAAGACAGAGAGATTTAGATAGACAGACAGACAGACAGACAGATAGATAGATAGATAGACAGACATACACAGAGAGACAGAGAGAAAGAGGTGGGAGGGAGGGAGAGAGAGGGAGGGCGGGAAGAAGAAAGAGAGAGAGAGAGAGAGAGAGAGAGAGAGAGAGAGAGAGAGAGAGAGAGAGAGAGAGAGAGAGAGAGACTAGGTGATAGACAGAGGTGGAGAAGAGCGTTTTACAGAGAAGGTGGAAGGCAAAGACAGAACAAGCCAGATAATTAGAAGGAACCAGAATATTAGAACAGATTGCTAGAGATAATTTGAGGCCAAGCAAAGCATTTCACTTAGAAGCCAAAAAAGTACCAGTTTGAATCAGTCAGCTTAGAGAGGAGTTTGGGCCAGACAGCTGATTTGAATCAACCAGCCAGAGTTTAGAAAGAACTGCAGTGTGTGAGCTTATTCAGCAATAAGCCTCTGAGACAACAATTACATTGACAATAAAAGTTACTTTTACTGAAATTTAATTAATAAGTCAGTGTAACAGATTAGAGAAGCCATTATAATCCTTGTAAATATAGTTAATTAAGCTTTGAAAATACACTGAAAAAAAGAACACTTCAAAAATAGTTATTAGAACAACTCTATAGCTATGTGCTAAAATGAGCATAGATTTCATGTTTTCACATAAAGGAAATCCTTAAAAGTGAACAATAGGCATAAACATTAAGTGTAATACTGTAAAAGTGCTAGATGACAACAAGAAATAAATGATCCTGAGGATGTTGGTGACTTTTCTGATTGAACACAGCATGAAAAGCTATGAAATAAACAGTCAGATAGTCCTCATTAAAATCTAAAAACCCTTGTTCTTTGAAAGGCAGTGTTAAGAAAACGAGATAAATTGCCACATAACAAGATGTATCAACTGCATAAACATGTTTTTGTTAAAGGAACAGAATCAAAAGCATACATACAGTTCTTAAAATTCAACAGTAAGATTTAAAAGTAGGACAAATACAAAATCAGATACCTCACACAGAAACCATAAATATGGTGACTCAGAGGGAGGAAAGAACTACTCTTTATGTCACAAACCATCAGAGAAATACAAATTAATGCATCAAGCTATCATGATACACCTTTTAGAATCGTTAAAATTTAGAACACTGGCAACATGAAATATTGCTAGAATCATGAAGAATCTATTTTATTGCTAATGAAAATATAAAATTGACCAAACATGTATGGAATACAATTATCTATTTTATAAAAGATCTAAACTACCCTTAGGATACTACTTTGCAATCATGCTACTTGGTATTTAGCAAAATGAACTGAAACTTAAATCCATAAAGCCTGCATATTGACTTATTCATAATTTTTAAAGACTGAGAGGAGCTGAGATGATTTTCAGTAGGTGGCTGAGAAAATAAATTGGCGCTTTTAGGTAATTAAACATTCAGCACTATAGAGAAATGAACTACTAAGCCATGGAATTCATGAAAGAAATGTAACTTCACATTACCAGGAAGTATACATATAGTAACAAAAGACTCCAGGCTAAGGCTACATAGCATATAATTCTAACTAAAATGCTGTCAGTATTTTTTGAAAACGCAATACTTTAGATACCCTAAAATACTTAGTGGTGTTTAGTGAATAGAGATAGATGAAAGAAAGTAACCAGAATAGATGTCTTTTGAGTGGTTGAAGTGTTCTGAAATACTCTAGTGGTTGTCATAAATAATTCTGCATTTGTCCAAGACTGTAGAATATACAGCATTACATGTGAGTTGTTACATTAATGATGTACTTTGAACGATTTTAATATGCCAATTTAGGTTCAATAATTATAAAACATGTACTAGATTGGGAACTGTTTAAAGGGCAGTTCTGCCTTTATGGAGTTCTTTGTGGAGCAGAAAGTATATGGAAAGCCTGGGTGTATCCATTGAATTTTTTTTCTGTGATCCAGAAGCAATTCCCAGAACATTCCATTTAAAATAAAACCTAAGGGGTTGGAGAGATGGCTCAGAGGATATTGGTTTGGTTACCAACTCACATATGCCATATAACAAGCTTTCAAGTCCCTTTCCAGAACATCTAATAACTTTTTGTTAATAGCACGATTAACATGTAAGCACAGACATTTATTCAGGCAAACAGCCATACACATGACATAAATACAAATAAATCTTAAAACAGAAACTGAAGAAATTAGTAACAATAGTTTCTATGCAATATAAATTCTTCATCAAAGTAGGAAAAGTAATGCTTTTTGTTTAAAAATCATATAGAATTGACTATAAAATTCAAGAGGCTAAAATCAACTCAGAAATGTTATAATATTTTGAAGAACCTTATTTATTGAATGATAGAGTAATCATCCATTGAAAAAAAACATTTTTCCCCGCACTGGGCGGGAGCCTACCAGCTTTCCTTCCTCGACCTCTGTTCCCGCAGACTGCGCTGAAGAGACAGGTACCCCAAGCTCCCTATCCCCAATATAACATCACTTGTGACACGGCCTGTTGGGGCTTTCATCTGTGCCCAAGAACGGGTCAGCGCTGTGGTCATCTGGGTGCCAGATCAGCGGGCCATCGCCTCTACAGGGTGAGCGGCGCCAAGGAGAGTGCCCTCCGCCATCTTTGCTCCACTGACTGGGAGGTTGGGACAGCCAGGTTCTGAGACAGACAGGCATAATATCGCTTGGGTCTCGGGCGGCTTGTGTGTATGCGGCTCCCAAGTGCTGGGCTGATCTGCAGTAACCAGAGAGCCAGCTCTGCTGTGGGGCTTCTGCCTGGCTGAGGGATGCCCCCTCCCCCCCAGGAGAGACCACACACCCCTGCACAGGGCAGGAGCCTACCAGCCTCCCTTTGGCGACCTCTGCTCCAGGAATCCAATAGGCTGAGCCTTTAGATGTGCAAGGCCTCCCCAATATAAGATCACTTGGGGCAAGGCACATTAGGGCTCCAAAGTCACTCAGGAGCAGGCAGGCCCCAGAAATCGGTGCCAGGGGAATCCTGGTAATCCGGGGGGGGGGGCAGAAATAGCTTTGCAGGCTCACAGGAGGTCCAACCAACAGCCAGTGGCAGCAGGACCAACAAACACCAGAGGTATCCAGATGGCAAAAGGCAAATGTAGGAATGTTACTAATAGAAATCAAAGTAATGTGGGACCATCCGAACCCAACTCTCCAACAGCAGCAAGTCCTGGACACCCCACCACACCCGAAAGACAAGATCTGGAGTTAAAATCACTTCTCATGGTCCTATTAGAGGATCACAAGAAGGACACAAATAAATCTCATAAAGAGTTACAGGAGACCATGAATCAACGGTTAGAAGCCCTTACAAAGGAAACACAAAAATCACTTAGAGAAATGCGGGAGAACATGGATCAAAAGATGGAGGCAAACAAGGAGACAACACAAAAATCGCTTAACGAGATGAATCAACGGGTAGATGCACTCACAAAGGAATCACAAAATTTGCATAAAGAAATGCAGAAGAATATGGGTCAACAGATGGATGCCCATAAGGAGGCAACACAAAAATTGCTTAAAGAAATGAATCAACGGTTAGATGCCCTTACAAAGGAAACACGAGAACTGCTTAAAGAAATGCAGGAGGCGATGGATCAACAGATGAAATCCCATGAGGAGGAAACACAAAAATCGCTCAGAGAAATGCAGGAGAACGTGGGTCATCAGGAAGAAATCCTGAAAGAGGTAATGCAAAAATACCTTAAAGAAATACAGGAAAATACAAACAAACAAGTGAAGGATCTCAGCAAATCCATCCAGGAACTAAAAAAGGAAGTAGAAACAACTAAGAAATCACAAAGGGAGACAACTTTGGAGATAGAAAACCTTGGGAAGAAATCAGGAGTCATAGATGCAAACATCAACAATAGAATACAAGAGATGGAAGAAAGAATCTCAGGTGCTGAAGATTCCATAGAAAGCATCGACTCAACAGTCAAAGAAAATGCAAAATGCAAAATACGTGTAACCCAAAACATCCAGGAAATCCAGGACACAATGAGAAGACCAAACCTAAGGATTATAGGTATAGATGAGAGTGAAGATTTGCAACTTAAAGGGCCAGTAAACATCTTCAACACAATTATGGAGGAAAACTTCCCTAACTTAAAGAGAGAGATGCCGATGAACGTACAAGAAGCCTACAGAACTCCAAACAGACTGGACCAGAACAGAAATACCTCCCATCACATAATAATCAAAACACCGAATGTCCTAAACAAAGAAAGAATACTAAAAGCAGTAAGAGAAAAGGGTCAAGTAACATACAAAGGAAGACCTATCCGAATCACATCAGACTTCTCACCAGAGACTATGAAAGCCAGAAGATCCTGGGCAGATCTCATGCAGACACTAAGACAGCACAAATGCCAGCCTAGACTACTATACCCAGCAAAACTCTCAATCACCATAGATGGAGAGACCAAGATATTCCATGATAAAACCAAATTTTCACAATATCTTTCCACAAATCCAGCCCTGCAACGGATAATAGGTGGAAACCTCCAATACAGGGAGAGAAACAACACCCAGGAAAAAATGAGATAATAACCTTCTTGAATCAAACCCAAAAGTAGATAACCACTCAAACATAAAGATAGCGTCAAGAATGGCAGATGGCAATAATCACTATGCCTTAATCTGTCTTAATATCAATGGTCTCAATTCCCCAATTAAAAGACATAGACTAGCAGACTGGATACATAAACAGGACCCAGCATTTTGCTGCGTGCAGGAAATGCACCTCAGTGTCAAAGACAAACACTACCTCAGAGTAAAAGGCTGGAAAACAATTTTACAAGCAAATGGCCCCAAGAAACGAGGTGGAGTAGCCATCCTAATATCGGATAAAATTGATTTTCAACCTAAAGTCATCAAAAAAGACACAGAAGGACACTACATACTGATCAAGGGAAAAATCCACCAAGAACTCTCAATTCTGAATATCTATGCTCCAAATGCAAGGGCACCCTCATTCGTAAAAGAAACTTTACTAAAACTCAAAGCACACATCGCACTGCACACAATAATAGTGGGTGACTTCAACACCCTGCTCTCTGAAATGAATCGTTCAGGAAAGCAGAAACTAAACAGGGACACAGTGAATCTAATTGAAGCCTTGGACCAAATGGAACTAACTGATATATATATATAGAACATTTCATCCTAGAGCTAAAGAATACACCTTCTTCTCAGCTCCTCATGGTACCTTCTCCAAAATTGACCATATAATTGGTCACAAATCAGACCTCAACAGATACAAGAAGATAGAAATAATCCCATGCCTCCTATCAGATCACTATGAAATAAGGGTGGTCTTCAATGGCAACAAAAACAAAAGAAAACCCACGTACACATGGAGGCTGAACAATGCTCTACTCAATGATAACTTGGTCAAGGTGGAAATAAAGAAAGAAATCAAAGACTTTTTGAAATTGAATGAAAATGAAGGCACAACATACCCTAATTTATGGGACACAATGAAAGCAGTGCTAAGAGGAAAATTCATAGCCCTGAGTGCTGCCAAAAAGAAACGGGAGACAGCATACACTAACAGCTTAATGGCACACCTGAAAGCCCTGGAACAAAAAGAAGCAAATACACCAAAGAGGAGTAGAAGGCAGGAAATCATCAAACTCAGGGCTGAAATCAATCAAGTAGAAACAAATAAAACCATACAAAGAATCAACAAAACGAGGAGTTGGTTCTTTGAGAAAATTAACAAGATAGATAAGCCCTTAGCCAGACTAACCAGAGAGCACAGAGATAGTATCCAAATTAATAAAATCAGAAACGAAAAGGGAGAGATAACAACAGAAACTGAGGAAATTCAAAAAATCATCAGATCCTACAACAAAAACCTGTATTCAATACAACTAGAAAATCTTGAGGAAATGGACAATTTCCTTGACAGATACCAAGTACCAAAATTAAATCAGGATCAAATAGACCATCTAAACCGTCCTATAACTCCTGAAGAAATAGAAGTTGTCATTGGAAGTCTTCCAACCAAAAAAAGCAGAGGTCCAGATGGTTTTAGTGCAGAATTCTATCAGACCTTCAAAGAAGACCTAACACCAATACTCTTCAAACTGTTCCACAAAATAGAAACAGAAGGAATACTACCCAACTCGTTCTATGAAGTCACAATCACACTAATACCAAAAGCACACAAAGATCCGACAAAGAAAGATAATCGCAGGCCAATCTCTCTTATGAATATCGATGCAAAAATACTCAATAAAATTCTTGCCAACTGAATCCAAGAACACATCAAAACGATCATTCACCACGATCAAGTAGGCTTCATCCCAGGGATGCAGGGATGGTTCAATATAAGGAAATCCATCAATGTAATCCACTACATAAACAATCTCAAAGAAAAAAACCACATGGTCATCTCATTAGATGCTGAGAAAGCATTTGACAAAATTCAGCATCCTTTCATGCTAAAGGTCTTGGAAAGATCAGGAATTCAAGGCCCGTATCTAAACATAGTAAAAGCAATTTAAAGCAAACCAGTAGCCAGCATCAATCTAAATGGAGAGAAACTTGAAGCAATCCCACTAAAATCAAGGACTAGACAAGGCTGCCCTCTCTCTCCATATCTTTTCAATATAGTACTTGAAGTTCTAGCTAGAGCAGTTAGACAACAAAAAGAGGTCAAAGGGATACAAATTGGAAAGGAAGAAGTCAAACTATCACTATTTGCAGACGATATGATAGTATACATAAGCGACCCAAAGAACTCCACCAGAGAACTCCTACAGCTGATAAACGACTTCAGCAAAGTGGCTGGATATAAAATCAACTCAAGCAAGTCAGAAGCCTTCCTATACTCAAAGGATAAGCAGGCTGAGAAAGAAGTAAGAGAAATAATACCCTTCACGATAGCCACAAACCATATTAAGTATCTTGGCGTGACTCTAACCAAACAAGTGAAAGGTCTGTATGACAAGAACTTCAAGTCTCTGAAGAAAGAAATTGAAGAAGACCTCAGAAGATGGAAAAATCTGCCATGCTCATGGATTGGCAGGATTAATATAGTAAAAATGAGCATCTTACCAAAAGTAATATACAGATACAATGCAATCCCCATCAAAATCCCAACTCAATTTTTCATAGAGTTAGAAAGAGCAATTCAAAAATTCATCTGGAATAACAGAAAACCCAGAATAGCTAAAACTATTCTCAAGAGTAAAAGAACCTCTGGGGGAATCAGTATCCCGGACCTCAAGCTGTTCTATAGAGCAATAGTGTTAAAAACTGCATGGTATTGGTACAGTAACAGACATGTAGATCAATGGAACAGAATTGAAGACCCAGAAATGAATCCACACGCCTATGGTCACTTGATCTTTGACAAAGGAGCTAAAACCATCCAGTGGAAAAAAGATAGCCTTTTCAACAAATGGTGCTGGCTCAGCTGGAGGTCAACATGCAGAAGAATGCAAATTGACCCATCCTTATCTCCTTGCACTAAGCTCAATTCTAAGTGGATCAAAGATCTCCACATAAAACCAGACACACTGAAACTCATAGAAGGGAAACTAGGGAAGAACCTTGAACATATGGGCACAGGGGAGAATTTCCTGAATAGAACTCCAATAGCTTATGCTCTAAGATCAAGAATAGACAAATGGGACCTCATTAAATTACAAAGTTTTTGCAAGGCAAAAGACACTGTCAAAAAGACAAAGCGGCAACCAACTAACTGGGAAATGATCTTTACCAACCTTACATCCGACAGAGGGCTAATAGCCAAGATATACAAAGAACTCAAGAAGTTAAACTCCAGAGAGGCAAGTAACCCTATTAAAAAATGGGGTACAGAGCTACACAAAGAGTTCTCACCTGAAGAATATCTAATGGCTGAGAAGCACCTAAAGAGATGTTCATCATCCTTAGTCATTAGGGAAATGCAAATCAAAACAACACTGAGATTCCATCTCACACCAGTCAGGATGGCTAAGATCAAAAACACAGGAGACAGCAGTTGTTGGCGAGGATGTGGAGAAAGAGGAACACTCCTCCACTGCTGGTGGAATTGCAGCCTGGTACAACCACTCTGGAAAGCAGTCTGGCAGTTCCTCAGAAAACTGGGCATGACACTCCCGGAGGATCCGGCTATACCACTCCTGGGCATATACCCAGAGACTTTACCTGTATGCAATAAGGACACATGGTCCACTATGTTCATAGCAGCCTTATTTATAATAGCCAGAAGCTGGAAAGAACCCAGATGTCCCTCAACGGAGAAATGGATTCAGAAGATGTGGTATATCTACACAATGGAATACTACTGTGCAATTAAAAACAATGAATTCACGAAATTCCTAGGCAAATGGTCAGAACTTGAAAATATCATCCTTAGTGAGGTAACCCAATCACAAAAGAACACACATGGTATGCAGTCACTGATAAGGGGATATTGACCCAGAATCTCGGAATACCCTAGACACAATCCGCATATCAATAGATTTCTAAAAAGATGGAAGGAGAGACCCCTGGTCCTGGAAAGACTGGATGTAGGGGAACGCCAGGACAGAGTAACGAGAGGGTGTTGAATGGAGAAAAGAGGGAGGGAAGGGGGCTTATGGGACTTTCGGGGAGGGAGGAAACGGGAAAGGGGAAGTGATTTGGAATGTAAATTAAAAAAATAAAATTAAAAAAAACATTTTGGTAAAATTGAAGATAGATTAGTAAAGCACAATTTCTCATTGGTCTGATGATAAGATATGTTTCTTTCAAGAGAAACTTGTTATATTGCTTGTAAATTTGGGAACATTCATATGTGTAAAAAAATGCTGTTAGATATAAAATACAAATGCCAAAACTGACATGAAGTGAATTTTCATTAGTTATTTTCTTAATGCTGTGATAAAACACTAGACAGAAGGAAATACAGGAAGGGAAAGTATATTTTGGAGCATAGTTTTAAAGTTAGTTCACCATAACTGAAGAGCAGTGACAGAAGACTTGGAAGCACCTGTTTACATTCCATCTAATCAAGACCTAGAGAGAGATGAATACTGGTGTTTCACAAATTCAAGATGGGTCTTTCTAGATTCCCTTAGACTGGCTCATAGGATATTTCCATGGTCATTCTAAACTCAATCAATGGATACTGAATACTAATCATCTTAACTCTGAAGTGCTACTTTATCTAAGACAGATATAGTTAAAAGTATAAAAATTATCATTACTTATATAGACTCTCTTGTACAAAAGTGATCAGCACAGAGTATTTTCAAAACAATGAAAAATTACTTTTTAAATAGAAATATGTGTTTAATAAGTAAATATGGTAGTTACTAAATGGTCATCAATGAATGAAATATATATATAACAATAATAAGCAAATACGAAGACAGCATTTGTGTGATGAAGTATTTAGTCATTACTGTTAGATAATAATTTATTGGCTAGTGAGGTGGCTCAGCTGATAAAGGTTCTCATACCAAGCCTTTAGACCACAGGTCAATTCCAGGGATCTACATGGTAGAAGGAAAGAAAGACTCCAGCATGTAGTACTCTGACATCCATGAGAAAACCAAGTCACTCAAAACAAAACAGGAAGTAAGTGGAAATGTTCAGAAGAAGAAAATTATTCCTAAGTACTTTTAACGTGTGTGTAACCATACTTAGTACAAGAACAGCAGTGGACTCCACTCAGTAATTCTTCATCCTGAAATAACTGGGGACACAGGATTTATATGAACATGAAGGTGAATAAATTATGGCTGTGATGCAGCTGGCATAGTTTTAGTTTTTGCTTTTATTCTATGACAAATCTCTAAGGACTGCCTTGTCTGTCCTCAGTGTGAGGGGAGACTCTTGGTTCTGTGGAGGTTTGATGCCCCAGAGAAGGGAGATGCTAGAGGAGTGAGGTGGGAGTAAGTGGCAAGTGGCGGAAAACTCTCTTAGAGGTGAAGGAGAGGAGAAGTAGGGTGGGGTGCTCATAGAGGGGGTACCAGGAAGGGGAATAACATTTGAAATGTAAATAAATACAATAATATTTAAAAGGAGAGAAATCTCTGATTATTTCATGATTTTACAAGGATGCTCTGTGTGAGGATATAAGAGTACATTTTAGTAAAATAAATCAGGTTAAATAAATATGCTACAAATCAAATATTCAAAGTGTTTTAGTAAATGTATATTAGCTATATAGTTAAAATAGGTTTTCCTTAGGATTCTTTGGTGATGTCATCACCATAGTAATGATTTTTCTTAAAAAATCTCAACAAAAATAAACAGGATTTTTTTTTCCAAAATATGACAAGATATCAGAAGAAGTTAATTGTCAGGAGAAACAAAGGTTGTTTATTTGTTTGTTTGTATAGGATTTATTTTGTTTTTGATTTTCTCTTATAGACACTCACAAAGGAGTGCATCTCCTATGCAAGGAAACCCACATATGATACTCGAATGCTTGAAGTAAGGGTATTATACTGCTGAGATGTTTATTTTTAGCCTTAAATTTCAAAGGATATTTCCCATTTGTACTTATGCTTTAACCAAACAGACAGACTACTGCAAACAAGGGAGAATTTTCATGTCCAATGAAAGGTTCAAGGGCCATTTAATTTAATTACTGAATTATAACACATCTATTAACTAACTGTATACTGAAGAGGAATGTGAAAGACAGGGAGATGAGATATGAGTGATATTTCAAATGGATCTATTTGTTATCACAGAGAACAAATGATAGAAAAAATAAGGGTTATTTATAATCCATATAAAAATATGAATGTTGAAGGTGAGAAAGTTAAAGACTTTATATTAAGTATATTGCTTAAATAGATTAAGTAGACGAATCAATCAGGAAAAGCCCCAATGGCATTCCTTGGTTGACAGCCTCTTCCTGTATCTTTGAAATTAGCAGCACAGCATCTCTAGTCTTATGTGTCTCCTTGTCTTGAATTTGTCCTCTGCTTTCATCCTTACACACTTTTCAGAATACGACTGAGTCTCTCTCCTTTTAGAGGATCATTGTATAATTGCGTCATTTCCCACTTTCTTTTCTTATATCCACACCCCCCCCAGTATATAACTCCTGATTCTCTTTCAAATGCAAGGCCTATTTTCTCATTGTTGCTACATGTGTATAGATATGTATAGATGCATATGTATCCCTAAACATAATGTACTCAGGATGTATAATGTTACTCATGTATATTTTTGTGACTGACCATTTGGTTATTGATAATCAATCAATTGGTTTTCTTTTCCTTGGAAAGGACTATTTCACTCTCAGAATTCCTTAGTTGACTTCAGGGCTTTGTCATTGTAGTTGTAGTTATTGCTGTTGTTGTTTTGTTATTGGGTTCTCTCCCTCCTTCCCTCTCGACCCCCCCTCTCTCTCTCTCTCTCTGTGTGTGTGTGTGTGTGTGTGTGTGTGTGTGTGTGTGTGTGTATGCAGGGCCAAGGCCTCATGGGCTTTCCCCATCTACTTTTACATGGCTGGTATTGCTGGTTTTGTTCATCTTATATTTATGCAGTCATGTTGGGAGACATATTTGTATCACTTCTGATATTACTAGGTGGTACTATCTCACAGAAAACTCCCTTGTAATATGGCTCTTACATATTGTCTACCCTTTTGTGCAGTGTCCTTTCCAGCATTATCTGCAGAAATGTTTTCTATATGTATGTATTGAGGCTGTGCTTTTAAATTCTGTATTTTGATTGCTTTTGTTTTTCTGTAATGACCTCTGTCTTTTGCAAAGAGACATTGCCTGAATCTCAAAAATAAAATAAAAACATATATTCATATAAATGTAAGCATTTCTGCATATATGTTTATAAATGTATATACTTGTGTTTATATATATATAAAGTATTCATAATCTTTAGAAATTAGTGAAGTACAAAATTAAACAATTACGAAATATTTTTTACATCCATAAGAATGGCTATGATTAAGAAGACAACCAATAACAAATATTACATAAGATATGTATTTGTGTGCATGTGTGTGTATGTTTGTGTGGTGTGTGTGTGTGTATGTGTGTGTGTGTGTGTGTGTGTGTGTGTGTGTGTGTGTGTGTGAAAGGTGAATCCTCAGTCACTGTTGGTGTTATTAAATCTGATATCGTAACTCTGGAAATCAGTGGAGAAGATTCTCAACAAGTTAAAAATAAAGCTACCTTATAAGCTAGCCATATCATTTCTTGGCTTATGACCAAAGAATTCTTCATTCTAATTCACAGATAATTGCTTAGCTGTGTTAATTCCTGCTCTATATGCAATAGCTAGGGAAAGGGAATAATTCTAATGTCCTTCAACTGATAAGCAGATAGGGAAAACATACACACATGTGCACGAATGTGCCAACACACACACACACACACACACACACACACAATGAAATATAATTCAAACACAAAAAGTTAAATCATGAAAAGTATAGGAAAGTGGGTGTATATGGAAAGTATTGTGCTGAATGATGCAAAACATACTTTGAAAGAAAAACACTATGTTCTCTATAATCTGCGATTCCTAGCTCAACATCTTCAAATATAAGTGACCGCTTGCTACTCATCAATGATTATTTTTGAGAAGACATTATAGAATGCCTCAAGGTTCAAAATGCAAAGAATGACAGATTACGAGGTGTCAAGGAGACCTGAACAATGACATCAAGTGTCTTGTCAATATAGATGTGGAAACTTTGATGAGGACCCAAGACTAGAACTAGAGCTTTGAGTACAACTATTGTCTGCTGAGAATAGGAGAGCTAATCTTCCCTAATTTATTATCTAATGGTAAGTCAGATGAGGAACACTAAACAAACTTAACAGGCTATGTTTATGTATTTATATATAGTATTATGGATGTTACCATGATGATATTTGTAATGAAATAAACATTTTGTTCCTGATAAGACAGCTTCAAGTAGATGGTCTCCATAAGATGGGTGAGCCTTATTTAATCAGTTGAATGCCTCAGTAGAACAATTGGTAGACCTCTCTTTAGAATTGTTCTTTCTGATAATTCACAGGAACTTGGAGGTCAGCTTTGCCTGGCTCTCAGCAGTCTACCAGCTTTGGATTCAAAATAGGATAGCCACTTTTCCAGAGATTAGATTATCCAGTTCCCATAACCACTTAAGCCATATCATTTACAATAAGAATATTTTATTTGTTTTCTTCCTATAGAGAACTGTAACACAATATTTCCCTCCATAGATGGAAACTCACTCAAATGCTTTCCAATTGCATAATGTTCTTTTCTGTTCACCCAAAAAGAAAAGTGAAATATTTTAAATCCTGAAGCCTATATATATATTTAAATGAAAACAAGCTCTATGGCTACAATGCATTATTTCATTAACTTGATGTTTCACACACATACACATGCACATATGCTACATAGTGCAAAAATATGAGACTTTTATTACTTCACTTGCCTTTGGAGAATTCACTTGTCCTAAAATTTAAAATAATAGTAATAATTTATTATTATATAAGTGAACTGTTATACAATTTATAAGAGCATTGATTTTACATTATTAGTCACAGTTATAAGTATAAGAAAAAGTTGAGTCTAGATTATTCTATTGTTTATCATAAAATATTATGTAATATGTAGGGCTATACACTGTTATTGTAGCGGCATTATTAAGACTATCAAATCAAGGTCATGTCTCAGAATACTGGCTTTACCAGCTGGCCCATAAATATGGTTTGGAAACAAGCTAATTAACTTATGCCATTCAAATAATAATAGCAATGAAATTGATGTTAACACTGAGATTTCCAGTGGTCTGCTGTAGTCAGTTTCTAGGGAGAAGAAAGATTTAATTACATGTTTGTATTTTTCAAAGCTCACATGTTAAATTGAAAGTTGAGTAAGTTGCAGACATGTCTCAGGATCGATGACTCAAAATGTGAGGACACGAAGCATGGTCCTTGGCAAATCAAGTTGGGAATCATTAATCATTTTAAAGTAAATGTTTCTCTATCAGAATGCCTGCCAAGAGCCTGGACAGAGTGCAGACTCCCAGAAGATCCACTCTGGCTGATGACAAAAGTGTTTGTTATACAGAGCTCAGCATTACAAAAGATCTTTTCAGTGCCTGAGATCTTGAAATGATGCTTGTTTCTGGGCTTTCTGATAAAGTTTACTATGGCTGTACATTACTAAAAGTGATATTTAGATTTTAATAGATGGTGTTTCATACTATTACATGCATCAGTTCAATCCTTCATGCTGCATTGGGAATCTCAGCCAACCCAACTGCAGACAGTGCTGGAAGTTTCCTTGCCAATGATGACATTGCTTCCTTTCCTAAACCTCTGGTGGATTAACATACAGCCTGACTTATAAAAGAGCTATTGGCAATTCACCTAAAGTTGGAGCCATACTTTGGCTTTCTTTCTTTCCTTCTTTCTTTCTTCCTTTCTTTCTTTCTTTCTTTTTCTTTCTTTCTTTCTTTCTTTCTTTCTTTCTTTCTTTCTTTCTTTCTTTCTTTCTTTCTTTCTTTCTTCCTTCCTTCCTTCCTTCCTTCCTTTCTTTCTTTCTTTCTTCCTTCCTTCCTTCCTTCCTTTCTTTCTTTCTTTCTTTCTTTCTTTCTTTCTTTCTTTCTTTCTTCCCTCCCTCCCTCCCTCCCTCCCTCCCTCCCTCCCTCCCTCCCTCCTTTCTTTCTTTCTTTCTTTCTTTCTTTCTTTCTTTCTTTCTTTCTTTCTTTCTTTCTTTCTTTCTTTCTTTCTTCCTTCCTTCCTTCCTTCCTTTCTTCTTTCTTTCTTTCTTTCTTTCTTTCTTTCTTTCTTTCTTTCTTTCTTTCTTTCTTCCTTCCTTCCTTCCCTCCCTCCCTCCCTCCCTCCCTCCCTCCTTTCTTTCTTTCTTTCTTTCTTTCTTTCTTTCTTTCTTTCTTTCTTTCTTTCTTTCTTTCTTTCTTTCTTTCTTTTTTCCTAATCATCAGAACTGGATAGAAGCAAATGGATGCTCTGAGCTATTTTGTGAGCATATTGCTTCGTTCATAATGTTGTTGTCACATAAAATTATCCACCTACACTTTACCAGAAGGGATCGCACTCTGCCCTTCATCTATCAGGAGAAGGCTACTCTCAGGATAAATTTGGCTGCTGTACAGGTCATTGCCTAGTTTGATCAAGAAAGTAAGATGAAAAGGCATTCAAGTAATGAAAGTTCCCATAAAAAGCCATTTTACCTTGAAATGTTATGATTAAGCATTTTAATATGGAGTATTTTAGAGGTCGACATTTAAATAACAGATTTTTTTTCATTACATAATAAGCAAAGGACAATGTGTATATTTCAAAATCACAGAGCTTCCAAAGTACCAGTTTTCATGCTGAGGAATCAATTTGTCACACTCATGATGCAAGCAAAAGACAAAAGAAAAACAAATATACAAGTAAACATATTTTTCCTTTACATAGGGAATTTTATTTTTGGTAAATAACCCAGAAATAAGTTTAGCTCAGTAGCACACACAAAAAGGGAACCATTTTGAGTGACCAGGCCTGTCAAGATTGCACTTAGATACAATGATTCACTTTGGAAGCTACTAAATATTCTAAAAGTAAAAAAAAAAAAAAAAAGAATTCCAAAAAAGTAAGGGTGATTGAGCTCATATCTACTTCAAAACACAGGAAGAGTCATGACCACACTGAATTGTGACTGGCACAGAGTGAAGCTACAATGCTCAATGTCAGGTCTTTAATGGAGAGATTGTTACATCTTGTAGTGTGAGAGTAATGCTCTCTGGCAGGCCTGGTTTCACCCTCTGTACCATGTCTGTTATTAGCAGTGTTCCATGTTATTCTTGCTTCACCATGTTCTAACAGCATTTCAAATCTAGGCTTCTATGGCTTCAAATAAGAGTCTTTATGTTACATGATAAAATTTGTTCTCCACCTGCTACTGCTAAAAAGCCTCTCTATGGTTTTATAAATTCACCTTCACTTGGTGTCTCTATGAGGCTCACTTCAAAGATCTTGCCAATATAACCTTGCTGTAGAATAATGACATCACTCTTCCTGAGATCTTGGGCTGGGTTCCTGCATTTTCTTCCTGGCCCCATTTATTTTCTCAAACATTTCAAGTTTAATTAGACTTAGGTTGAAATGTAGTTAATCAACTTTCTTAGAAAATGATGTGTGTCTTACTCTGTTTCACAAGTTTTAACCCTTTAGATTATTCACAACAATTCCTTCATTAAAACTAACAACACTCATAAATTTACGAAAAACCTTAAATATGTCCAAGTGATGATGTTCAAGGTAGCATGTTGCAAGTTAAGCAAGCCATGGAGCCTAAGGGATTCAGAGTTAGTGTTTCTTGATGGAAAGATTAGATAAGAAATAGAAATAATTGCAAGAAACATGCTTGGTGTACAGTGTGATAAAAGATGCCTCCTACAGCAAGTCAGGCCATCTCAGAGCAATATTACTGAGGTACTCACATCTCTGTCCTTTGACATGAATATTGGGTAAGTTGCCTTAGATTCCATTAGGCCAAAGAAGAAACACAAACACACTTTAATCAGAGCTAGATTTGATAGCAAATCCTTACCTAAATTATTATTAATTTTTAGCTGTAAAAAGAGAAGATAAAAGATAAAATCCCAAACAAATTTGAGCATCTAATCAACCAAACAGAAACTCTGAGCTGTAAATAAACTTCAAAACAATTATATATAGAGCCTGAGGTGCCTTCAAGGAATCTATGCAAATTCTAAAAGAGAAGTTCTTTTATGCTAAACTTCGAATTATTCATAAAGATTATTTTTAAAGTTGTAAGCAGCAAAAGCACAAAATTAAAAAATATAATTAAGCATCTGAAGATTCAAGGCACACTAAGCTGAAAATCAGTGAAAACACTAGATAACAAAAATGCCCAAGAGGGGTCCTGATATTGAACACTTCAGAGTTAGACAAAAGAAAAAAATACTTAGTGAAGTTAAAGAAATGTATAGCCTTAAAACTTCCCTGTAGAGAAACTTCAAAACTCACCAAAAATAATAAAACTATAGAGGGAAGAATGGGGAAATAATAGTAGTTTAGTTTCAATGGAAATTTTTCAAAGAAAACATGGATGAAGGGTGTGGATGCAAGCACTTTCTAGAAGTTAGTACACATAAACTCAAACATAAAAATATATGGGGAAGGTTAAGAGACAAAGAAAATAAAGCTATACATTCTTAGTATGTTTAATTCACGTTCCAGAAAATATGTAGTAACTAGGATCCTTGAGTACTTTATTCATTGCTTTTCACATAAAGTCTGCACTGATGAAAGAAACAGACTTGAGAATCCCAGAGGAACTCAAAGAGTGGGAGAATAAAAACTACTTCAACTTTAAGTACCATGAAAAGAGCTTTTAGACTATCAAAGTCAAAGTGAACATTCTTACAAACCAGTTAGAGCAAATAAGGAACCAGCTTCAAATCATACTATGTAGCTGTCTATGTAAAGTAGGAAATTTTGTTTTATGTGATTTATCATTTAACATTATCTTTATTGTTACTCTGTAACTCAAACTGAACACTTTTCACCAAATTTTTCAATTATAATCACATATTTGAAAAACAGCTAGCATAATAACAACTGACAAGATAAGCCTTGCACTTAATTTGTTTGAACAAATAATTATGTTTAAGTAAATACATTCAGATATGTATGTTCACTGTTCAATGCCATTTATTGGAGAGGCGAATTCTAAATAGTATATTGCTTTGGCCTATTTATTCAAATAATGCATTAATTACACATAATATGTATGTAGTGCTCTGTAATGTATTTGAGGATATCAGAAATATTTGTATAATGCTTCATATTATATAAGGTAGTTAGACAATTACATAGCATATAAATGTATATATTTATATTTAATATATTAGATATATAAACATATAATATGCTATTATATTATATGTTAAATATTTATATATTATTGTTTACTTCCTCACCAAAATTTTAAGATTTCTAGAGAGATTACTTAAGTAAATGGTCCCTGGCTGCATGATCACAATGTACTAAGCATGATGTAGCTAATAGAGATTAACTCAAAAGTCAGTAAGAAGAGGACAGTTGGATCAACAAATAATATATATCATGAAGGACTTCTAGATGCCCAGCTTGTAGTAAATCCAAAAATAATGAAATGTGAACACGTTCATTGAAATGTTTTTGCTACAACAGATCTTTAGTTAGTAAAGAGAGCACACTGAAGCCCTGAGAAGCCAGAAAGAAAAGCAAGTATATATATATATATATATATATATGTGTGAATTAACAGTGACCTAGACTTCAAGAAATTTATATGTGAAGCAACCTGGTAGAATATCCAGGTTGAAAGAAAATTTGAAATGAAGCAAAATACTGTCTCCATGTAGTTCAGATCTTTAGACTGCATTCTGTTAGAATGCTTGATTTTAAAATGTGAGTTTGGGTTGTGAACTGAAGATTCATAAAAATCTTTAAATGAACTTTGACTTGAAATAGGACAGCATTCCCAACAGTTTCTGAAATGTCCCTAAATATACTTCTGCCATTTGGTAATATGCATTTATACGGAGCAGAGCTATTAGCATTGATGATTAAATAATCTAAATATCAATCCATTCTGAAAAACATGGAAGACATGCTGTGACCTGGGAGCACTTAGCTCTGTTGCATTACAAAAGTCTGCTTCAGTCTTGCTCCTGAACACACAATTAGCATTTGTTAGTCTTGGCCATGCTGTCACACAAGCAATGCTATAGAACTCTGACTGGAATCAAATATTCAGCCAAGATTTCATTATTTATGCAATAATCACAAACAAGCATATCCATTTGAACATATGCAAATTTTCCCTGGTCCATTGTAGACGGTAAACACATATGAATATCAAATAATTATATTAAAATAAATTTACTGATTCTTTTCATTAACTATTTCATTCATGTATCAGTTTTACACATTTTTAAACCCGAGGTGATATAAATATTTCCTGGAAAATGGAATTGTGAGCTAAGAAACCTTGTTTATGGAACAATGTCAAGAGACAGCTGTATACATTCAATGCTACAGGCATAAATTTCTGTTTTAAAGAATGGGAACCTAGAGTATACTTGGATCTATGCTTTTTCATGAGTAATCTAAGGAAATAAGTGCTAGGTCAGCATCAGTATTCAAGATATGTGGTATTTGAAGTAAAGTTTGTAAAAGCAACATCCTTAATTTTATTGGATATTTATTTACATTTCAAATGTTATCCCTTTTCCTGGTCCTCCCCCCCCAACTCCCCTATACCATCTCCTCTCCCTCAGTTTTTTTTAAATTTTATTTTATTTTCTAAGTTTTTTTTATTTACATTCAAAATCATTTCCCCTTTCCCGTTTCCTCCCTCCCCGACAGTTTCATAAGCCCCCTTTCCTCCCTCTTTTCCCTATTCAACCCCCTCTCACTTCTCTGTCCTGGCATTACCCTACATCCAAGTTTTTCCAGGACCAGCGGTCTCTCCTTCCATCTTCTTGGAAATCTATTGATATGCGAATTGTGTCTAGGGTATTCCGAGATTCTGGGTTAATGTCCCCTTATCAGTGACTGCATACCATGTGTGTTCTTTTGTGATTGGGTTACCTCACTTAGGATGATATTTTCAAGTTCTGACCATTTGCCTAGGAATTTAGTGAATTCATTGTTTTTAATTGCAGAGTAGTATTCCATTGTGTAAATAAACCACATCTTCTGAATCCATTCCTCCATTGAGGGACGTCTGGGTTCTTTCCAGCTTCTGGTTATTATAAATAAGGCTGCTATGAACAGTTTTTATGAGGGTTTTCCCCCAACCACCCACCCATTTCCGCCTACCTGCCATCGCATTCCCCTACACTGGTGTATTATCGAGCCTTCACAGGACCAAAGGGCCTCTTCTCCCATTAATACCCAACACGATAAAGTCATCCTTTGCTACATATGCAGCTGGAGCCATAGGTCCCTGCATGTGTACTCTTTGGTTGATGGTTTAGTCCCTAGGAGCTCTGGGGGTCCCCAATGGAGAAGTTAGAGAAAGAACTGAAGAAGCTGCCTGTGTTACAGGAAGAACAACAATATTTTTTTTCTTAATATGGAAGAATTAAGCACAGTCGGCATACTTCACAATTTTGGGAAATTTTTGATGAAGGCAACCTTCTATATACCCTGCCTCTCTCTCTCTCTCTCTCTCTCTCTCTCTCTCTCTCTCTCTCTCTCTCTCTCTCTCTCTCTCTCTCCTAATATTTTTATGACAATCCCCTAACCTACAGTCTTTTTTTTTCGCTTGCCTTTGGTTTTCTGAGATATGGTGTTTTGTGTTGCTACAGCTGTCCAGGAACTGGTGATATTCCTCCTACCTCTTACTCACTAGTGATGAGATTACTGTCAGGTGCCACCATGTCGGCTTCTGCAAGGTATTTTGATAATGCTACCAAACCTCTGATACTAACGATTATAGTTCTCGATTTAACTTTTTATCTGACTTGAAATCCAGTATCCTCATATAAAATTCAGTTGACTGAGAATAATCAGTATATAGAAGGCCAAGGCAGAAAAAGAGGAATACTTTAGGGGAAAATTAGTTAAGACGCAAACTTTTGGGGAATGAGAATTTAAAAGTGTATACAGTTTTCATAATAAAATTTGAATTATTCTGTATCTCTACTTATATTTGTTTTGACAAAATGTTTTGAAAAAATTTTAAATTGCTAACTCTCAGATAAGGGCCTATACTGAAAGGCTGTGGGAGTGTTGTGCTCTTTCTAGAATGTAATTTTCCAAGCTTAAGTGAATCAGTGTTTTGAGTCATCCCCAGTAGATGGCGCCAGAGAGAAGGCAGCAGCATCCCTTGAACGCGGCAGCATCTTGAAATACAGCAGTTATATTTTCGAAGGTCCCAGCCTCTGATTCCTGGCAAGACAGTGAGCAGAGGGAGAAAACAGACAGTTTTATAGCCTCTGTCACTCTTCTTGGCAGAACCAGTAGACCCTCTGGTCTATTGAACTGGAGGATTCCTTTCCTGTAGAAAGATTTGACGGCAGCCAAGTGACTGCACTTCCCAAGACCCTTGAAAAGGACGTCCCGCATCACTCTGTGCTGGAAGGCCTTTCCACGTCTGTGACTGATGACTGGCAGCTAGATGAAAATCTGTACAACTTCTCCGTTTGCCAGAGAAATCTACTACAGCATTTCTTAAAGACGACAAAAACAAACAAAAACTATGATTCATACCTAAATCGTGAAACACTATGTTTACTCATAAATACAAGAATGGCCTATACTAATTAAACAGTTTAGGGGTTTTCATCCTTTTCCCAATTAACCACTTTCTGTGATTGGAAAAGCACAATAAAGAATTGGGCAAAAAGGAGTGTAATAAACTGCTCAAGCTAATAAACTGTAAGTTAGTGTCAGTGATCTATTTTACAGTGATGGGTTGAAAATGCTGGAAAACTGTCTCTTCCTCCTGCCCTGCTGCACTGCCTGCCAAATTACCGAGGAAATATCATGGTTTCTTAAATGTCCTGTCTTCTGAACACTACTTTTGTGAGTCAGAAACTGCAGCACTATGTATAAAATGTACAAGTTTACCTTTTCAGTATACATCACATAAACATATATTTCATATATATCATATATATCATACACATCATATACATTATACACATCATATGCATCATATACATCAATATACACATCGACATATACATCAACATATATCTCAACATATACATCAACAACAACATATACATATACATATAATGTGTGTATGTGTAAGTTTCAGAATATATGATTTATAGAAGCAAGTAATTTAGAATTTTTCTGATACGAGCCAATCAGATGTGGCAGAAAGAGCAAAGTAATATTAATAAAAAAAGTGGTCAGATTATGGAAGACTTTAATAAAAATCCTTGAGAATAGTGCTAATTCAGCATTGTCCAATGGGACCTCCTGAAATAATAGACTGGTCTATAATCTGTAGCCACATAAGGTGATGGAGCAGCCAAACTGCAGCTAGTAGAACTGGGGCAGTTAATATTTGCTTTGATTAACTTACTATTAGATTTAAATGTGTGCCGAGTCATGGCTGTATTGACAGGTGCTGATTGGATGATGGAAGACACTGAAAGATTAGCAGTAGAAGTGAACGATTAGGCTAATATAAGTGTAACCAAATGAATTGAATGGTAAGAACTATGAAACAGGGACCTAGAATGCATTTGAAATGAAGATCTTTCAATATCATTATTTATTTACTTGCAGTTACATTTAGATGAATCACTGAACTGAATGCACTGGCCAATGACTGTGGAAGAACACATTCCCAGTCTACTTTAGCATGAGAGAGAAATTACCAGATGTATGTAGCCTAACTCTGCATGTTACACACAAGGATATTAGTCATTCATATTTGGGGTCAAAAGACACTGTTTAGGAATCAAAGGTTCTCATTCAAACAAAGGAATTCCTGAAAATGAGAAGTGCTTTCCAGTAAGCACTCTTATTTGCCCAAGGTGTTTCAAGACCACTGCCTTACTGAACTCTGAAATTTGTCTCACGACAATGAAAAAACTGAAACCTGATTAGGACCAGTGATCAAGTGTCAGAGCAGAAAGCGTGTGGCAGTACTCAAATCTGGCTTGCACCTCTCCTTCCCCAGTAGATTTAAATGCAGTTGAGGCTCCATATTTTTTTTCCGTGAATTAGTCGCTCTTTCATTTATTCAACAGGTATGTTTTAAAGGCCCTTCTCTCTCTCTCTCTCTCTCTCTCTCTCTCTCTCTCTCTCTCTCTCTCTCTCTCTCTCTCTCTCTCTCTCTCTGGAAAGACGGAAAGGGTTTAGCAATAGGCTTATTGTCTGATGCCAAGAAGAAATCACTAAGAGGAACCTCTGGATTGTTTGAAAGTTATCTTACAAGAAAGCATTACTGAATATTCCTTGAATTGCTACTGCCTTTCCATTCACAATGTGGGCTTTACTATTGATTGTAACATTTCAAATTATTACAAAGTTATATATCTTATGTAATTATTTGATAATGCATATTAATGGAAAGGTAAGAAATACTCTAGTTAGAGTATGTTTTGTATCAATGTCAAACTGAAAGTGTTGGCAACCCTGAATTCCCATTTGTTGCTTGAGCCCTCTGAGTTCATTGACTTTCTTGGCAGAACTCAATTCCTTGTGGTGGTGGAACCAAAGCTCTCAACTTCCAAAGGCAGACGATACACTGATGAACTGAGAATTTGATTCTCTCTCTCTTTTTTTTATGGGGGGGGTCAAAACGGACTCCATTGGCGTGAAAATTTAATTATATCTGCAAACCTTCATCATCCTTGTAACGAAACATTACCACTGAAGTGACAGCTCTTCGTATTCTCAATTTGTCGAAGATTTAAAAGGAAGGCTTGCACTGGGCATTTGCAGCTCCAACTTTGCCTTCATATCTCTATTATAATGCTGAATTTTCCTTATTTAACTACATACGCTTATACATTTATCTATTCAAGCCGTGACACATAAAGAGCTGAAGTAAATTTATTTTTTCATGTAGATACAATGTAGTTTCATAGAAGGAGGCTAACAACATTTTCCATGCTAAAGACAGTTCCATGTCCTTAAATCTTATATACATAAAGAATTATCATAATATGTACATGAACTCATGTTAAAATAGAAGCACACACAGCTAATTAACAAGATAGTAAATATGAAGTTCTTGTGGTAACAAAACAAGAAAAAGTGCATGCTGAAATCATTTGTCAGCTTCTCATATATCAAATAAACAATGTACTGTGATCATGACAATGGTTTTAGAGGGAAAATAAGCCACTGATATAAACACAGTAAAGGAAATACAAATTTAAGAAGCACAAACGAACAACTTGAGATATTATGTATTGCATTGCTGGATTTGGATGCTTGTGTAAAGTAAGTTTCTTAAGTTCCATCTGATCCTTCTAATTTTCTTTCTCCAAAGTTCATTTTTAGTAATACATAAAAATATGTTTGGTGAAAAACATACAGAAATTGCTCAACAAGTATCCATGTAATGTTTCAAAGGATCCACTTCATTTCGGAGTGAGGCAGACTAGATTTTAAGATAAAGTGTGTATGTGTAACTGTAATAAGAATGTCAAACATTAAAAACTGAGGTAAAAAGTCATGTACTAAGAAATAATCCTTCATTTCTCTGAAGCATCCTTCAGAAGCTCTTGTTTAAAGAAAGCACTGATGACCCTCCTCATAATAACTATGAAGGCTCTTCTTAATTTCTAGGACCATTATTAGACTGAAGTCCTAGCAAGCTGCAAGAACTAATATACTATGTTCAACTGGCAAGGAGGTCCACAGGATAGTTGAAGAAGAGACTTAAAATTGTATATGTCTATGCTGTGAAATAAACCAAGACCAATACCAACTTTCTTGGGTGAGGAAGAATTTATTTGGTTTACCAGTCCTGATCACAGTGCCTATTGAGGGGAATCAAGAACTGGACTCAAGCTGGCCAAGGACCAAGAGGCAGTCACTGAAGCAGGGGCCATAGAGGGATGTTGCTGACTGGCTCATTCTCTATGTTATTATTACTCTCTCTCTCTCTCTCTCTCTCTCTCTCTCTCTCTCTCTCTCTCTCTCTCTCTCTCTTTGTCTCTCTTTCTGTCTCTCTCTGTCTCTCTGTCTCTGTCTCTCTGCCTCTCTCTCTCTCTCTCTCTCTCTCTCTCTCTCTCTCTCTCTCTCTCTCTCTCTCTCTCCCTTTTCCCCTCTCTCCCTCTCTCCCCCAACCTCCTTGCCTTCCTTCCTGCCTCCCTTACTCCTTCTCTCCCTACCTCAGGAAAGTATCACCTACAATGTGTTGGGCTCTTTCACATCAATCATTACTACTACTACTACTACTACTGCTACTACTACTACTACTTGTACTACTACTACTACACAAAAAACCTGTAGCCTTGATGACAGACCAATCAATTGCAAATATTTACTCAATTGATGTTTCCTTTTCCCAGATGACCATAGCATAGCATATATGAGGTTGGTATGAAATACATGAGTATAAAAAAACAGTAGTGAAATTACAGTTAAAAATAGTTTTAGCTTATGGGACTTTCGGGGAGGGAGGAAATGGGAAAGGGGAAATCATTTGGAATGTAAATTAAAAAACTTAGAAAATAAAAAAAATAGTTTTAGGATTGAAGGTCACCACAACATGAGAAATTATATTAAAGGGTAGCAATACTAGGAAGGTCGAGGAACACTACTCTAGAGAAATCCAAAACAATTGAAAAATACCTATACAAATATATAATTGTATATGCAAATACATAATGAGAAAAATACTTTTGTACATGTGCATGGTTGTGAATGCTGAGAGAATGATTTTCTGTGGATTTTCCTGTCAAATTTTTAATTCTCCATCTTCACAGGACATGGCTATACTTGAAGACTGCATAAAAGGTCTCCTGAAATCAAATATACTGTTCATTATACAATAGTCCATGGATTTCCCCATGAGAGCCCTAGACAACCTAGCATTTTTCTTATTTGTCTGTGGATTCAGAGGCCTGAAGAGCCCAGTCAACTGGACAACAATCTTAAACTCCAGTCCAGTGGAGTATTTGGTCTGCTACCAGAAGCATATCTCATTTGGAGCTAAAACTTTTATACAATATCCATATATACTTATACTGTATTTATAACAGTAGTTATAATGGATGAAAGTTCTTTTTTTAATATTGGTTTATTGAATGTGGTGGTTTGAATGAAAATGGCCTCCATTGGCTCATATATTTAAATGCAGGGTACTAGTTTGGGGAATTGTTTGGGAAGGATTAGAAGTTATGGCTTTGTTTGAGGAAGAGTGTCACTGGAGTGGACAGTGATGTTTCAAAAGCCCAAACCAGGTCCAGTTTCTCTCTGCGTGCTCCCTGTGGATCAGAAAGTTAAGCTGTCAGTCAGTGCTCTAGTACCATTCCTGTCTGCTTTCTACCATGATGGCAGTGGACTAACCTTCTAAAAGTGTTAACAAACTCCCAGTAAAATACTTACTTTTATTAGACATTTTTTCTTCCTTTTTTGGTCATGGCATCTCTTCACAGAAACAGAATGTTCTATAACACCCTGGGTGATAATGTATACATTTCTACCCCTTGATCCTGTAGCCTGTGAATCCTTGCTAAAGCAAAAATGACTATGTGATGCATTCTCATCCACAGGGTAAAGAATCTTGCTTCTGACTAGCAGGCTCTGCAACTGTCTTTCCAAGGGAAATTTTCAACATTCAATCAAGCCAGACACTTTAACAAGTAGAAAATATGCACAAGTAGGGTATTCCATCCATATGGGCTCATACTCTTTGCTGGACTTCATTAACTATGAAGTTCCTTGATCACATATGAATCAGATCATTACGCTTAATAAATATGTGGAAATGTAATTAAAAAGTACAGAGCAACAAGGGAAACACTATTCAGTTGGTAATAGAGTCTCGACCTCAATAGATATTTTGGCAACAAGTATTGACACAGTGAAGATATATTTGTAGTTTGAATATCTAATCACTATGGGTAAAATACTTCTGTTTTCCCTCTGTGTCAGGTGTGTGACGTCTTCTCGGGAGTTGTTTTGTTGTTGTTGTTGTTGTTGTTTTGTCTTGAGGACAACAATAAATTTGACTTCAACCACCATGATGGTTTGCTGCCATTGAGATTTTCTCAGCTACTGATGGATTGCTTCTGGCTCTATTTCCTTTTTGTTTCTACAGTTGCTCTTCCAGGTAATGAGTTATCATTGCATGAGGAATTATTATGACCTGCCATATTTCTTAGATATGATATCTATTATAGGTAATATATGCATATGTTCTTTGTTCTTTCAACTCAATTATGAGGTCTATGAAGGCAGGACACAAATCACTTTCAGGTTTAGATTTCCTCACAATAAACAGGACACTGATTTTCATAAAGAAGTATCGAATTTAATACAGCTAACTTCCAATTATGGAAAATAGTCTGTTTCTCAATATTATGAACTGAATGAATATGTTCTCACGAATCTATTTCCCATTATTTTTCTTGAGAAAATAAATATTAATTTCATGACAATATCAAATATTTAAATTTCTAAAACACCATGAAATATTTATAAATGAATAACTTAAATATTTAAACCAGTTATCTTCAGACCATGTAGTGTAACTTTTTATATCTGTTGAAAAATATATTTTCTTTGGGCAAACAGCATCAAAAACAATCTCTTCTTTGGTAACTGCTGCACTCCAGAAATACCCATGCAATCCTGAGCTTGGAAGCCACGGGGATAATGTAGTGATCATTTTAGTCAGGAGGTTGAAATTTCCTGTGAGGACATTGAAATTTGTAAGAAAAAATGATGATATAATCCTATTATTCTGTTTCTTCATGGATTTTGCTTATGGAGGATATCTGTCTCAGTGTTCTAGAACAGATATGTGACTATTCTGTCCAAATGTCTAGATCACTATAAATATATTTTTGTAATGTTAAAGTTTAATTTAGAAACAAATGAACACACTAGTAGTAAAATTCTACACAAACAACTAAAGAGAAATAGTTCTTCAGATTGCAGTCTATTTTGAATGAACATTCTGTTTTGAATCAGATAAATGAGATTTTTACTAAGCATAGCTCTTGCAAGAGTTCCTCAAAATAAGAATGACATATTTGTACAAGACTTGGCAATCGAAACATGCTGACAGAATATTTAAAACATATTTGTAGAAGGCTAAAATTTTTTTAGCTATTGGCACTGTTTTCTGGACATTTATTTCATTTTACATTTCTTATCAAAGTATTTTTTTTCAATACAACAGTTTCTCAAACATTTGTATCAGACATAGAAACTTTTTAAAATGTAATTCTGGCAATTCTACACTTGGAAAAAAGTCAAGAAATATAATTTTCTTTTTTGTTCTCACTTGCTTTTCAGAGGGCTGGCAGGGTAGACGAGTGATAGTTTCTGGCAGCTAAAGTGAATCACTGTGAGCTGAAGAAATTTGAAATATGTAGGATTCCCTCTTGGTGACTTAAAAATCAAATGACATACAATGCACATATTAATAATAAACAATTGACAAGGTAAGTCTGTAAGTAACTGATTATCCAACATTGTCTTAACAGCTTTACATTTTATTATTATTATTATTATTATTATTATTACTATTACTACTACTACTACTACTACTACTACTATTACTACTACTATTGTTATTGTTTATTGTTTGTGTATGTACGTGGGTATGTACAGCCAGAGCACATACTTTGGGGTAAAAGAGAAACTTAGAGTAGTTGGTTTTCTCCTTTTACTATGAAGTTTATAGGGACTAAAACTCAAATATTCAGGCTGACAAGCAAGTGTTTATCCATCAGTCTTCTCACTGATTCTCATTCTCTTAATATAAAATTGTAGTTACCCCTCTGTATTTGTCATGCACTAGGAGAGCCTCCCAGGTGAGAGCTATATCCAGCTCCGGTCAGCCAGCACGTGTGGGCATCCACAATAGTGTCTGGGTTTTGTGACTGTATATAGCATGGATCCCTGGGTGGGGTAGTCTCTGGATGGTCTTTCCCTCAGATGCTCCACCTTTTGTCTCTATCTCCTTCTGTGGGTACTTTTTCCCCTTTCTACAAAGGACCCAAAAATCCATAATTTGTTCTTCCTCTTTCTCGGGCATCATTTGATATGTGAAATGTGCCTTGGATATGCTGAGCTTCTGGGCTAGCATCTGCTTATCAATGAGTGCATGCCATGTGTGTTCTTTTGTGATTGGGTTACCTCACTCAGGATGATATTTTCTAGTTCTATCCATTTGTCTAAGAATTTCATGAATTCATTGTTTTTAAGGGCTGAATAGTATTCCATTGTGTATATATATATATATATATATATATATATATATATATATATATATATATACCACATTTTCTGTATCCATTCCTCTCTTGAGGGACATCTGGGTACTTTCCAGCTTGCCAGCCATTGAACTGAGCACAGGGTCCCCAATGGGGGAGCTAGAGAAAGGACCCAAGGAGCTGAAGGAATTTGCAGCACCACAGGAGGAACAATAATATGAGTCATCCAGTACTCTTAGAACTCCCAGGGACAAAACCATCAACTAAAGAGTACACATGGAGTTAACCATGGCTCCAGACACATAGGAAGCAGAGGATAGTCTTGTTAGACACCAAAGGGAGGAGAGGTTCTTGGTCCTGGAAAGACTTGATGCCATAGTGTAGAGGAATACCAGGACAAGGAAGCGGGGAAGGCTTGATTGGGAAAGGGGAGATGGTTTATGGGATTTTCAGGGAAGGGGGAACCAGGAAAGGGGATAACATTTGAAATGTAAAAATATATTCTTTATTTAAAATAAAGAATATATCTAATTAAAAAAATAAAAAAATAAAATTGTAGTTACTATTATTCTTTTAGGCTTTAGTCAACTCTTGTTTTCTTCAAAAGAAGTTAAGTAATGCAAAAGTCAAAAATAATTGAAACACTTAAAATTTGTTTAGGATCCATGGAATCATTGTCATATTTCTTTCAAAGTTATTATTTTTCCTTTCAAAGGACTTTAAAATATATAATCTTCAATTTAAATTAAAAAAAATAAACAAATTAGATACTGCATAAGAACTTTAAGATGTCATAGAAGAGAACAAACGAAAATAATTATTTGAAGAGAGGGTATATTTACTACCCTAGTTGATTATGATAAACTCTATCATAGGCTCCTTAGAAAACTATACTCAACTAATAAACACATTAAGTAGTCAATTTTAGCTTATAGCTATTTTTCAATTATACCCATAGATATTCATGTTCTCCAACCCTCATCAAAAAACCTTTTCTTTGCAGCAAATAGAGACAACTACATAAAACCACAACCAATCCACATGCAGTTATAGAGACCAAAAGCATCATACATGTAACTTTCAGGAAACATTATGGAAAAAGGGACAGGAAGATTATAAGAGACTGAGGATAACGAAGTGAGCTATCAGGTTGTGTCTTCTAGTATGTCAGAACCTACAACTATAAAGTTTCACCAATGTGACTACCTAAATGTGAGTTGAACATGAGTGATGCCAAAATACCAAAATATATGTCAAAATGGATGGGGAAAGGCATGTGAGGCTTCAAATATATATTTATATTTGAACTTCTGTGTATATATGAATATATATTTGAATTTATATGTATATATATTTATTGAATACAACACACACACATATATATATTCATACAAGTTATATATATATATATATATATATATATATATATATATATATATATTCATACAAGTAGACGAGAAAAGCTGGGAGCTGGAAGGATGGTTTTCCCTGGGGAAAAGCATATGAATTCATTGTTCAGTGTTGAGCAGTAGTATCTGAAAGCAAACATACAACTAACATTACTCAGAATAAATAGGTTATATTTTAGAATATATGTGCATAGACATATGAGCATGCAATTACAATTAGTGAAAAAGAGACTGTGGATTTAAGGGAGAACAAGAGGATACCCTTGTGTGAGGGTTTGTAGGAAGAAAGCAGAGGGTGAAATTATATTATCATATTATAATTCCTCCAAAAATAAGAAAAATGATAATCAGATCACTGCTTTCACTACTTCATATTTCTACTTGCTTCTCATTTACCTGGGATTTTATTCTGCTCTCTGCTAAGAGTGAAGTACTTTGAATGCTTCTGTTTCTTTAATGTACATAGATACCAAACCCACGGTAATAAAAGCATTGTGAATGAACACTGAGGTCACATGATTTGCCATTGTGTAATGGTTCTATTTACATCTGCACTAGTCTTTAAATATAAAGAGTTTCATCAGAGACATAATTTGAAGTATCTTAGGAGGAGGAAAAACAAGACAAGAAAGTCTTTGTTATACACACATCCTCAATGCTGGGTGGCTCCATTTCATCTCCTGTATCATCTATTCATTGTGTTTCCTACATAATAGAGACAGAATATTCACGAAAGAATTATGAAATCTATTCTCAGAAGTTTGAAAACTGTGAGCATAAAAATAGCAAAATAAAGGACAGAAGGGGAGTACTCGATGACACATTTAAAGAAATCAAAGGATCTAATTTCTAGCCTTGGTTTTTCAAGATTTGTGATCTTGGGCTGAAATAATATCTTGGAGGACACTTTTTCATGTGTCTTATAAAGGCGGTAACTATATAGTTTCCCCAGTTCTCACAAACATGTTATTTTGTACCTCTATGAATAAAAGAGGCTCATGAATCTGTAATGGATAGCAATCTGAAGTTAAGCTGTCTCAGGCTGAGGGTAGCTGCTTTGTGCTGTAGCTTCAACTTTTTCTATTCCTAGGCTAGTGCTGAGGTACCTTCTGCATTCATGAGCCTTGGTCATCTACTTGGAAATGTTTGCTGAATTCTACTCAAGGTAAAGACACAGTCCACTCATCATAAGGACTCTCATAGTGTGTGGCCTCCCCTACTTGGGAAGCATTATTTTCTCTGCCACCATATGTCCTGCTGAATTGGTCAAAGCTTGACTTTAGCTCACGCATGAAACCAGCTCTTAGACATTTGTGGCCTCTGCCCAGCATGTCTGTACATTCTAGCATTTCTCCGTGAAAGAAAATTGACATATTCCTAGGATGTGTCTTTGAAACTATAAATTCTGTTTCATATAAAATATGAAACTTTGGGATGTTGATAATCCCTTCTGATATTTATATCTCATGTTTATGCTTCTATTTCCCATATCAAGACTTGAGTGCCTGGGATATTTTCTTCCAGGAAAGTATTTACATAGTCTAACTTTCTGTTATTGATTTAAAATATTTAAACTTATTATACCTGTCCAACTATGTATGAGTTTGTGTGTGCTATGTGCATTCATTTGCATGTGTGCTTGTGCATGTATGCATGTTTGTACATGTGCTTATGTGTGTGTGTGTATATGTATGTTTGTGTGTGTGTGTGCATGTGTGTTTTCATCTAGTTGTAGAGAAGGAAACATGCCCCTTGGTTATCATCATCATTCATGACTCAGTCATTTCATTTTTGGTTCTTATCTTTCATCTTTTAGAAATTTATATATTTTCTAAAGATTTATTTATTATTATATGTAAGTACACTGTAGCTATTTTTTGACACACCAGAAGAGGGCATCAGATCTCATTATGGATGGTTGTGAGGCACCTTGTGATTGCAGGGATTTGAATTCAGGACCTTCGGGAGAGCAGTCAGTGCTCTTACCTGCTGAGCCATCTCACCAGCTCCTAAAAATTTATATTTTATTTGCACTCCTCCTCTTCCTTCTCCTTATCTTTCTTTACCTTTCTTCTCTGATCATCAACTTCTCCCTTTTCCTTTGACATTAAAAAGGCACAAATGGTTTAAGATACATGACCTCACTAACTGCAGAAGTTTAGTAGGTTTCACTACTAGGCATAATTTCTCTCAAGCTGAGCAAGCTTCAAATCTAATAGAGAAGTATTGGATAACACCAAAATATGAACACCATGATTTCACACTTAGAGATGGCTTCACATGCTAGCCATTGTTTTGGATCTAAGCATTACAAATGAATGGAGATAATGGGTTGCTTTCCTTCCATAGAGAGGAAAGAAAACAGTGGGAGGAAACATTCAAAATGGAGAGAATGAGAGCATTTGGAAGAAGAAAAGAAATGGGGAGAAGAGATCTGATCATATTTCATTTTCAAAATAGAAACAAAACTGTAAGCAATCATAACCAAAAAGTCATTATCATAATGATTGCATGAACCCATACATCTGAAATATACTTTGGCTTATTATATAATTCGGTTGTTTACAATTTACAAAATCCATGTAACTATTGGAGGAACTGGTTTACTCTTTGCTTTACTGGTTTGTTCCACTTCATGTCTTAGGCTCACATTCTTACCACTTTATTGAAGAAAAGGTGGCAGAAATTGGGAACAAAGAGAAAGAGAGTGAGAGGGAGAGAGAGAGAGAGAGAGAGAGAGAGAGAGAGAGAGAGAGAGAGAGAGAGAGAGAGAGAGAGAGAGAGACAGAGACAGAGAGACACAGAGACACAGAGACAGAGAGAGACAGAGACAGGGACAGAGAGAGGAGTTTAAAACCAAACTGTTATTCATTACCCATTCAAGATCCCATTTTATCCATAGAGCTACAAAATGGAATGTTAGTGTGCACTCTGGAAACCATCCTTAATTCAGCTTTTCATTTTAGATGTCTTAAGCCTTTTAAGAATAGATTCATAATTGTTCCATGTATATTCTGTCACAGTTACAAAGAACAGACAGAGAGTGAATGAATTCTACAGTAGAAGAAATGGAACCACCTATCATGGAAGTTGTATAGATATCATGGCTAGCTAACAGACTTCCTTCTCTTATCTTACCTATTAAGATACCTCAAATTATATTCCTGACTGAATTCTTTAGATTGTGCATGTTAGTGCAGAATTAAATAGAACCACTAGGTAATGGCATATAAGATGGCCTTAATGTTTCTTTATCATGCCGTCATCACTGTGGACTAGGTATCTATGTGCAATAAGGAAATATCTGCATATGGTGCATGTGTTGCAGAATTTGAGCACTTTGCTCAATGTAATGACAATCAACTGGAAATTTTAAGATAGAGAAATGTAGATCAGAATTCTCTTGTTTAAAAGAAAATGCTTTTCTTATTTTAATTAGACATATATTTTAAAATAAATTCAACTTGTAATTGTGGATATTAATAGAGTGCTGCATCCTAAACGCCATATGATAGTGTGCATCATAATTAACTCAGGATAAACATTCCTTCTCCTCAAACAAGTAATGTCTTGTGTTTGAAGGTTTTCATGTCCTTCTAGTTCATACGGGATATAAGATGTTGTCAGCCTTACTTATGGTGGAATTTATCCCTCCAATTTCAATATCTGTTTCCCTACCTGCTCATCCTCTCCTCTCATACTCCTCTGAACTCTCTCATCACCATGGTTCAGTTTTTTTTTCCCTCAGATTAGATTATCTTTTCTTAAAAGATAGTCAAACTGCTAAGGGAAGTGAAAACCAAGTTAGTGACTGAAGGGAGGCAAAGGAGCAGAGAATTATCAGAGGGGAGCAGAAGCATAGACTTTAAAGACACACTTCAGTTTGATTCAGGGTGAAGAAGAAGGAAGATGGGGCAGTGACCAGATGTGTGTTGGAGATAAAGCAAGTAGGTGTGCCTGCCTCTGTTTCTTACTTTAATATCCAACGTCAGAGTCAGCTCACTAGGATAAACTTACCTGATGAGATTCCTTCAACAGGGATTCTCTGTGTGTGGAGTTTAACAAAGAGAGATGTGTTTTGATGCTAGATAACAGAGAACAGGAAACAGGACATAATCTGCCAGTCATAGTTGTCCCTGCCTTTTCATTAAGGTGCAACATTTTTGCAGAAGTCTTTCTGATGCCAACACACCGACAGAGACAGTTAATTTATTTTTATTATCATCATCCACTTTAGGATTGTTCTAAGACCTGTGACAGTGGCCATTGCTTTTGCTGCTCATCCAGGAAGCATTTATTTCTGTTGATCTTGTTGGCCCGGTGTAAAATACTTCTTCTGAGATTGGCATTCCCCAGTGACTAAGTGGTAAATTGTGCTGTCTGGAAAATTACTGTGAGTTCCACTGTGGTTTTGGTTCAGTAGGTTTTTATGTATTTTTACAAATTTTGTACATACACCCAGAGGCTTTTTGGCACTGGCCACATTTCAAAATTCAAGAAAGTAAGCATGAACCAGTGATTGGTTTCCATTTTTAAATTCAAAGTTTTAAATACATTGAAATACATATATAAAGTTTTTTTAAAAAAAAATTGGGAGAGAGATGACTTGGAAAAGATTTTATTAATATTACATAAAAGGGGCTTTTTCTTCAACCTATTTCAAGATATATCTTTTAGGTCATGAGACACATATATTGAGTCTGAATCCCAGAACTTAGAGGAAGTATATTTAATGCTCTAGAAATTTGTTTTGTATATCTAGTGGCTGGAAAAGGTCAACTTTAATTGCTTTAACCTATTTCTGGGACAACTCTCAGCCTTTAGTCAACTTGAGCTTAGCAACAGTTGCTGAAATAAACACAAATATTTGTTTTTAAATAGACAAAATTTATTTTAAAAAATAGAGAACAACTCTTTCAAGAACATAAAAAACTGTTCATGTTAATTTATTTTCCCTCCCATGTGACAGACTGAAATAAAGCAACAGTAAAATCGAGTCAAATGACCTATTCTATTGAAAATAAATTTTACAGTGAGATAAAACCTAATAGTTCTCATATGCATAATTAGTCCTCCAAATTAACTGTAAATCACTCAAATAAATTAATGTCAACTATAGTATCTTATAATTATTAGTGAAAGAATTTAAGTATTCAGGATTATGAATCATATGTCATGGAATTTGCCTTTGCCATGAAAATGTTAGCTTTATTTGGGAAGTTATAATATATGCCTATACATAAGGAGTGGTGGAATTTCAATAAAGAAGGGTGGTTTTGTGTGTATGTGTGTGTGTGTGTGTGTGTGTGTGTGTGTGTGGTTTGTGTGTGAGTTTGTGTGTGTGTGTCATCATGTTAATCTGCCATGATAGAAATAGGTAAAGCTCCTGAAATAGCATGGGTGTGTGATGTTTAAAATTCTTGCTTCTACTGTTCTTATTTCATGGAAGCTTCATTTTGACCACTGATTTTTCATGTGCTAATAGATGTCAGCAAGTCTTGTCTGCTACCATGTTGAAATGCTATTAGGATTCTCATGTTTTGCTTGGTAATCTCTTGAAATCTTTAGACCAAGAGAGCTGTAAAAGTCTGAAATGTTTTTCTAACTGAGGGTTTCCAGAATTGGTCCTTTGGAGAGAGCCACCCACTCAGATATTGAATACCCTCTTGGTGTAATGTGGAAAAAGTGGTTGGTAAAATCTGGCCCTTCCAGAAAACTCCCCCATCCCTGCCTTCCATGAAGGAATGAACAAACAGACAACGTTATTGTACAGAGGGAGACACACCCATGGGGGTCACGTCATCAGTTATTCAAGTGAATGGAAACATCTCAAGTGAACTGATGAAATGTGAAAGCGTAAACAGGTTACACCCTTCCTCTTTCAGTCACAAGGCCACTGGGCTGTCACTTCTCCACAGTGCTCCCTCCCTGTCTAGCAAAGGGCCTACTTGGCTTGCAAACCATGTCTCTGTCTGAGCTACAACTAATCATACCGCTCTTGACTCACCACCAGAAAACCCCACAGACCGGCTCTATCCTGTTTGTGGCACAGCTCTGTTATTTGGAGAAAATCAATTCCACGCGATTTGTTTCCCCTTCGTCTGTGTCTGACTTCCTTACTTTTCCTTTCTTTCAGTTTTTAATTATCATGCTTCTCTTAACTTATCCTCTTTAAATCTCCAGGGCTATTTTAAAAGGAGGCTTGCTCACCAGTTGCAACTCTCCAAGGTCTCATTTGGAAACACTAACCATCCCTCTCTGTCCTGGAGCTGCCAAAAGTCATCATGAGTCATGGTTTTGACCCATTGACAGAAATACTTAATATGAATAGTTGGCCTTTCTCAGAGTTGTTCAGTAACTGCCTTCCCATCCTGTTGATTCCAGCTGTCTGATAGGATATAGCATTTGACCAGAGTAGCCTACCTTGCTTTTACCTCCTTCAAATTTCTGTTGTATCCATTAGAGCTTGTTAAAGCCTTCAGATTGAGTGGTTGATATGAAACTTGTGTGAGTGGCTGTCAGGTACCATTCTAGCCACAAAGGACCATGTTTGCAGTGTTTTAAAAGTTACTGCCTCTAAATTTAACTGAATTCCACACAGTAAATATGGAATAAGTAAACTTTGGTTTAAATAATGGTAATGTTTGTAAAATACTGAGTTAAGGTAATTCCTTAATAGTATTGCCATTAAAAACTTTGGGTCAGCAGGCAAATCATGATTCCCACTACTCATTAGTTGCTTCATCTAAAATTTTAAAATCCTCAAAGTTGCCTCAAATAAGGATTCTAGAACAAACAATAGTGGTTGATTTCTCAAATTACTAAAGTTTGTCAGTTTAGTTCAATTGGGTATAATAACACATACATAGACACATATAACCGTACATTTATCTTTTATTTCAAAGGGTCAGCTTATAAATGATGGGGTTATATAAGCAAGTCTGAAGTTCTGTGGGTAAGAAAGTAAAGCCTAAGGGACAACAATCATGGTGGAACCCTCATGAACATAGACGCATGTTTGAAATGTCAGGTACAGGTAAATGAATACTCAGTGGTGTTATAATTCAGTCTGATTTTACCCCTGCCCTTTAGTGGATGCAAATATTGTAGAAGCAATTCTGACTACGGAAGATGATTCACAGGCTCATGTCCCTGTGTCCTGAAATGATAGTATGGATAGAGCAGTGAACAAAAGTCGCATGAGAAAAAGAAGGAGGTCAAAAGTGGGAGGAGATGGACATAGGAGGAGTAATAGCAGGAAATAGGAAAAGACAATAATGATGCTTAATTTGACTTCCAATATTTATAGCAGCATGAAAGCCAATGTCTTGAAAGACTATTAATGCTACCCTAGCACCATATAGACTTGGAGTAGAGACAGGTGTCTGTGATCCCATCTCTCTATAGAGAGCCAATAGACTGAGGAGTTCAATGTCAACCTCACATTTGTAAGGATTTGAGGCTAACATAGACTACCTTGCCTCAATCAATAAATAAATGATTGTATATGCAGTACACATGTATAATGTTGTATTGCAGATTGCTAGACCCTCTTCATTTTCTACAACTGACATTTTATAAATGCTAATTATATCTTCAATTGCTGGCATTTCCGGAAACCCTAGCAACCAAAATTGTATCCTTTTGTTCTTTGAGTAAGTATCTGAGATATCACATTTAAATTGAATTATGCAACAGTTGTCTTGGTAGATTATTGCACATATTCAGAATGTTCTCAAAATTGTCCATTTATTCACACATGCATGTTTTCCCCATCACTGTGGTTAAATCATATGACATTACATGAGTATATTACCTACCTATTTATCCTCATTAATATACTTGATAGGGTTTATGACTGTTACCCAGTCAAGGTTATTGTGAATGACTCCCTACTGAATGTAGAAATCCTAATACCTCTTTGAATCCTGACTTCAATCTTTTACTGGATGAATAGAAGTTGGATTAAGCAATCATTTACTAGTTTAATTTTTACTCTTTGAGGAATATATGTACATTTCTGGGTGCCTGCCCATTTTAATAGGCTTAGTATTCCTACCAAAAATTTCAAAAATGTCCGAGCTTTTCCCACAACTTCACCAACACTTGTCATTTATCTGGTTTATTTAGCAAGTGTGAGGTCATGTATCCTCATTCTTTCGATTATCATTTTTGGTTCACCCAGAATTTGTCATATACCTGTTGAGCAATTGTGTATCTATTTTTAGCAAAATGCCTAATTTCTGCTGTCTCTAAAATTTGTTTAAGTTTTGGAAGCTAAGTTTTTGTGTTTCTAAATATTCAGGTAATTGATCACTATGTTTTTTTTTTTTTTCTGTGATTATGTTCTTTTTATTCGAGTCTTCAATGTTCTTAGATCTTTTAGAAATTATTTTTTTTTTAATTTAATTTTATTTTATTTTTTTAATTTACATTCCAAATCACTTCCCCTTTCCCGTTTCCTCCCTCCCCGAAGGTCCCATAAGCCCCCTTCCCTCCCTCTTTTCTCCGTTCAACCCCCTCTCATTACTCTGTCCTGGCGTTCCCCTACATCCAGTCTTTCCAGGACCAGGGGTCTCTCCTTCCATCTTTTTAGAAATCTATTGATATGCTGATTGTGTCTAGGGTATTCTGAGATTCTGGGTCAATATCCCCTTATCAGTGACTTCATACCATGTGTGATCTTTTGTGATTGGGTTACCTCACTAAGGATGATATTTTCAAGTTCTGACCATTTGCCTAGGAATTTCGTGAATTCATTGTTTTTAATTGCAGAGTAGTATTCCATTGTGTAAATATACCACATCTTCTGAATCCATTCCTCCGTTGAGGGACATCTGGGTTCTTTCCAGCTTCTGGCTATTATAAATAAGGCTGCTATGAATATAGTGGAGCATGTGTCCTTATTGCATGCAGGTAAAGTCTCTGGGTATATGCCCAGGAGTGGTATAGCCGGATCCTCTGGGAGTGTCATGCCCAGTTTTCTGAGGAGCCGCCAGACTGCTTTCCAGAGTGGTTGTACCAGCCTGCAATTCCACCAGCAGTGGAGGAGTGTTCCTCTTTCTCCACATCCTCGCCAACAACTGCTGTCTCCTGTGTTTTTGATCTTAGCCATCCTGACTGGTGTGAGATGGAATCTCAGGGTTGTTTTGATTTGCATTTCCCTAATGACTAAGGATGATGAACATCTCTTTAGGTGCTTCTCAGCCATTAGATATTCTTCAGGTGAGAACTCTTTGTGGAGCTCTGTACCCCATTTTTTAATAGGGTTACTTGCCTCTCTGGAGTTTAACTTCTTGAGTTCTTTGTATATCTTGGATATTAGCCCTCTGTCGGATGTAAGGTTGGTAAAGATCATTTCCCAGTTAGTTGGTTGCCGCTTTGTCTTTTTGACGGTGTCTTTTGCCTTGCAAAAACTTTGTAATTTAATGAGGTCCCATTTGTCTATTCTTGATCTTAGAGTATAAGCTATTGGAGTTCTGTTCAGGAAATTCTCCCCTGTGCCCATATGTTCAAGGTTCTTCCCTAGTTTCCCTTCTATTAGTTTCAGTGTGTCTGGTTTTATGTGGAGATCTTTGATCCACTTAGAATTGAGCTTAGTGCAAGGAGATAAGGATGGGTCAATTTGCATTCTTCTGCATGTTGACCTCCAGCTGAGCCAGCACCATTTGTTGAAAAGGCTATCTTTTTTCCACTGGATGGTTTTAGCTCCTTTGTCAAAGATCAAGTGACCATAGGAGTGTGGATTCATTTCTGGGTCTTCAATTCTGTTCCATTGATCTACATGTCTGTTACTGTACCAATACCATGCAGTTTTTAACACTATTGCTCTGTAGTACAGCTTGAGGTCCGGGATACTGATTCCCCCAGAGGTTCTTTTACTCTTGAGAATAGTTTTAGCTATTCTGGGTTTTCTGTTATTCCAGATGAATTTTTGAATTGCTCTTTCTAACTCTATGAAGAATTGAGTTGGGATTTTGATGGGGATTGCATTGAATCTGTGTATTACTTTTGGTAAGATGCTCATTTTTACTATATTAATCCTGCCAATCCATGAGCATGGCAGATTTTTCCATCTTCCGAGGTCTTCTTCAATTTCTTTCTTCAGAGACTTGAAGTTCTTGTCATACAGATCTTTCACTTGTTTGGTTAGCGTCACGCCAAGATACTTAATATGGTTTGTGGCTATCGTAAAGGGTATTATTTCTCTTACTTCTTTCTCAGCCTGCTTATCCTTTGAGTATAGGAAGGCTTCTGACTTGCTTGAGTTGATTTTATATCCGGCCACTTTGCTGAAGTCGTTTATCAGCTGTAGGAGTTCTCTGGTGGAGTTCTTTGGGTCGCTTATGTATACTATCATATAGTCTGCAAATAGTGATAGTTTGACTTCTTCCTTTCCAATTTGTATCCCTTTGACCTCTTTTTCTTGTCTAATTGCTCTAGCTAGAACTTCAAGTACTATATTGAAAAGATATGGAGAGAGAGGGCAGCCTTGTCTAGTCCCTGATTTTAGTGGGATTGCTTCAAGTTTCTCTCCGTTTAGATTGATGCTGGCTACTGGTTTGCTGTAAATTGCTTTTACTATGTTTAGATATGGGCCTTGAATTCCTGATCTTTCCAAGACCTTTAGCATGAAAGGATGCTGAATTTTGTCAAATGCTTTCTCAGCATCTAATGAGATGACCATGTGGTTTTTTTCTTTGAGATTGTTTATGTAGTGGATTACATTGATGGATTTCCTTATATTGAACCATCCCTGCATCCCTGGGATGAAGCCTACTTGATCGTGGTGAATGATCGTTTTGATGTGTTCTTGGATTCGGTTGGCAAGAATTTTATTGAGTATTTTTGCATCGATATTCATAAGAGAGATTGGCCTGAGATTCTCTTTCTTTGTCGGATCTTTGTGTGCTTTTGGTATTAGTGTAATTGTGGCTTCATAGAACGAGTTGGGTAGTGTTCCTTCTGTTTCTATTTTGTGGAACAGTTTGAAGAGTATTGGTGTTAGGTCTTCTTTGAAGGTCTGATAGAATTCTGCACTAAAACCATCTGGACCTGTGCTTTTTTTGGTTGGAAGACTTCCAATGACAACTTCTATTTCTTCAGGGGTTATAGGACGGTTTAGATGGTCTATTTGATCCTGATTTAATTTTGGTACTTGGTATCTGTCAAGGAAATTGTCCATTTCCTCAAGATTTTCTAGTTGTGTTGAATACAGGTTTTTGTAGTAGGATCTGATGATTTTTTGAATTTCCTCAGTTTCTGTTGTTATCTCTCCCTTTTCGTTTCTGATTTTATTAATTTGGATACTATCTCTGTGCCCTTTGGTTAGTCTGGCTAAGGGCTTATCTATCTTGTTGATTTTCTCAAAGAACCAACTCCTCGTTTTGTTGATTCTTTGTATGGTTTTATTTGTTTCTACTTGATTGATTTCAGCCCTGAGTTTGATGATTTCCTGCCTTCTACTCCTCTTTGGTGTATTTGCTTCTTTTTGTTCCAGGGCTTTCAGGTGTGCCATTAAGCTGTTAGTGTATGCTGTCTCCCGTTTCTTTTTGGCGGCACTCAGGGCTATGAATTTTCCTCTTAGCACTGCTTTCATTGTGTCCCATAAGTTAGGGTATGTTGTGCCTTCATTTTCATTAACTTTCAAAAAGTCTTTGATTTCTTTCTTTATTTCCACCTTGACCAAGTTATCATTGAGTAGAGCATTGTTCAGCCTCCATGTGTACGTGGGTTTTCTTTTGTTTTTGTTGCCATTGAAGACCACCCTTATTCCATAGTGATCTGATAGGAGGCATGGGATTATTTCTATCTTCTTGTATCTGTTGAGGTCTGATTTGTGACCAATTATATGGTCAATTTTGGAGAAGGTACCATGAGGAGCTGAGAAGAAGGTGTATTCTTTAGCTCTAGGATGAAATGTTCTATATATATCAGTTAGTTCCATTTGGTCCAAGGCTTCAATTAGATTCACTGTGTCCCTGTTTAGTTTCTGCTTTCCTGAACGATCCATTTCAGAGAGCGGGGTGTTGAAGTCACCCACTATTATTGTGTGCGGTGCGATGTGTGCTTTGAGTTTTAGTAAAGTTTCTTTTACGAATGAGGGTGCCCTTGCATTTGGAGCATAGATATTCAGGATTGAGAGTTCTTGATGGTGGATTTTTCCCTTGATCAGTATGTAGTGTCCTTCTGTGTCTTTTTTGATGACTTTGGGTTGAAAATCAATTTTATCCGATATTAGGATGGCTACTCCACCTCGTTTCTTGGGGCCATTTGCTTGTAAAATTGTTTTCCAGCCTTTTACTCTGAGGTAGTGTTTGTCTTTGACACTGAGGTGCGTTTCCTGCATGCAGCAAAATGCTGGGTCCTGTTTACGTATCCAGTCTGCTAGTCTATGTCTTTTAATTGGGGAATTGAGACCATTGATATTAAGAGAGATTAAGGCATAGTGATTATTGCCATCTGCCATTCTTGACGCTATCTTTATGTTTGAGTGGTTATCTACTTTTGGGTTTGATTCAAGAAGGTTATTATCTCATTTTTTCCAGGGTGTTGTTTCTCTCCCTGTATTGGAGGTTTCCACCTATTATCCGTTGCAGGGCTGGATTTGTGGAAAGATATTGTGAAAATTTGGTTTTATCATGGAATATCTTGGTCTCTCCATCTATGGTGATTGAGAGTTTTGCTGGGTATAGTAGTCTAGGCTGGCATTTGTGCTGTCTTAGTGTCTGCATGAGATCTGCCCAGGATCTTCTGGCTTTCATAGTCTCTGGTGAGAAGTCTGATGTGATTCGGATAGGTCTTCCTTTGTATGTTACTTGGCCCTTTTCTCTTACTGCATTTAGTATTCTTTCTTTGTTTAGAACATTCGGTGTTTTGATTATTATGTGACGGGAGGTATTTCTGTTCTGGTCCAGTCTGTTTGGAGTTCTGTAGGCTTCTTGTATGTTCATCGGCATCTCTCTCTTTAAGTTAGGGAAGTTTTCCTCCATAATTTTGTTGAAGATGTTTACTGGCCCTTTAAGTTGCAAATCTTCACTCTCATCTATACCTATAATCCTTAGGTTTGGTCTTCTCATTGAGTCCTGGATTTCCTGGATGTTTTGGGTTACGCGTTTTTTGCATTTTGCATTTTCTTTGACTGTTGAGTCGATGCTTTCTATGGAATCTTCAGCACCTGAGATTCTTTCTTCCATCTCTTGTATTCTATTGTTGATGTTTGCATCTATGACTCCTGATTTCTTCCCAAGGTTTTCTATCTCCAAAGTTGTCTCCCTTTGTGATTTCTTAGTTGTTTCTACTTCCTTTTTTAGTTCCTGGATGGATTTGCTGAGATCCTTCACTTGTTTGTTTGTATTTTCCTGTATTTCTTTAAGGTATTTTTGCATTACCTCTTTCAGGATTTCTTCCTGATGACCCACGTTCTCCTGCATTTCTCTGAGCGATTTTTGTGTTTCCTCCTCATGGGATTCCATCTGTTGATCCATCGTCTCCTGCATTTCTTTAAGCAGTTCTCGTGTTTCCTTTGTAAGGGCATCTAACCGTTGATTCATTTCTTTAAGCAATTTTTGTGTTGCCTCCTTATGGGCATCCGTCTGTTGACCCATATTCTTCTGCATTTCTTTATGCAAATTTTGTGATTCCTTTGTGAGTGCATCTACCCGTTGATTCATCTCGTTAAGCGATTTTTGTGTTGTCTCCTTGTGCGCCTCCATCTTTTGATCCATGTTCTCCCGCATTTCTCTAAGCGATTTTTGTGTTTCCTTTGTAAGGGCTTCTAACCGTTGATTCATGGTCTCCTGTAACTCTTTATGAGATTTATTTGTGTCCTTCTTGTGATCCTCTAATAGCATCATGAGAAGTGATTTTAAATCCAGATCTTGTCTTTCGGGTGTGGTGGGGTATCCAGGACTTGCTGCTGTTGGAGAGTTGGGTTCGGATGGTCCCACATTACTTTGATTACTGTTAGTAACATTCCTACGTTTGCCTTTTGCCATCTGGATACCTCTGGTGTTAGTTGGTCCTGCTGCCACTGGCTGTTGGTTGGACCTCCTGTGAGCCTGCAAAGCTATTTCTGCCCCCCCTGGATTACCAGGATTCCCCTGGCACCGATTTCTGGGGCCTGCCTGCTCCTGAGTGACTTTGGAGCCCTAATGTGCTTTGCCCCAAGTGATCTTATATTGGGGAGGCCTTGCACATCTAAAGGCTCAGCCTAGTGGATTCCTGGAGCAGAGGTCGCCAAAGGGAGGCTGGCAGGCTCCTGCCCTGTGCAGGGGTGTGTGATCTCTCCTGGGGGGGGGGAGGGGGCGTCCCTCTGCCAGGCAGAAGTCCCACAGCAGATCTGGCGCGCTGGTCACTGCAGATCAGCCCAGCACCTGGGAGCAGGTTACACACAAGCTGCCTGAACCCGAAGCGATATTATGCCTGTCTGTCTCTGAGCCTGGCGGTCCCAACTACCTGGTCACTGGAGCAAAGATGGCGGAGGGCAGTCTCCGTGGCGCCGCTCACCCTGTGGTCACGATGGCCCGCCGATCTGGCACCCAGACGACCACAGCGCCAACCCGCCCTCGGGCACAGACGGAAGCCCCAACAGGCCGTGTCCCAAGTGATGTTATATCGGGGGGAGAGCCTGGGTACCGGTCTCTCCAGCGCAGTCCGCGGGAACAGAGGTCGCGGAAGGGAAGCTGGCAGGCTCCCTCCCTGCGCGGGGTCCCTCCACCAGGCAGAAGGTCCCGCCGCGGAACTGGCGCGCTGGTTACTGCAGATCAGCCCAGCACCTGGGAGCAGGTTACACACAAGCTGCCTGAAACCGAAGCGATATTATGCCTGTCTGTCTCTGAGCCTGGCGGTCCCAACTACCTGGTCACTGGAGCAAAGATGGCGGAGGGCAGTCTCCGTGGCGCCGCTCACCCTGTGGTCACGATGGCCCGCCGATCTGGCACCCAGACGACCACAGCGCCAACCCGCCCTCGGGCACAGACGGAAGCCCCAACAGGCCGTGTCCCAAGTGATGTTATATCGGGGGGAGAGCCTGGGTACCGGTCTCTCCAGCGCAGTCCGCGGGAACAGAGGTCGCGGAAGGGAAGCTGGCAGGCTCCCTCCCTGCGCGGGGTCCCTCCACCAGGCAGAAGGTCCCGCCGCGGAACTGGCGCGCTGGTTACTGCAGATCAGCCCAGCACCTGGGAGCAGGTTACACACAAACTGCCTGAAACCGAAGCGATATTATGCCTGTCTGTCTCTGAGCCTGGCGGTCCCAACTACCTCTGATCACTATGTTTTAATAGATGTAACTTTATAACATGCACTCAACCAGAAGATATGGTTTTGCTTTTACATTTTACTTTGAAGCAGAAACAATAAAGACAACACAAAAGGAGGCAACACTAGAGATGGATAACTTAGGAAAGAGATCAAGGGCTACCAATGCAATCATCATCAACGGAATACAAGAGATAGAAGAGAAGATTGCAGGCTTAGAAGAAATCATAAAAAATATTGACAAGTCAAGTCAATCAAAAAAAAGAATACAAAGTGTAAAAAGTTCATAACCCAAAATATTTAGGAAATTCAGGATACAATAAAATGATCAAACCTAAGAGTTATGGGAATAGAAGAGGGTGAAGAATCTCATCTTAAGGGCCAGAAAACATCTTCAATAAAATCATAGAAGAAAACTTCCCTAACCGAAAGAAAGAGACGGCCATAAAGGTATAAGAAGACTACATAACATCAAGTTGATTGGTCCAGAAAAGGAAATCCTTACATCATATAATAATCAAAACACTAAATGCACAGAACAAAAAATATATATTAAAGGTTGAAAGAGAAAAAAGGTAAGTAACATGTAAAGCCAGACCTGTCAGAATTACATCAGACTTCTCAACATAAACTTTAAAAACTCTGCCAGTGGCTGGCAAATGCAGAAGTGGATGCTTACAGCCATCCATTGAACTGAGCACAGGGTCCTCAATGGAGGAGCTAGAGAAAGGACCCAAGGGAGTGAATGGGTTTGCAGCCCCATAGGAGGAACAACAATATGAACCAACTAGTACCCCCAGAGCTCCCAGGGACTAAACTACCAACCAAAGAGCACACATGGAGGGACCCATGGCTCTAGCTGCATATGTAGCAATAAAATGATCAAACCTAAGAGTTATGGGAATAGAAGAGGGTGAAGAATCTCATCTTAAGGGCCTAGTTGGACATCAATGAGTGGAGAGGCCCTTGGTCCTGTGAAGGCTCGATGCCCCAGTATAGGGGAATGTCAGGTCAGGGAAGTAGGAGTGGGTGAGATAGTGAATAGGGGTGTGGGGTGGGGGATGGGGAATGAAATAGGAGTTTTCTGGAAGAGAAACCAGGAAAGGGAATAACATTTGAAATGTAAATAAAGAAAATATCTAATAAAAAAAAGCTAGTAGATTTTGGACAGATTATACCAGACCCTAAGAGAAACAAAAATATCAGCCCAGGATGTTATTATACTCAGCAAAACTCTCAATCATCATAGATGGAGAAACCAATGTATTTAAAGACAAAAACAAATTTAAACAATATCTTTCTACTAATTCAGCCCTACAGAGTATACTGGAATCAAATTTGCAGCACAAAGAGGGTGACTATACCCAAAAAAACGCAAGAAACTAAACAGATCCCAAAAAACCCCAAAGAAGAGAATCATGCACACATAATACCACCTCTAACAACAAAATTAACAGGAAATAACAATCATCTGTCTTTAATATCTCTCAACATCAACGGACTCAATTCCTAAGTAAAAGACACAGGCTAACAAATTAAATACATAAGCAGGACCCAGCATTTTGCTGATACAAGAAACACACTTCTGTGACAAAGACAGACACTCCCTCAGAGTAAAAGGTTAGAAAAAAGCTTTCCAGGCAAATGGTCCCTAGAACAAGCTTGAGTTACCATTTTAATATCCAGTAAAACATACTTTCAACCAAAAGTTATCAAATGAAATGTGGAAGGACACTTCATACTTACCAAAGGGAAAATCTACCACGACGAAGTCTCAATTATAAAGATCTGTGCACCAAATGCAGGGGAACTCACATTTTTAAAGTTCAAAATACACACTGAATCTCATATAATAATAGTAGGAGACTTCAACACCCCACTGTCAACAATTGACAGGACATTGAAACAGAAACTAGAGACAGAGTAAAACTAGCAAAATTTCTAAACCGGTTTGCTGTAAATTGCTTTCCAAATAGATTTAATAAATATCTACATAACATTTTATCCCAAAACAAGAGAATATACCTTCTTCTCAAAACCTCATGGAACTTTCTCCAAAATTGACAGAAACAAGAGCATTGCAATAATCCCATGCATTTTATTAGTTCAGCATGGACTAAGGCTAGACTTCAATAAAAAACAAAAACAATAGTAAACCCACATACTAATGGCACCTAAACAACTCTCTGCTCTATGATCACTTGTTCAGGGAAGAAATAAAGAAAAAAATCAAAGTAGTCATAGAATTCAATGAAAATGAAGATACATTAAACACAAACTTATTGAACACCATGAAAGCAGTGTTAAGAGAAAAATTCATAGCACTAAGTACCTTCATAAAGAATTGGAGAAATCCTATACAAGCAACTTAACAGCACACACAAAATCTCTAGAACATAAAGAAGCAAACACACCCAAGAGTAGTAGACAGAAGGATATAGTCAAAATCAGGGCTGAAGTCAACCAGTTAGTAACAAAGAGAACACACAAAGAATCAAAAATATACCCATCATCCACCAAAACCCCAGCCCTCCAATTACCACTCCCCTTCCATCCCTTCTGTCCCTTGCAAATGATCCTTCCTGCAGGAACAGTCTCCTAGCTAGTCTGCTCCCTTGAAGACGCAATATCCTGATCCATCTCAGAGGATGCACTGCACTCAGAGCAGTTGATAATAACCCTCTCACTCCTCTCCAGAGTCCCAGAGCTGCTGCTGGCAGTCCAGTGGACCTGGGACCCATCACCCGCCAAAACCCCCACTCTCAGAATACCACTCCCCTTCCACCCCTCTGGCCCCTTCCACCTGATACTTCCTGCTGGGGTAGACTAGCTAGGAGTCCTAGCTAGTCTGCTTCCTTGAAGACACAATACCCTGACCCATTCCAGGGGACCCTCTGGACTCAGAGCAGTTGAGGACATACTACACCCAGAGCAGTTGAGGATCAGCTGCAGAGCAGCTGGACAACAGCTTGACTGCTCCACTGAAGACCGGACAGTCTGAAGGCGTCTCAGGAGATCTACTGCAGCCAGGGTAACAGATCAGCAGCTTCTCTGCCCCTGTGAAGAGGCTCCAGTTGGAAGGCCCCACAGATGGTTTGCTACAGCCAAGGCTGCATGCCTACCCAGAGGCCTGAAGCAACCCAGGGACAAAAGAGGTAGTCTCCAGACAGTCACCCAGACCAACAAACACCAGGGATATTCAGAGGGCAAAAGGCAAGCACAAGACCATAAGCAACAGAAGCTAATTTATGGAGGTATCATCAGAATCCACTTCTCCCACCACAGCAAGTCCTGAATATACCAACACACCTAAAAATCAGGAACCTGTCCTAAAATCCTATCTCATGAAGCTAATAGAGTCCTTAAGGAGGATATCAATAACTTACTGAAAGAAATACAGGAAAACACATGTAAACAGGTGAGGGAATTGAATAAAGTGATCCAAGTCCTAAAATTAGAAGTAAAAACAATAAAGACACAAATTGAGGCAAACCTGGAAATGGAAAACCTAGGAAAGAGGTCAAGAATTACCAATGCAAGTGTCACCAACAGAATACAAGAGATAGAAGAGAGAATGTCAGGTGTAAAAGATAGCATAGAAGAGATTGACCCAACTGCCAATGAAAATTGAAAACATAAAAAAAAAAAAACAAAACTCCTAATCAAAATTTTCCAGGAAATTCAGGACACATTGAAAAGAAAAAATCTAAGAATAATCAGAATAGAGGAGAACAATGATTCTCATCTCAAAGAATCCAAAACTGTCTTCAACAAAATCATAGAAGAAAATTTACCCAACCTAAAGAAAGAGATGGCTATATAGGTACCAGAAACCTATAGAACACCAAATAAATGGAACCCGAAAAGAAAATCCTCTCATCATGTAATAATCAAAACACTAAATGCACAGAACAAAGAAAGAATATTAAAAGCTGCAAGGGAAAGGGTCAAGTAACATACAATGGTAGACCTATCCGAATTACACCAGACTTCTCAACAGAGACTATGAAAGCCAGAAGAGTCTGGACAGAGGTCATGCAGACTCTAAGAGAACACAAATGCCAGCCCAGGCTACTATACCCAACAAAACTCTCAATCAAAATAGATGGAGAAACCAAAATATTCCATGAGAAAACCAAATTCAAAAAGTATCTATCTACTAATCCAGCCCTACTGAGGATCCTAGAAGGAAAACTCAAGCACCACAAAGGTACCTGCACCAAGGAAATGACAAGATATTAAGCATTTCAAACCAAATCCAAAAGGAGAGGACCACAAGCACAAAAATCCACATGTGAAATCAAACATATCAGGAACCAACAGTCATCTCTCTTTAATGTCTCTCAAAATTAATGGACTCAACTCACCTTTAAAAAGACACAAGGGGAGACATACCAACAGAAATGGAAGAAATTAAAAAAATCATCAGATCCTACTATAGAGGCTTATCCTCAACAAAACTGGAAAATCTAGTAGAAATGGGTGATTTTCTAGACAGATGCCACATACCAAAGTTAAATCAAGAGCAGATAAACTATTTAAACAAGCCTATATCGCTCAAGGAAATAGAAGATGCCATTTAAAACCTCCCAACCTAGAAAAGCTCAGGGCCAGATGGATTTAGTGCAAAATTCAACCAGACCTTCAAAGAATACCTGATACCAATTTTCCTCACACTATTCCATTAAATAGAAAGAGAAGGAACTCTACCTAACTTGTTCTATGAAGCCACAATTACTCTGATACCTAAACCACACAAGGACCCAATGAAAAAAGAGAACTTCAGACCAATCTTGCTTATGAATATCAGTGCAAAAATACTCAATAAAATTCTTGCAAACCAAATCCAAGAACACATCAAAACCAGCATTCACCACAATCAAGTAGGCTTCAACCCAGGGATTTAAGGTTAGTTTAATATATGAAAATCCATTAACATAATCCACTATATAAACAAATTCAAAGAAAAAAAATCACAGGATCATCTCCTTAGGTGTAGAAAAAGCATTTGACAAAATACAACACCCCTTCATGTTGCAAGTATTGGAAAGATCAGGAATTCAAGGTCCATATCTAATTATAATAAAAGCAATTTACTGCAAACCAAGAGTCAATATCAAATTAAATGGCAATCCCACTGAAATCAGGGACAAGACAAGGATGCCCACTCTCCCCATATCTATTCAATATAGTACTTGAAGTGCTAGCTAGAAAAATAAGAAAACGCCGGGTGATGGTGGCGCACGCCTTTAATCCCAGCACTTGGGAGGCAGATGCAGGAGGATTTCTGAGTTCGAGGCCAGCCTGGTCTACAGAGTGAGTTCCAGGCCAGCCAGGGCTACACAGAGAAACCCTGTCTCGAAAAACAAAAACAAAAAAAAATAAGAAAACAAAAAGAAATCAAGGGGTATAAATTGGCAGAGAAGAAATAAATGTATCACAATTTGCAGATGATATGATAGTATACATAAGCAACCCCAAAAATTCTACCAGAGAACTTCTCCACCTGATAAACAACTTCAGCAATGTGGCTGGATATAAAATTAACTGAAATAAATTAGTAGCCTTCCTTATACAAATGACAAACAGGCTGAGAAAGAAATTAAGGAAACAACTCCCTTCACAATATCCACAAATAATATAAAATATCTTGGGGTAACTCTAACCAAACAAGTGAAAGATCTGTATGACAATAACTTCAAGTCTCTCAAGAAAGAAATTGGAGATCTCAGAAAATTGAGAGATCTCCCTTGTTCATGGATTGTCCAAATTAACATAGTAAAAATAGCCATCCTACCAAAGGCAATCTATAGATTCAATGCAATACCCATCAAAATCACAACATGATTCTTCATAGACATGGAAAGAGCAATTCTCAAATTCATCTGGAAAGGCAAAAAAAAAAAAAAAAAAAAAAAAAACCAGAATAGCCAAAACAATTCTTAACAATAAAAGAACTTCTGGGGAAAAAATCACCATCCCTGACCTCAAACTTTACTACAGAGCAATAGTGATAGAAACTGCATGGTGTTAGTACAGAAACAGACATGTTGATCAATGGAATAGAATTGAAGACCCAGAAATAAAACCACACACTTATGGACACTTGATCTTTGACAAAGAAGCCAAAAATATACAATGGAAAAAAGAAAGAATCTTCAATAAATGGTGCTGGTCTAACTGGCTGTATGTAAAAAAAATGAAAACAGATGATACTTATCACCTTGCACAAAGTTCAAGTCCAAGTGGATCAAGGACCTCAACATAAAACCAAGTACACTGAATTTAATGGAAGAGAAAGTGGGAAAGAGCCTTGAGCTCATTTGCACAAAGGGAAATTTCCTAAACAGAACTCCAATGGCTCATGCTTCAAATGAGGGAGAGGGGGGGTCATCCCACAGCCATAACTCTGACCTATAATTGTTCCTGTCTGAAAGAATTACAGAGATGGAAATGGAGAAGAGCCTGAAGAAAAGAAGGTCCAGCAACATGCTCAAAGTGGGATCGAGTGCAAGGGGAGGTCCCAAGGCTTAACATTATTACTGAGGCTATGGAGTGCTCACAAAAAGGGACCTAGCATGACAGAACTCTGGAAGATTCAACAAGCAGCTGAAAGAGTTAGATGCAGATATTTCCATTCAACCAATGGACAGAAGCAGCTTACCACTGCTGTTGAATTAGGGAAGGCTGAATGAAGCTGAGGATGACCCTGTAGGAGGACCAACAGTCTCAATTAATCTAGACTCCCAGGATCTCTCAAACTCTGTAACACCAAGCAGGCAGCATACACCAGCTGATATGAGGTCCCTAGCATACATACAATAGAGGACTTCCAGGCCTGTGTTCATCTAGAGATGATGCACCTAACTTTCAAGAGAACGGAGGCCCCAGGAGTTTAGAGGTCAGGTGGACTGAAGGTTAGGGACATCCATGTTGAGACAGGGGGAGGGGAGGAGATATGGGATATGGAACAGTCAGAGGGTGGACAGGGGTTGGCAGGGTGGTGAATCAAATATGGAGTGTATAAAAATAATTAATAAAAAATATTCTCACAAAAAAAGAAGAAGACCAAAGGCTGTTTCTTTGAGAAAATCAACAAGATAGATAAATTCTTAGGCAAACTAACTAAAGCGCACAGTGTCCAAATTAACAAAATCAGAAATGAAAAAGGAGACGTAACATCAACTGAGGAAATTCAAAAAATCATCAAAACCTACTGTAAAAGCCTAGACTCTACAAAACTGGAAACTCTATATGAAATAAATGATTTTCATGCACCAAGGTTAAAACAAGATCAGGTTTATCTAGGCAGTCCCATAACCCCTAATTAAAGAAAATTTGTCATGAAAAGCATCCCAACCCTAAAAGCCCAGGGTTCGATGGTTTTAGGGCAGATATATACCAGATCTTCAAAGAAGAGCTATTACCAATACACCTCAGACTATTGCACAAAATAGAAACTGAAGGTACACTTCCTAATTCATTCTATGAAGTCACAGTTACTATGATACCTGAACCACACACAGACCCAAGAAAGAAGGAGAACTTCAGACGAATCTCGCTTATGCATATTGATGCAAAAATATTCAATAAAATTTTTTGAAACCTAAGAGCAATCAAAACCATCATTCACCACAATCAAGTAGTATTTATCTCAGGGATCCAGGGACAGTTATTTATTTATTTATTTTTATTTTCTAAGTTTTTTTATTTACATTCCAAATCATTTCCCCTTTCCTGTTTCCTTCCTCCCCGAAAGTCCCATAAGCCTCCTTCCCTCCCTCTGTTCCCCATTCAACCCCCTCTTCCTTCTCTGTCCTGGTATTCCCCTACATTCAGTCTTTCCAGGACCAGGGGTCTCTCCTTCCATCTTCTTGGAAATCTATTGATATGTGAATTGTGTCTTGGGAATCCCAAGATTCTGGGTTAATATCTCCTTATAAGTGACTGCATACCATGTGTGTTCTTTTGTGATTGGGTTACCTCACTAAGGATGATATTTTCAAGTTCTGACCATTTGCCTAGGAATTTCGTGAATTCATTTTTTTTAATTGCAGAGTAGTATTCCATTGTGTAAATATACCACATCTTCTGAATCCATTCCTCCATTGAGGGACATCTGGGTTCTTTCCAGCTTCTGGCTATTATAAATAAGGCTGCTATGAACATAGTGGATCATGTGTCCTTATTGCATGCAGGGGAAGCCTCTGGGTATATGCCCAGGAGTGGTATAGCAGGGTCCTCTGGAAGTGTCATACCCAGTTTTCTGAGAAACCGCCAGACTGCTTTTCCAGAGTGGTTATATCAGCTTGCAATCCCACCAGCAGTGGAGGAGTGTTCCTCTTTCTCCACATCCTCGCCAACAACTGCTGTCTCCTGTGTTTTTGATCTTAGCCATTCTGACTGGTGTGAGATGGAATCTCAGAGTTGTTTTGATTTGCATTTCCCTAATGACTAAGAATTCTGAACATTTCTTTAGGTGCTTCTCAGCCATTAGGTATTCTTCAGGTGAAAATTCTTTTTTTAGCTCTGCACCCCATTTTTTAATAGGGTTATTTGGCTCTCTGGAGTCTAACGGACCTCAAGCTATACTGCAGAGTAATAGTGTTAAAAACTGCTTGGTATTGGTATAGTGACAGGCATGTAGATCAATAGAACAGAATTGAAGACCCAGAATGAATCCACACTCCTATGGTCACTTGATCTTTGACAAAGGAGCTAAAACTATCCAGTGTAAAAAAGATAGCCTTTTCAACAAATGGTGCTGGCTCAACTGGTGGTCAACATGCAGAAGAATGCAAATTGACCCATTCTTATCTCCTTGCACTAAGCTAATAGAAAGGAAACTAGGGAAAAACCTTGAACATATGGGCACAGGGGAGAATTTCCTGAACAGAACTCCAATAGCTTATGCTCTAAGATCAAGAATTGACAAATGGAACCTCATAAAATTACAAAGTTTCTGTAAGGCAAAGGACACTGTCAAAAGGACAAAGCAGCAACCAATAAACTGGGAAATGATCTTTACCAATCCTACATCTGACAGAGGGCTAATATCCAATATATACAAAGAACTCAAGAAGTTAGACTCCAGAGATCCAGGGATAGTTAAATATTCAAAAATCCATCAACATAATATACTATATAAAAAACTCAAGGTAAAAAACACATGTTTAACTCATTAAATGCTGAAAAACTCTTCAACAAAAACCAACAACCTGTTATGTTTAAAGTCCTGGAGAGATCAGTAATTCAAGGCACATACCTAAACATAATATAAAGCAATATACAACAAATAAACAGTCAACATCAAAGTAAATGGAGAGAAACTAGAAGCAATCCCACTAAAATCCCAGGCAAGAAAAGGTTGCCCACATTCTCCCTACCTCTTCATTATGGTACTCAAAATTCTAGCTAGAGTATTTGCAGATGATATGATAATATATACGAGCTACCCCCAAAATCCCACCAGAGAACTTCTGTAGCAGATAAATAAGTTCAGTAAAGTGCCAGAATATGAAGTTAACACAAACAGCTCAGTAGCCTTCCTTTATATGAATGATAAACAGGCTGAGAAAGAAATTAGGGAAGCAACACCCTTCACAATAGCCACAAGTATTACCAAATACATTGGTGTAACTCTTAGGAAAGAAGTGAAAGATCTGTAAGACGAGAACTTCAAATCTCTGAAAAAGAAACTGAAGAAGACTTTAGAAGATGGGAAAAAAAAACTCCCTTTCTCAAGAGTAAGTAGGAGTAACATAGTGAAAATGGCCATCTTATCAAACTCATCAAAATTTTAACACAATTCTTCACAGACATGGAAAGAGCAATTCTCAAATCATATGAAAATACAAAAATCCAGGATACCCAAAACAAATCTCAACAATAAAGGAAAACACCCTGTGAATCACAGGGGGAATCACCATCCCTGACCTCAAGCTGTATTAGAGTGCATAGTGATAAAAACTGCATGTTACTAGTATAGAGACAGATTGGTTGATCGATGGAATAGAATTGAGGACCCAGAAGTAAACCCATGGGCACTAGCTTTTTGATAAAGAAGCCAAAAAGCATACAGTGGAAAAAAGAAAATGTCTTCAATAAATGATGCTGATCTAACTGGAAATCTCTATATAGGAGAATGAAAATAAATCAATTTTTATCAACTTTCACAAAGCTCAAGTCCAAGTGGATCAAGGATATCAACATAAAACCAGATACACTTAACCTAATAGAGGAGAAAGTTAGAAAGGGCCTCATGCTCATTGGTACAGAGGATATTTTTCTGAACAGAACAACAGTGGTTCAAGGTCTAAGATCAACAATTGATAAATGGGATCTCCTGAAACTGACAAGCTTCTGTAAGGCAAAAGACACAGTCGATAGGACAAATAGGCAACCTCCAGATTGGGAAAAAAAGCTTCACTACCCCTACATCTGACAGAGGACCAATATCCAAAATATATAGAAAGAACTCAAGAGGTCAACCTCCAAAAGCCCAAATAACCTAATTAAAAAATGGGGGTACAGAGCTAAACAGAGAATTCACAAAAAAACTTTCTCAAATGGCTGTGAAGCACTAAAGAAATGTTCAAAGTCCTTCATCATCAGAGAAATGTAAATCAAAAAGACACTGAGATTGGTGTGAGGTACACCAATCAGAATGACTAAGATCAAAAACTCAAGTAACAGTACATGCTGGTGAGGATGTCGAGAAAGAGGAACACTTCTCCATGGCTGATGGGATTGAAAACTGGTACAATTATTCTGGAAATCAATCTGGAGCTTCCTCAGAAAATTGGAAATAATTCTATCTGAAGAACTAGTTATACCACTTTTGGGCATATACCCAAAAGATTGCCCCACAATCCCACAAGGATACATTTTCTACCACGTGGTATAACAGCCTTACTTGTAATAGTCAGAAGCTGGAAATAACCCAAATGTCCCTCAACTGAAGAATAGATACAAAAATGTGGTTCATTTATACAATAGAATACTATTCATCTATCAAAAATGAGGAAATCATGAATTTTGCAAGAAACTGGATGAAATTAGAAAATATCATCATGAGTGAGGTAACCCAGACCCAAAAGGACATACATGGTATTTACTCAGTGATAAATGGATATTAGTCAAAAAGAACAGAATATCTAGAATACAACCAACAGACTGTTAAGAAGTGTAACAAGCATAAATTCCCAAGTGAGGAGACTTCAACCCCATTTAAAAGGGGGAAAGAAATAATTATGGGAGGCAGAAGGAGGGATGGACCTGAGTGGGAGAGGAGATGGGAATTGGAATCGAAGAGTGGGATCAGATATTGGGATATGGGACAGACAAGAAGCCCAGGGTCCTAAGAGAAGTAATAGATATAAGCAGCCTCAGGGAGTGGGAGGTGGGTGGACCCTCTGGAGAGTACGAGAGACCTGGGAGATAAGGCACTCTCTGGATTCATTGGGGGTGACCTTAGTCAAAATGTGCAATGTTGGGGAAAATGGGAACTCAAAGAGTCCACCTCTAGTAGACAGACATGGCTTCAGGTGGAGGGTCAGCATTCCTGACCCAGAATTGTTCCTGTCTAAAAGAACTGCAGGGACAAAAATGATGAAGAGACTGAAGGAAAGGATATCCTATGACTGACACAACTCAGGACCCATCTCATGGGGGGTGGGTGCCAAGGCCTGACACTTCTATGCTGTGATGTGCTTACAGCTGGGAGCCTGGCACAGCTGTCCTCAGAGTGACTCTACCAGCAGCTAACTGAGACAAAGCAAATACTTATAGCCAACTACTAGACTGAGGTAGGGTATCCCTATGGAAGAGTTAGGGGGAATATTAAAGAAGCTGAAGGGGATGGCAATCCCATAGGAAGGTCCGCAGTCTCAAATAACCCAGACCCCAGGGAACTCCCAGAGACTGAGGCAGCAACCAGGTACATGCACTGGCTGGTCTGAAGCCCCTGGTACATATGTAGCAGAGGTCTACCTGGTCTGGCCCCATTGGGAGTAGATGCGCTTCATTCTTGAGAGACTTCAGGCCCCAGGGAAGGGAGAGGCCTGCTAGGCGGGGTGAGCACCCTCTCAGAGGCAAGGGGAGGAGGAATGGGATGAGGAACTGTGAAAAGGGACTGAGGAGGGAACAACTAGAATGTAAACAAATAAAATAATTTAAATTAAAAACATTCCTAAAGCATAGTTTTTTATTTCTTTTTAATTGTGTGTATATTTGTTTTCCTATATGTAGGGATATGTGTGGATATGTAGGTGTCTGGAGAGAATGGAAGAGGGTATCAAATATCCTGGATCTGGAGTTAAAAGAGTTTATGAATCACCATAATGGGAGATAGTAATTAAATTCAGGTCATCTGCAAGGAATATAAGGCCTCATAATTGCTAACCCACCTCTCAATCTCTGTGAAATATAGTATTCAATAAAATAGAACACAAATAATTGTTGCATTAGAGTAAAATGTCTTTGTGTAGATTTAAACAGAAACTCTCTAATCTTGTCAGCATAGAAAACATACATGAAGACACTATAAGCATGTATTAAAATCAAAATTCTCTTTCTCTTCTTTCTGATAACTTACTCAGTAGTATGTTATTCAATCAACTTACAATATCTTTAATCTTAAAAAGGAAGGGTCTTTGTTTTACTTCTTTTCTTCCATAGCTTTCATTTCCTGCTAGATCCATACAAACCATGTAAGCATAGTCCTCAGTAGCTCTCAAAAATCTGGATATTATTGTCTAATTTCAGTTTAGTAAAGTTATAGGATGAAAAGTCAGCAAATAAAATCATGATGTTTCCAAATTCTTGCTGTGAATAATCCAGAAAGGAAATTTACAAAGCAAATGAGTTTAAAGGAAAATCTAAATGATTTTAATAAGTGGCAGCATATTTAACCAATAAAGCAAAGAAATGTACATTAGATATTTAAAAAATATAGATTGTAATATTATATAAAATGTCACTATAAACTAAAAATTATCTGCTTAGTCAATGTAATTCCTATAACAGTTCCAACATAGATTTTTGTTCTATATATGGCAAGTCAATCCTAAAATTCATATGAAATTATAGAGGTTTCTGAACAATGAAAAAAAAACTTTGAAAATCAACCAAGATGTCACTTTTCTGAAGTAGAAGGGACAGCTGGAGGCAGGCTGTTTGACACTTGGCTTTGCTGAGATTTCCAAAGGAGCTCCTTCCAGGTCTTCAGTTCCAGATTCCAGCAAACTTAGAGGATTCAATGAATCCAGCACAGAATGCATATTCCTGCCTCTATATACCCTGCTTCAGTCTTCTAAAAAATTGCTCAGTCCAGTCTTTGGGATTATGATTAGACAGCAGAAGAGTGAAGACACCATAGGAATCAGAGGTCAGCAGGACCACCCTGGTTCAGGCCAATGACTTTGCTCCTCTTCATGACACCTGAACCAGCTCGAGTAAGCCTTAAAGTAGGCTACTTGAACAGTCCCAAAAACTGATTCCCAGTTTTCCATTTTAAAACTCTTTGCAAATTCCATGAGTCAGAGTCCTAACCATGTAGAATGAAATTTCAGAGGCCGTCACTACATTCCTTGATCCTCCCCTTTACTTGCCTGATCTGCTGATCCCTAGCCTCCTTTCCTTTACTGTCAGTAAATGGTTAGTGGAAGATTTCATGACCAATTTGTTTTCGTACTGTCCTTCTAAATCAGTAGGTGTTTGAATGTAGGGAAAATATTCTCACCAAAGATTGCTGTTAGAGTTAAATAAAGATATAGAGTATTGAAAACAACAATGACAAAAATGGTGGACTCATTTGTCTTATATTTGATTTTATCATAAAATTATAATCGTCATTATTATGGCTTACAGAGATGGACTTATATATCAATTTGATAGAACTGAGGCAATAAATAAACATGTGTAGGAATGACTGACTTTGACTAAATTATCAGTTCTGGTCAATGGAAAATGAATATTACCAAGAATTAGCTGAATCTCTCTCTTCTATGAAAAAAAAATGGGCCAGCATTCTAAAGGAGGATTGAAATTTTTGGACATTTCACAGCTTTAATACATAGTAGTCCTAGATATAGCAGTAATAGACATGGCCTCCAGTTGAGGGATGGGGCCACACACTCACCTCAAAAATAATAATCCAGAATTCCCCCTGTAGAAAGGAAATTCAAGGAAAAGGAGTGGAGCACAGTCTGAAAAAGAAGGCCATCCAGAGATTGCCCCACCTAGGGATCCATCCCATCTTCAGACAGCAAACCCCCACACTATTGCTGATGCCAAGAAGAGCTTACTGACAGGAGTCTGGTATAGCTGTCACCTGAGAGACTCTGCCAGAGCCTGACCAATACAGATGTGGATGCATTCAGCCAAATATCTTTCTGAGCTTGAGAACCCCGATAGAAGAGTTAGGGCAAGGCCTGAAGGAGTTGAAGGAATTTACAACCCCATAGGAAGAACAATAATATCAACCAACAAGGTCCCACAAAGCTTCCAGGGACTAATCTACCAACCACAGAGTACATACGTGGGGAACCCTGGCTCCAGCTGGATATGTAGCAGAGGACTGTCTTATCTGGTATTAATGGGAGGGGAGGCCCTTGGTCCTGTGGAGGCTTATCACACAGAGTAGGAGAATGTAAGAGTGCTGAGGTGGGAATGGGTAGGTGAGTGGGTGGGGAGGGGATAGGGGTTTGGGGAGGGAAAACTGGTAAGGGGAATAACATTTGAAATGTAAATAAATAAAATAACAAATAAAATATGGAAAATAAGAAAAGAAATATAGCCTCTTGGTCCTGTGGAGGCTCAATGACCCAGCACAGAGGAATGCTAGGACACTGAGGCAGGAGTGGTGGGTGTGTAGGGGAGCACCATTATAGAGACAGGGGGAAGAGGAGAGGGTATAGGTGGTTTGTTGAGGGAAAACTGGGAAGGGGAATAACATTTGAATGTAAATAAATAACGTAATAACCAATTTAAAAAACAATAGAGAAAAAAGCACAAATTCAAAAGATACTATTTTTTGAGAAAATATTTCCTAATAATATATCTACTAGGAAATGTCTAATATCTGACACATACATAAATATACTTTTCAACTAAAAAGCAATGAGAAAACAATACAAAACAAACAAGAATGACTGATTTGTATGGGCATTTCTCCATGCAAGATGAATAAATTTTCTGTAAGCAAATGCAAAGATATTCAATGTCCGTCTTGATCTACTTGCCTTGTTATAACTGAATACCATATCAAGCACCTCATAGTCATCTAACTCTAACTCTAGGGGGATTAATGTCCCTGATCTCCAAGAGCATCTATCCCTGGTGAACTAACTCATACACAAAATAAAAAATAAAATAAATCTTTAAAATTAAAAAAGATTTGAGATCTAAAATTTAAACCTAAGTCACTTTTCTTTCATGCCCGTTTCCTACAAAATTTTATTATTGTCTTTCCAGTACTCAGCCTAATGCTACATGCATTCTGTGAATGTCTCTTGATCTATGAGATTCAGGAGACTGGGAGAAGTCAATGTATTACACTTGTTTTATAATGATAGCAAAGTTCAAATTTTAATTACCAGTTTACAAAACTGGTATTTATGCTATATGTGGTATGATGTATGACCTTTTCTTAGTTTAGAAGATTATTAGACACCTGTTTTGGAATCCAAAATAATTTATTAAACTTATAAGTATTAAGAAAATATTGACACATAATAAATATACTGTGGAAAATGCAAGATTTTGAATTAAGTTGATTATTATAACAATAATATCATAATAATGCCAAGAATGTACTATATTCCAATACTTTTGTTTTCTGATAATTACAGCTCCAAAATCCATTATTTTTTCAGAAAGAATATTTTCATAGATTTTATGTGTATATTAACTCACAAAGTATTTACTGTGCATTTGTTTTATGCATAAATAAACCAAACATCTCAGATCATTAGTATCATCAAATAATGACTGAGATGCCTATTTATGCTTTCAGGATTTATTTCTCTCTAGCTACCTAGAAAACTTGGGAGCTTTTATGAATTAATTATTTTAATTAAAAACACCAATTGTCACATTCAGGAAAGACTCTGTCATCTCATTTTACCACTGCCTATTTAAACATGTCCTGCAGTGTGGATGGTAAATCTGTTGTTAAAACTTACTAATCTCTTTCTCTATATTTCTGGTTCTTCAAAGGCTATAAAGAAGTAAATTTTTATTCTGGCTCATAGTGCAAGGATGTAGTGGTGGGCAGGGCAAAGTCAGCAGGATCTGGAATGAACTGGTCATAATGTACCTGTAATCAGGAGACAGATGGATAAAAATGTGATAAGAGTTCAACTCATTTTCTCCATTTTTTTTTTTCACAGTCCCAGGGTACTCTGCCAAGGACTTCTCCCTTTGTCAAGAGTCTTCTTTTTTCTTTTCTTTTTCTTTTCCTTTCTTTTCTTTCTTTCTTTCTTTTTTTTTTTTAGATTGATCCAAGTCACCAAAATTAAACCAAGAAGTCAATAACCTAAATGGACCCAAAACAAATGAAGAGATTACTTTAGTTTTTTAAAAAAGCTCCTTAAGACAAGTTTTAACCAAATCAAGATAATCTATCCCCAGGGTTGTCTAAAGATACATTTCTTCAGTGACTTGAGACTCCTGTGATCTTAAAAGTTTATACACTATTTGCTTAAGTATACTATCATCCACTATGTTCATAGCAGCCTTATTTATAATAGCCAGAAGCTGGAAAGAACCCAGATGTCCCTCAACGGAGGCATGGATTCAGAAGACGTGGTATATTTACACAATGGAATACTACTCTGCAATTAAAAACAATGAATTCACGAAATTCCTAGGCAAATGGTCAGAACTGGAAAATATCATCCTTAGTGAGGTAACCCAATCACAAAAGAACACATATGGTATGCAGTCACTGATAAGGGGATATTAACCTAGAATCTCGGAATACCCAAGACACAATTCACATATCAATAGATTTCCATGAAGATGGAAGGAGAGACTGTCCTGGAAAGACTGAATGAAGGGATATGCCAGGACAGAGAAGCGAGAGGGGGTTGAATGGGGAACAGAGGGAGGGAAGGGGGCTTATGGGACTTTCCAGGAGGGAGGAAACGGGAAAGGGGAAATCATTTGGAATGTAAATAAAAAAACTTAGAAAAAAAAGTTTATACAAAGCATGTGTGTGTATACATGTTATAATGCAAATATTAGGGTCAGAAAACAACTAATATAAGTTCTTTCTCTCTTTTCTATCATATGGCTCCTTGAGATAAAACTCAGGTCATTGGGCTGGACAGCATAAAAATTGATCAACTGAGTCTTCTCATTGGTGAGAATATTGTCTTCTGTAAGGAAAGAATTCCACAGATAGGCACAGTTTAAGCAAAAGTTTAATTAGCAAAGCAAATCTCAGCAAAGAGTACACACCTGAAAGGTCTACATTTTGGTAGGTGTCTTATTTGGGGATACCATTGCTGTAATGAAACACTATGGCTAAAGGGTTTATTTGACTTATGCTTCCACAACATTGTTCATCATGGAAGGAAGTCAGGACAGGAACTCTAACAGGAAATGAAGCTGGAGGCAAGATTAGATGCAGAAACCATGTAGGATTACTTCCTTGGTCCCCATATCTTGCTCAGCCTGCTTTCTTTCTTTCTTTTTATTTTTTATTGGATATATTCTTTATTTACATTTCAAATATCCCCTTTCCCAGTTTCTCCACCTCCCAGGTAGCCCCTATCCCATCCTTCCTCCCCCTACTTCTATGAGGGTGTTTCTCTACCCACCCACCCACTCCTGCCCTCAATTCCCCTACGATGGGGCATCAAACCTTCATAGAACAAAGGACCTCTCTTCCCCTTGATGCCTGACAAAGCAATTCCCTGCTAAATATGCAACTAGATCCGTATGTACCCCTTGGTTGATGGCATAGTCCCTGGGGGTTCTGGTTGGTTAATATTGTTGTTCTTCCTATGAGGTTGCAAACCCCTTCAGCTCCTTTAGTCCTTTCTCTGTCTCCTCCACTGGGGAATCCACACTCAGTCTAATGGTTGGCTGTGAACATCTGCCTCTGTATTTGTAAGGCTCTGGCAGGGCCTCTCAGGAGACAGTCATATCAGGCTCCTTTCAGCAAGAATTTCTTGGCATCCACGATAGTGTCAGGGTTTGGAGACAGGATATGTATGAATCCCCAGATGGTCCAATCTCTGGATGGCCTTTCGTTCAGACTTTTCTCTACACTTTATCTACATATTTGCTCCTGTGAGTATTTTGTTTCCTTTCTCAGAACCAAATCACCCACACTTTGGTCTTCATTCTTCTTGAGCATCATGTGGTATGTGGATAGTATCTTGGGTGTTCAGAGCTTTTGGGCTAATATCTACTTATCAGTGAGTGCATACCATGTGTGTTCTTTTGTGATTGGGTTACCTCACTCAGGATAATGCTTTCTAGTTCCATCCATTTGCATAAGAATTTCATGAATTCATCATTCTTAATAGCTGAATAGTACTCCATTATGTAAATATACCACATTTTCTCTATCCATTCCTCTGTTGAAGGACATCTGGGTTCTTTCCAACTTCTGGCTATTATAAATAAGGCTACTATGGACATAGTGGAGCATGTGTCCTTATTACATGTTGGAGCATCTTCCGGGTATATGAGCAGGAGTGGTATGGCTGGGTCCTCAGAGAGTACTATGGCCAGTTTTGTGAGGAGCCACAAAACTGATTTTCAGAGTGGTTGTACCAGCAATGGAGGAGATTTCCTCTTTCTTCTCATCCTAGCTAGCATCTGCTGTCAACTGATTTTTTGGTTTTAGCTATCCTGATTGGTGTGAAGTGGAATCTGAGGGTTGCTTTGACTTGCATTTCACAAATAACTAAGGATGCTGAACATTTCTTTAGGTGCTTCTTGGTCATTCAATATTCCTCAGTTGAAAATTCTTTGTTTAGTTCTGTAGCCCATTTTTTAATAGAGTTATTTTATTCTCTGGAGTACAACTTCTTGAGTTCTTTGTAAGTAATAGATATTAGGCCTGTATGGGATGTAGGATAGGTAAAGATCTTTTCCCAATCTGTTGGTTGCTGTTTTGTCCTATTGACAGTGTCCTTTGCCTTAGAGAAGCTTTGCAAATTTATGAGGTCCCATTTGTTGATTCTTGATGTTATACATAAACCATTTGTGTTCTCTTCAGGAAATTTTCCCCTGTGCCCATGTATTCGAGGTTCTTCCCCACTTTCTCCACTATAAGTTTCAGTGTATCTGATTTTATGTAGAGGACCTTGATCCACTTGGACTTGAGCTTTGCACAAGGAGATAAGAATGGGTCAATTTGTATTTTTCTAACATGCTGACATCTACTTGATCCAGCACCATTTGCTAAAAATGCTGTCTTTTTCCCCACTGGATATTTTTAGCTCCTTTGTCAAATATCACGTGACCATAGGTGCATGGATTCATTTCTGGATTTTCAATTCTATTCCACTGATCTTCCTGCCAGTCTCTGTACCAATACCATACAGTTTTTAACACTATTGCTCTGTAGTATATCTTGAGGTCAGGGATGGTGATTCTCCATGAAGTTCTTTTATTGTTGAGAATAACTTTTGCTATCTGGGTATTTTTCATATTCCAAATAAATTTTCAAATTGATCTTTCTAACTGTATGAAGAATTGAGTTGGAATTTTGTTGGGGATTGCATTGAATATGGATATTGCTATCTATTGGCAAGATGGCCATTTTTTACTATATTAATCCTGTCAATCCATAAGCATGGGAGATTTATCCTTCTTCTGAGATTTTCTTCGATTTCTTTCTTTCTTTTTTTTTCTTGGTGATAAAATGCTTTTTTTTTAATTTTTATTTTTTTAATTTACATTCCAAATCATTTCCCCTTTCCCGTTTCCTCCCTCCCCGAAAGTCCCATAAGCCCCCTTCCCTCCCTCTTTTCTCCATTCAACCCCCTCTCCTTTCTCTGTCCTGCTGTTCCCCTACATCCAGTATTTCCAGGACCAGGGGTCTCTCCTTCCATCTTCTTAGAAATCTATTGATATGCGAATTGTGTCTAGGGTATTCCGAGATTCTGGGTTAATATCCCCTTATCAGTGACTGCATACCACATGTGTTCTTTTGTGATTGGGTTACCTCACTAAGTATGATATTTTCAAGTTCTGACCATTTGTCTAGGAATTTCGTGAATTCATTGTTTTTAATTGCAGAGTAGTATTCCATTGTGTAAATGTACAACATCTTCTGAATCCATTCATCCGTTGAGGTACATCTGGGTTCTTTCCAGCTTCTGGCTATTATAAATAAGGCTGCTATGAATATAGTGGAGCATGTGTCCTCATTGCATGCAGGTAAAGCCTCTGGGTATATGCCCAGGAGTGGTATAGCCGGTTCCTCCGGGAGTGTCATGCCCAGTTTTCTGAGGAACCGCCAGACAGCTTTCCAGAGTGGTTGTACCAGCTTGCAATTCCACCAGCAGTGGAGGAGTGATCCTCTTTCTCCACATCCTCGCCAACAACTGCTCTCTCCTGTGTTTTTGATCTTAGCCATCCTGACTAGTGTGAGATGGAATCTCAGGGTTGTTTTGATTTGCATTTCCCTAATGACTAAGGATGATGAACATCTCTTTAGGTGCTTCTCAGCCATTAGATATTCTTCAGGTGAGAACTCTTTGTTTAGCTCTGTACCCCATTTTTAATAGGGTTACTTGTCTCTCTGGAGTTTAACTTCTTGAGTTCTTTGTATATCTTGGATATTAGCCCTCTGTCGGATGTAAGGTTGGTAAAGATCATTTCCCAGTTAGTTGGTTGCCGCTTTGTCTTATTGACAGTGTCTTTTGCCTTGCAAAAACTTTGTAATTTAATGAGGTCCCATTTGTCTATTCTTGATCTTAGAGCATAAGCTATTGGATTTCTTTCTTCAGAGACTTGAAGTTCTTGTCATACAGATCTTTTACTTGCCTGGTTAGAGTCACAGCAAGCACATAGTGTTATTTGTGACTATTTTGAAGGGTGTTATTTCTCTAATTTCTTTCTCAGCCAGTTCATCCTTTCAGTAGTGGAAGACTACTGATTTGTTTGAGTTAGTTTTATATCCAGCCACTTTGCTGAACTTTCTTATCAGCTTTAGGAGTTCTCTGGTGTAATTTTTGGGGTCACTTAAGTATACAACCATATCATCTGCAAATAATGGTATTTTATTTATTCCTTGACCCCTTTGACCTCTTTTTGTTGTCTAATTGCTCTAGCTAGAACTTCAAGTACTATAGTGAATAGATAGAGAGAGAGTTGGCAGCCTTGTCTAGTCCCTGATTTTAGTGGGATTGCTTCATGCTTCTCTCCACTTAGTTTGATGTTGGCTAATGGGTTCCTGTATATCGCTTTTATTATGTTTAGGTATGGGTCTTGAATTCCTGATCTTTCCAAGACTTAACATAAAGGGATGTTGAATATTGTCAAATGCTTCTTAAGCATCTACTGAGATGATCATGTGTTTTTTTTCTTTCAGTTTTATTATGTAGTTGATTACGTTAATAGATTTCCTTAAATTGAACCATCCCTGCATCCCAGGGATGAAGCCTACTTGATCATGGTGAATATTTGTTTTGATGTGTTACTGGATTCGGTTGGCAAGAATTTTATTATTTTTGCATCAATGCTCATAAGAGGAATTGGTCTGAAGTTCTCTTTCTTTGGTCTTTGTTAGGTTTAAATATAAGTGTAATTGTGACTTCATAGAACAAATTGGGTAGTATTCCTTCTGTTCCTAATTTGTGAAATAGTTTGAAGGATATTGGCATTTGGTCTTCTTTGAAGGTGTGATAGAATTCTCCACTAAACCCATCTGGTCCTGGGTTTGTTTTGGTTGGGAGACTATTAATGACTTCTTCTATTTCTTCAGGGGTTATGGGACAGTTTAGATAGTTTATCTGCTCCTGTTTTAACTTTGGCACCTGGTATGTGTCTAGAGAATTATCTATTTTATCGAGATTTTCCAATTTTGCTGAATATAAGCTTTTGAAGAAGGATCTGATGATTTTTTTTTTTAAATTTTCACAGCTTCTGTTCCAATGTCTCCCTTCTCATTTCTGATTTTATTAATTTGGGTACAGTCTCTGTACCCTTTGGTTAGTCTAGCTAAGGGTTTATCTATCTTGTTGATTTTCTTAAAGAACCAGCTCCTGGTTTTGTTGATTCTTTGTATAGTTCTTTTTGTTTGCTTGATTTCAGCCCTGAGTTTGATTATTTCCAGCTGTCTCCTCCTCTTAAGGATATTTGCTTCTTTTTGTTCTAGAGCTTTCAGGTGTACAGTCAAGCTGCTAGTGTAAGCTCTCTCCAGTTTCATTTTGGAGGCACTTAGAGCTATGTGTTTTCCTCTTACCACTGCCTTCATTGTGTCCCGTATGTTTTGGTATGTTATACCTTCATTTTCATTAAATTCTAAAAAGTCTCTAATTTCCATTTTTATTTCTTCCTTGACCAAGTTGTCATTGAGAAGACCGTTGTTCAGCTTCCATGTGTAACTGTGTTTTCAGGTGTTTTGGTTGGAACTTAAGACCAACCTTAGACCATGGGGATCTGATAGGGTGCATGGGATTATTTCAATATTCTTGTATCTGTTGAGGCCTGTTTTGTGACCAATTATATGGTCAATTTTGGAGAAGGTACCATCGGGTGCTGGAAAAAGCTATATTCTTTTGCTTTAGGATGAAATGTTCTATCAATATCTGTTAGATCCATTTGCTTCATTGCTTCTCTTAGTTTCACTGTGTCTCTTTTTAGTTTCTGTTTCCATGATCTGTCCATTGCTGAGAGTGGGGTGTTGAAATTTCCCACTGTTGTTGTGTGGGGGTGCCATGTATGCTTTGAACTTTAGCAATGTTCTGATAAGAATGTCGGTGACCTTACTTTTGGAGCATGAATTCAGAATTGAGAGATCATCTTGGTAGATTTTAACTTTTACCAGTATGAAGTGTCCTTCCTTGTCTTTTTTGACAATTTGAGGTTGAAGGTCGATTTCACTCAATATTAGAATGGCTACTTCAGCTTGTTTCTTAGGACTATTTGCTTGGAAAATTATTTTCTAACCTTTTTCTCTGAGGTAGTGTCTGTCTTAGTCACTGAGATGCGTTTCCTGTATGCAGCAAAATGTTGGGTACTGTTTACATATCCTGTCTGTTAGTCTATGTCTTTTTATTGGGGAATTGTGTCCATTGATGTTAAGTGATATTAAAGAAAGGTGATTGCTTCTTGATATATATATGTATACATATATATATATATATATATATATATATATATGTATACATATATATACCTCAGCAAAGGACTCAACTGAATGTACCCTCGTCCTATAACTGGGAGCTTTGCCTGACTACAAGAGATTTCCAGTTTGGAATTCATATACTAAATTGCTTACTAGAAGACCTCTGTAGGATCAACTTCATAGATTCTAGGAAATTTCCATTGCACAAGCTTTCCACATCACTGCACAAATGCTCTCTCAATCCAGCCATTTCTCCTCTCCCCCACCACTCTCTTGCTCCATCCCATCTCTCCTTCCCATCTGATCCTTCCCATGTCTGCCCTCACCAGCCCACAATCAATGTACAAAATATATTTCCCCCTTTCAGAGATATCCATGTATTCCCCTGCTCCAGATCCCTCCTCTTTACTTAACCCCTCAGTATCTACAGAATATAGCTTTCTTATCATTTACTAAACAGCTAATATCTATGTATAAGTGAATACATACCATTCAACAGACACGCATGTGACCTCCAATTTGATGGTCAGCACTATGACTTCTGAATATTACTTACAGCTTGAGTTACTATTTGTAAAATCAGGAAAATGTACTCCAGTGAAAAATAATGTATTTTATACATAATAAAATATTTCTAATTTCACTATTTATAAGCCTATGCTAAGCTAATGATCAATCCTATGCAAGCAGAATGGTCTTTTGGAAATTTCCAGGGAATTTTCCCAAAGTTATTTACAAAGATTGATATCTCAGAAATCCTTTTTCTCCCTCCTTGTTCCCTAGAGACATATTCTTGTTTCATATTTTTCTTCTCTGTCTCTGGGCCACTTTTGAGTTGAGTTCTTTCTCTTGAGTACAAGACAAAAAAAAAGTAGCTGAAATCATATGCTTCTAAATATTGTTACGAATAATATGTCAGATGATCATAGAACTTTTATCATTCTGTGTTTCACCAGAGTAAGCAGATTTGTATTATTCACAGTAGTTATTTTCTACAATATCTCTGTAAACACTGAATTAACCAGCACTGAATCATTGCTCCTAGAAAAATACAACAACCTGATGTAGGACATTTTTGCTAACTAATCAGCATATGCATTAATTTTGTGCATATTTTTTCGTGAAGTATCTTTTTAGCTCTACGTAGATATTGACTTTGAACTCAAATTCCTAACGCTGACTGCTTTCCTAATGGAATTTATCCTTACTGCATGTGATTTTATCACAACACATATCAGAAGCTTCCTATGCTTACAGAAATAAAAGTCTTGCCAGCAGTGTGCTTTATTGACCATTTTGGCTGCCAACACCCCCATATGAGCACAAAATGAAAGACAAAAAAAAAAAAAAGGGAGGCAAAACCCAGGACATTAAGCAAAATACAAAAAGATACTTCTTTATAGTATGAGTACTTATATGAAAAGATAGAGTGTGTTCTCCCATATTCTAAAGGGAATTAAATATATTTTGTTACTTTTTTTGCATGGCTGAAAGACAGCAGCAACATTGTAGATGTTCCTTTTAAGGCTACAAATGCATTTTCTGAGACTGAGTACACAGATAGGTAGCCTGAAACAATGATGAATAAATTCAACTAATCCCCCGTTTTCCTTTCTATTACTTGTTTTCTAGCTTACTTCAAGATTGAATTATAATCACAAGCATAAGTCAATATTCTTATATTTTAAGTCATAGTATTATTTTCACGTTATTGCTCTTAATTAATTTGATAAACTACCTATTGCTCAACATTATATTTACAGTTATTTATTGAAATTCATCAATACTTAGTTTGATGGTTTGCACATTTTATTTGTTAAATAAATAGAAACTGACAGACTTATATTTGCTGACATTTGTGTTAATGTGTCAATTCTCATAAAGTATTATTCAGAGATTCAGAAAATGTCTTCTTGAATTACCTTACTTTTTAAGTGATGAAAATTTTATTGCTGTGAACAGACATCATAACGAAGACAAATTTTGTAAAGGGCAACATTTAATTCGGGGTGGCTTACAGGTTCAGAAGTTCAATACATTATTGTCAAGGCAGGAGCATGGCACTATACAGGCAGGCATGGTGCAGGAGAAACTGAGAGTTCTACATCTTCATCTGAAGACTGCTAGCAGAAAACTGGCTTCCAGTTAGAGCCCACACCCACCGTGACACACCTACTACAACAAGGCTACACCTACTCCAACAAAGCCACACCTTCTAATAGTGCCACAACCTGGGCCGAGCATATATAAACCATAACAATATTATTTTAAATATTTTCAAATTTTGTACTATATACATCATGAATAAATTATGCCATGATTGAGTGTTCTTCATACTCAATCATGAAATATTATATTAAAATGTAAGTTGATTTGAAAGAAAAATCTACCGTATTACTTTTTACCTATAGAAATCTTAAAATATATGAACTGTAAAATCTTAAACAAAATAATATCTTGTGCTATTTTCAAATCATATCTGTGCCTTCGTAGACACAAGAAGAAAAAGAAAGTGATTTTGTCTTCCTGGTCTTAAGTAAGTGCAAGAAACTTGTTGCCTAATAAGCATGAAACAAGCAGACTTGGCTTATAAATGCAAAACCTCAAACTTATCAGTAATGTATTATTCTAATCTTTTTCCTCAAGAATTAATAGCCTTTAGGAAAAAGTAAAAGGAACTAATGAGTTGGCTGAGTACTTAAATACACTTATATCCTGGTCCGAAAAGAGGTTTGTGGGTTAAAATGGTGGCCCTTGTCAGGCTAGGGCAGACACAGGGAGTTTGACTGTGTGCACCCTATGCTGCTACTGGGCAGGCATGAGGCATCTGGCTGTGAGAAGCTGCAGGACCCAGCTCCAGGGTTGGTGAAAGGCAGTCTGCAGTCCCTGGGGAACCGGCAGGGCCAAGCCAGTGGGTCCCTGGGCTGCACAGAGGCCAGGGACAACATGTTCTGTCTTGGGCACCACAGATGCTGCTGGGAACAGGGGGTGGGGCGAGGGGCTGGATCTAGCCTGGGTCTGAAGGGAAAAGAGGGAAAGGAGAGCTCCAGCCAAAGCAGGGATGAGAGTCCTTGGCTTGCTTGGACAGGCAGCCTGGCTTGGCAGAAATCACGTCTGGAAGTCCAGAGAGATTTACTGCGGGAGACTAGATGCAGTTCTTTAGAGGAAGACCTGCTCCATTGCGCTGGCATGGCAGGTCCAGGTGAGAAGAGGCAGTCCATGGTTTTAAAGCATTTATCATTGGTGGAGAGTTGTGATAAGTGAAGAGTAGAGGCCAGCCATGGCCACATGGAGAGAGGGGTAAGGGAATGTGAAGGGAGGGGGGAGCAAAAGGGTAAGAGAGAAGCTAGCTGAAAGGAGTAAGAGAGGCAAGAAAGTAAGAGAGGCAAGAGAGAGAGAGAGAGGGGGGGAGACCTGCTCTGCCACGAGGTGGCTGTGTGCTCTAGCAGACAGGTTCCCTTGTGGTGCTTGTTTGTTTTTTCTTGGCTGGTATATCCTAAAATGTAAAGCAGGAGATGAAAGGCCAACCTTGAAGCAAAGCTCAAAGGAATAGGCATAGAGGGTTCATAGCACAGTCAGGGACAGAGGGAGTGAGAGGCTGTTTTGCCAAAGTGGCGGTAGCCCACTGGCCAGTGTGAGAGGGTGAATTCAGCTTTTTGGTCTGCTGGAAGACCAAGGAAGCAGAGAGCTCAGGATAGGCGCTGGGAGGTTGCAGAGAGTAGAGGCTAGTCAACCCTGAAGTAGAGCTAGTTAAGTCTAAAATGAGATTTGGAGACTGTAGTTAAGAGTCAAGGGGAGGAGGGGAAGCTGTGCTACATGTCATAAATAAGAAAGTGCCAGTTTAGCAGAGATGTAGGGTGACTGGCAGAGCTCAAACAGACTGAGGGAGCTGAGCACAGACTGTCAGAAGCGGGGGGGGGGGGGGGGGGAGGAAGCAGAGTTCCCAGCAGGGGGAAGAGCCAGATCTGTATGAACTGGCAGAACCAGCTCCTGCAGGAGGAGCAAGTGAACCCACAGAGCGGCAGCAAAAGCGAGAGCGAGAGCGAGAGCGAGAGAGAGAGAGAGAGAGAGAGAGAGAGAGAGAGAGAGAAAAACACAGAAAGGCTTAGTCTTTTGGACTAGGTCAGATTACTCATGGTCTTGGGCAATCTGGAGCTCTGATGTAGGTCTCTGTGTGTGGGTTCCAGCTGAGGGTATACTTTAGCTGATTCTGCTCCACATTGGGCGCCAACTGTGGGTTAAAATGTTGGCCCGCATCTGGCCAGGGCTCTGACCCCTGGGCTCAAGGCAAACTAGGGAATTCTTACTACGTAGCGGATGGGCATTGGGCTGTGAGAAGACACAGGACCCCAACTCCAGGAAGTGGGGAGTGCAATCTGGAATTTCTGAGGAGCTAGCAGGGCCAGTCTTGTGGGTCCCCAGGCCTCGCGGAAGCCAAGGAGTGACAGGTTCTCAGTCTTGGGCACTGCTGACACAGCTGGATCTAGCCCAGGGCCGAAGGGGAAGAGGGAGAGGAGAGCTTCAGCTGTTTCCCATGGGGAAGAGTGTCTTTGGTTTGTGTGGCAGCTTGGCAGAGAGTTAGGATGAGTGAAAATTAGAGGCTGGCCATGGCCACGTAGACAGAGGGAAAAGGGAAAAGAGTCCAAGAGGGCAAGAAAGAAGCAAGCAGGAAGCGGAAGTAAGAGAGGGAGGATGGGCAAACAGCCCCTTTTATAGTGGCCAGGCCTACCTGGCTGTTGCCAGGTAACTGTGGGGGTGGAGTCCAGACAGAATACTAGGAGATTGGGGCATTTCCCTACATGACTGATAGCCACAGAATTATGGAGCTGGGGCCTCATGTCAGGAGCCTAGTGTCTGAGAGCATGGCAAATGGCCTTCTGTTCCTTCCAGAATTATCTGGTGGGTCTCCAAGGTTTAAACCTAGCTCGACCAGAGAATAGGCTGCCTTTCCCCGTGGTCCTACAGAGTTTTGTTCTGTGTAACCACATAGTGGGAATAAGAAAATTGCTCTAGTAAGTAGTCCTCAACTTGCACTGGTGACACACACACACATACACACACACAAACACACACACTCTCACAACAGTTATACACACACAGTCATATATACACAGTTTACATATAGAGTTAAATACACAGACACATATAAATATAATCACAGATATATACAGACACACACACAGTCACACACACAAATATACACACACAAAAGCATACAATCACAAACACACAGTCACATAAACACAGGCACATATCCAAGTACACAGACATACAGACACATACTAAAACACACACAGGCTAAAATGGAAGAAAACAAAAAAAATAGGGTTACCACAATTATTTTCCTTGCTCTTGATATTAATGTATTTATTTTATAACGCTATGGAATAACCAGACATCATATTTCATTCTAAAATAATAGGAATTAAAAAACCTTGTTTTGTGTTCGTAGGTAACACAAATTCCAAAACCATCATCGGTACTTAATAAGCTGAGCAGTTTGGTTCCATGTACTTTAGTCCAGTCAACAGAACTCATCAGAGAAAATTCTTTATGCAGTTTATGTGGTTGACACAGATTATCACAGTTATCACAAGTAATAAAAAAGAGACTAAGTGACAATGGATTCCTCAGCTACAAGTGGGACACATGTATATGATACCCTCTCAATTCAGAGACCATGAGGAAGTACTATTAAAGGAATGAGAATTCAAGAATCCAAGGACCATAAGTTCAGAGTAAAACAATCTTCTAGACATGATAGGGACACTATATTTGTGAAATCACAGCAGTTGTGGTTGCTGGCACAAGATGTACACAGAATCAAGAAAGCCAACCTTCTAGCATGGAGTGGTGCAGGAGCTGATACACTACCTGTAGCTGAGGACGTTTTGACAGTTGGTGGCTTCTGGAAAAGGAAGAGTCAACTTTCGTTAAGATTGTGACTTCCAGATAGCAGATTAAGGTTCAAAAGATTTACTTCCACCCCTTTTACTTCAGTGATAACCAGCTAATAATAATTAAGAAAATGCAAGTTAATGTAAGAAGGAATGCTAAACATGCGATTGCTAGAACAGATAAAAAAAATTCTCATGACGTGTTGATAGACATGTGTGCTATTCCAGAACTATATGCATGCTTTAATGTTCACAATTATAGATACATATTTTACAAAGCATGGCATTAGCACTGGAAATAAGAGAACCTTTGACTCAGTTTTGGAAACAAAATTAAGTCAAAAATATTCAGACCCAGGCACAACTTGATAAAGGGGCAAATGATTTAGGTAGAGACAGAAACAACATTGGTTATGAGAAATCAAGGAACTCAGGGGTAAAGAGGTTAACATACCTTTCATTTTGCCTAAATATGACTCTTTTTATAGGGTCAGCTAGAATATATTTTATTTAGATATTATTATAACTTTTAAAGGAAAACTCATCCTTGGGCAAGATTCAGATGGTCTCAGCTAACAGTGTGAAAATATCGTATCACCACTCTTTTTCTTCTCACTGTTTATATATTACAGATTTCCTGTCTGGACAAGAGTGAAAAGGTAACCCAAAAGTCAGTGAGCAGTATAAATTGGATTTGATGGGTTTTATAAAGTGAAGATGCAGAGTTGAGTCAGTAGGAGAGATTGAGGACAATGGAGGAGCTGCAGTGCCGTCAATATAATTAAAATGTACTGTATACAATTTTCAAAGAATTAATTAAAAACTGTGAGAATATGGAAGAAGGGCACATTTCGCACATTGTAAAAATTGGAGTATAAGCTTAAAAAGTTTTATATTGAATGAGCAAGAAGTTATGGATTAAAAGTTGAGAATCTATTTCTCTTTTTTCCCCTCTGATGGTCCTTGACTATATCACTATTCTATACTGAAACTAAAGAGAGTTTATGACTCATTAATTCACTCTAGAGGCTTATGGCTAAAGAGAATGAATATAGTTATGTACCAAGGTCCAGAAAAAGAAATACAATACTTATGTTCTGTGTGTTGTCAGGTTAGGTTTGTTTCCAGTCTGCGTGTGATCAAAATAGGAGTATTGATAAAGCCTGAGGACAATAAAGGGAAGGGTTGCTACATTAAGTCAAATGATTACTAATTTTCACTTCTGAACTTATTGTAGTGAGCTGATATAATTTTCTGAGAGAATAGATCAACATGTCAGGAATAATCTGCTTGTTTCCTTTAATTAAAATGTCAATGTCATAAAAAACAGAAGTTGCCATTCTGTGCTTGGGAAGTGTTGACTCATTTCTAATTCTGGGTCTTGTCCTTTTCCTAGGAAAGTGTTTCTCTGGTTAATACTTTTTTTTTTTTTGGTTGCAGTACCAAGCACAAAACTAACCACTTTTGTAAAGTCAAAGTAAAAGAGATTCATGTCTTTTCATTCCAATGGATTCTGGGAAACAACATAGATAAATTTCCATAGCTTTATTATGGCTAATCAAGCTGGGCTTTTTAATCATTGCTTGAATTTTCCTGATTACATATGTTAAACATCATCTTTATTCTTCTTATTTATATTTTATTTCTTGGGTTCCTGATCAACTTACCATTTCTTATTATTCTTAAGACCAAAACACTGATTAAGCTTCTACTTCTCTTCCCTATGGTAAATTTGCATATTCTGTCTTATAACAATAAAGTGCCATCATCCTAGGTCCCCATTATTTCTAAAATGGCAGGAAAAAAATCCCTGTCATATTTTAAGTTCAGAAGGTAACCATAAAACCTTCTAGAGTTTTGTAAAGATATTGATACCACTCATAAATTCTAAGTACTTGGTAAAAGCAGAGCCCATATACTTGATTAATGAATGGCTAATGAATATGTACCTTACAGATTTCCCTCATCTAATTATCATCTCCATGCATATGTAACCATATATATATATATATATATATATATATATATATATATGTATATATATATGCAAACATCTATGTATCTATCTATCTATCATCTATCTATCTAATCTATGATTATCTACCTTCTATCTATCATCTATTTTCTATGTAAATATCATTTATGTATCTATGTCAACTTTAAAACTGACATAGAAAGATAAAAAATGAACAATATTTTAGTCAGATACAATGAAAAGTTTAAATACTCAGAGACCACGTATAATATCCAAATAAAGCTAAACAAAACTATTTTTCCAAATACTCCTTATTCTAGTTAAATCATTGAAAAAATCTTCCTGCATTTGAGATATTATATTAATGTGATCAATAATTACTTTGCCATAATAGTGGATCAGATCCTACTACTGCTATTTAACTATAACTTATTGTTACAAGATTGATTATTCTCCTCTCCACTTTTCACTTTTTCATATTTGTTGAAATGACAAGAAAAAAAGAAAAGGTGAAAGAAAGGATTCTCGAAATTTGTAATATATTTTATTGTAGTCTCACATAAGTATCTGTTACAATCCTTACCTTCTTAAGTATGGTAATACTATGTGACATATCTAATTCTGTTACATTAATTAAAAATGAAAAAGAAAAAATGTACAGCTAATTATTGAAAATACTTGTCATTAATTATTTCCTAATGTTTTGATTTATATAGTTTTCCATGGAAATATATAATGCTTCAGAAAGGGTAATATTGGGAATGTTTAAAGGAGTTTGAAATATGAGTAATACTGAGGGAAATATAAAGAGTGTTGGAAGGCTGTCTGAAGCTACTGCTCTAAACAGACTCAAAAGTGACAAGTGAATAAAGATTCAGGAATCTGACTTCAGAATTTGCACCTGTCTTCCAGAGTGAAATTTGAAATGATTTTCAGAAAAAATCTCCAACATGCAACATTGCTTTAAATTATAATGAGGGACTATCACTGCATAGCACTAAAATAACTATGCAACCTAGGTTTATAACAATTGAAAAGGTGATTACCAACACCCTGATAGCTCATTGAACATACCTCAGTATTAGCAGTCCCTAAACTAATTGAATTCATATGGATCATGCAATATATACTAAGCTCTTGTTTTATAGATATACCCTCTTCCTATATAGTTGTTTCTTTTATTTATTTATTTATTTATTTATTTATTTATTTATTTATTTATTTATTATTGTTTCTTAGGAATATTCTTTATTTACATTTCAAATGATTTTCCCTTTCCTGGTTCCCCCCTTGCTGAAAGGGGGCCATAAGCCCTCTCCCCTCCCCCTATTCCCCAATTAACTCCCTCCCGCTTCCCTGTCCTGGTATTCCTCTACACTGCTGCATCGAGCCTTTCTAGGACCAGGGACCTCTCCTTCCTTCTTTTTGGGCATCATTTGATATGTGAATTGTGTCTTGGGTATTCTGAGCTTCTAGGCAAATATCCACTTATCAATGAGTGCATACCATGTGTGTTCTTTTGTGATTGGGTTACGTCATTTAGGATGATATTTTCCAGTTCCACAATTTGCCTAAGAATTTAATGAATTCATTGTTTTTAATAGCTGAGCAGTATTACATAGTGTAAATAAACCACATTTTCTGTATCCATTCCTCCACTGAGGGACATCTGTTTTCTTTCCAGCTTCTGGCTATTATATATAGGGCTGCTATGAACATAGTGGAGCATGTAACCTTATTACATGCTGGGGGATCCTCTAGGTATATGCCCAGGAGTGGTATAACAGGGTCCTCCTATAGTATCATGTCCGGTTTTCTGAGAAACTGCCAGACTGATTTCAAGAGTGGTTATACCAGTTTGCAATCCCACTAGCAGTGGAGGAGTGTTCCTCTTTCTCCACATATTCACCAACACCTACTGTCTCCTGAGTTTTTGATCTTAGCCATTCTGACTGGTGTGAGGAGAAATCTCAGGGTTGTTTTGATTTGCATTTCCCTGATGACTAAGGATGTTGAACATTTCTTTAGGTGCTTCTCAGCCATTTGATATTCTTCAGGTGAAAATTCTTTGTTTAGCTTTTTACCCCATTTTTTAATAGGGTTATATGGCTCTCTGGAGTATAACTTCTCGAGTTCTTTGTATATATTGGATATTAGCCCTCTGTCAGATGTAGGGTCGATAAAGATCTTTTCCCAATTTGTTGGTTACCGTTTTGTCCGATTGACAGTGTCCTTTGCCTTACAGAAACTTTGTAATTTTATGAGGTCCCATTTGTCAATTCTTGATCTTAGAGCATAAGCTATTGGTGTTCTGTCCAAGAAATTTTCCCCTGTGCCCATGTGCTCAAGGCTTTATTTTCTTAGTTTCAGTGTGTCTGGTTTTATGTGGAGGTCCTTGATCCACTTGGACTTGGGCTTAGTACAAGGAGATAAGAATGGATCGATTTGCATTCTTCTGCATGCTGACCTCCAGTTGAACCAGAACCATTTGTTGAAAAGGCTTTCTTCCCACCCCCCCAACCCCCGCCCCACTGGATGATTTTAGCTCCTTTGTCAAAAATCAAGTAACTATAGGTGTTTGGGTTCATTTTAGGGTTTTCAATTCTATTCCATTGGTCTACCTGCCTGTCACTGTACCAATACCATGCAGTTTTTAGCACTATTGCTCTGTAGTACTGCTTGAGGTCTGGGATACTGATTCCCCCAGAAGTCCTTTTACTGTTGAGAATAGTTTTAGCTATCCTGGGTTTTTTTGTTATTACAGATGAATTTGAGAATTGCTCTTCCTAACTCTGTGAAGAATTGAGTTGGGTTTTGATGGGGATTGCACTGAATGTGTAGATTGTTTTTGGCAAGATGGCCATATTAATCCTGCCAATCCATGAGCATGGAAGTTTTTTCCATCTTCTGACTCCATCTTCGATTTCATTCTTCAAGGACTTGAAGTTGTTGTCATACAGATCTTTCACTTGTTTGGTTAGAGTCACACCAAGATACTTTATATTGTTTGTGGCTATGATGAAGGGTGTCAGTTCGCTAATTTCCTTCTCAGCCTGTTTATCCTTTGAGTATGGGAAGGCTACTGACTTGCTTGAGTTAATTTTATATCCGGCCACTTTGCTGAAGTTGTTTATCAGCTGTAGGAGTTTTCTGGTGGAGTTTTTTTTTTTTTTGGGTCACTTACTGTATTATCATACCTGAAAATAGTGATAATTTGACTTCTTCCTTTCCAATTTGTATCCCTTTGACTTTTTTTTGTTGTCTAATTGCTCTAGCTAGAACTTCAAATACTATATTGAATAGATAATGGAGAGAGAGGGAAGCCTTGTCTAGTCCCTAATTTTAGTGGGATTGCTTCAAACTTCTCTCCATTTAGATTGATGTTGGCTAATGGTTTGCTGAAAATTGCTTTTACTATGTTTAGATATGGGCCTCGAATTCCTGATCTTTCCAAGACTTTTAGCATGAAAAATTGCTGAATTTTGTCAAATGCTTTTTCAGCATCTAATGAAATGACCATGTGGTTTTTTCTTTGAGTTTTTATGTAGTGGATTACATTGATAGATTTCCATATATTGAACCATCCCTGCATCGCTGGGATGAAACCTACTTGATCACGGCGAATGATCATTTTGATGTGTTCTTGGATTTGGTTGGCAAGAATTTTATTGAGTATTTGCATAGATATTCATAAGGGAAATTGGTCTGAAGTTCTCTTTCTTTGTTGGATCTTTTTGTGTTTTTGGTATCAGCGAAATTGTGGCTTCATAGAACTAGTTGGGTAATGTTTCTTCTGTTTCTATTTTGTGGAAGACTTTGAAGAGTACTGGTATTAGGTCTTCTTTGAAGATCTGATAGAATTCTGCACTAAAACCATTTTGACCGGGCTTTTTTTTTTTTTTTTTTTTTTTGGTTGGGAGACTGTCAATGACTACTGCTAATTCTTTAGGGTGTATAGGAGCGTTTAGATGGTCTATCTGGTCCTAATTTAACTTTGGTACTTTGTATCTGTCTGGAAACTGTCCATTTCATCCAGATTTTCCATTTGCGTTGAGTATGGGCTATTGTAGTAGGATCTGATGATTTTTTAAATTTCCTCTCTTCTTATATCTTCCTTTTCATTTCTTTTTCTTTTCTTTTTTTTTGGTTTTTTGAGACAGGGTTTCTCTGTGTAGCCCTGGCTGTCCTGGAACTCACTTTGTAGACCAGGCTTGCCTCGAACTCAGAAATCCTTCTGCCTCTGCCTCCCAAGTGCTGGGATTAAAGGTGTGTGCCACCACTGCCCTGCCTGGCTCTCCCTTTTCATTTCTGATTTTGTTAATTTGAATACTGTCTCTGTGCCCTCTGGTTAGTCTGGCTACATGTTTATCTATCTTGTTGATTTTCTCAAAGAACCAGCTCCTGGTTTTGTTGATTCTTTTTATAGTTCTTTTTGTTCCTACTTGGTTGATTTCAGCCCCGAGTTTGATGATTTCATGACTTCTACTCATCTTGGGTGTATTAGCTTCTTTCTGTTCTAAAGTTTTCATGTGTACTGTTAAGCTGCTACTGTATGCTCTCTCCAGTTTCTTCTTGAAGGCACTCAGAGGTATGAGTTTTCCTCTTAGCATTGCTTTTAATGTGTCCCATAAATTTGGGTATTTTGTGCCTTCGTGTTCATTAAATTCTAAAAAGCCTTTGATTTCTTTCCTTATTTCTTCCTTGACCAAGTTATCATTGAGTAGAGAATTGTTCAGCTTTCATGTGTATGTGGGCTTTCTCTTGTTTTTGTTGCTATCAAAGACCACCCTTACTCCATAGTGATCTGATAGGAGGCATGCTATTAGTTTGATCTTCTTATATTGATTGAAGTCTGTTTTGTGACCAATTATATAGTCAATTTTGGAGAAGGTACCATGGTTTGCTGAGAAGCAGGTATATTCTTTTGCTTTAGAATGAAATGTTCTATAGATATCTATTAAATCCATTTGGTCCACAACTTCTGTTAGTTTCACTATGTCTCTGTTTAGTTTGTGTTTCCCTGATCTTTCTATTGAGGAGAGTGGGTGGTATTGAAATCACCAACAATTATTGTGTGGAGTGCAATGTGTGCTTTAAGCTATAGTAAAGTTTCTTTTACCAGTGAGGAGAGTTCCCTTGTATTTGGAGCATAGATGCTCAGAATTGAAAGTTCTTCTTGGTAGATTATGCTTTGGTGAATATAATGTGTCCTTCCATTTCTTTTTTGATGACTTTGATTGAAAGTATATTTTACTGGTTATTAGAATAGCTACTCCAGATTATTTCCTGGGACGATTTGCTTGGAAAATTGTTTTTCAGCCTTTTACTCTGAGGTAGTGTTTGTCTTTGACACTGAGATGTGTTTCCTGTATGCCGCAAAATGTTGGGTCCTGTTTACGTATCCAGTCTCTTCATCTATGTCTTTTTATTGGGGAATTGAGTCCATTGAGGTTAAGAGATATTAAGGAATAGTGATTGTTGCTTCCTGCTATTTTTGATGTAATTTTTATATTTGTGTGTTTATCTTCTTTTGGGTTTGTTGAAGGAAAATTAATTTCTTGCTTTTTCTAGAGTGTAGTTTTGCTCCTTTTGTTGGTGTTTTCCATTCATTTCCCTTTTATGGGCTTAATTTGTGGAAATATACTGTGTAAATTTGTTTTTGTCATAGAATACTTTGGTTTCTCCATCTATGGTAATTGAAAGATTTGCTGGATATAGCAGTCTGGGTTGGCATTTGTGTTCCCTTAAGGTCTGTTTGACATCTGCCCAGGCTCTTCTGGCTTTTATAGACTCTGGTGAGAAATCTGGTGTAATTCTGATAGATTTACCTTTATGTGTTGCTTGACCTTTTTCCCTTTCTGCTTTTAATATTCTTTCTCTGTTTAGTATATTTGGTGTTTTAATTATTATGTGACAGGAGGAATTTATTTTTCTGGTCAAATCTATTTGGAGTTCTGTAGTCTTCTTCTATGTTCATGGGCATCTCTTTTTTTAGGTTAGGGAAGTTTTCTTCTATAATTTTGTTGAATATATTTACTGGCACTTTAAGTTGGAAATCTTCACTCTCTTCTAGACCTGTAATCCTTAGGTTTTCTTCTTCTCATTTTGTCCTGGATTTCCTGGATGTCTTGGGTCAGGAGCATTTTGCATTTTGCATTTTCTTTGGCTGTTGTGTCAATGCTTTCTATGGTATCTTCTGCATCTGAGGTTCTCTCTTCTATCTTTTGTATTCTGTTGTTTATTCTTGGATCCATGACTCCTGACTTCTTTCCTAGGTTTTCTATGTCTAGAGTTGTTTCCCTTTGTGATTTATTTATTGTTTCTACCTCCATTTCTAGATCCTGGGTGATTTTGTTCAATTCCTTCACCTGTTTTGTTGTGTTTTCCTGTAGTTTTTTAAGGGCTTCTCCCTGTTTACTTGTGTTCTCCTGTATTTCTTTAAGGAAGCCATTTATGTCCTTCTTGAAGCCTTCTATCATCATCATGAGCTGTGATTTAAATCCAAATCTTGTTTTCTGGTGTGTTGGGATATCCAGGACTTGCTGTTGTGGTAGAATTGGGTACAGATGGTGCCATATTGCCTTGATTTCTGTTAGTAACATTCCTATGTTTGCCTTTTGCCATCTGGTTATCTATGGTGTTAGTTGGTCCTGCTGTCACTGGCTGGTGTTTGTCCCTCCTGGAGGTCTGCAAGCCTATCTCAGCACCCCTGGGTGACCAGCTTTCCCCTGGGTACATGTGGGGCCCTGGTGGGCAGGTTCCCAAGTGATCTTACAGTCAGGTGTTCCCTGAGTTCCTGGCTGCACCCATCTGCTCAGTCACAGGAGCAAAGATTGTAGAGTTGTTTCTAAGCTAAAATTTTTGGGAATGAGAGAGAAGATATTTGCGTTAGAATAAGAAACGCATTTTCACTCAGAGAAGTCAACATTGCCCATATTCAGCATTTCTGTTTTTCTGTATTTATGATATCAAGACAAAAGAAAGAAAAACTATCAACTAAATCTAGCAATATTTATAAAATATTGTTATCAAAATCTCTTGGTATGTTATATTTCAATGACAGTCTAATAAATACAGATAGGCCATAATTTATCAGTATAGTCTCTTTTTCCTTTTAACTTACAATGATGTGAAAGGAATATACATTTAGTAGATTTTATTCTTAGAACTTGGAGTTTTGATCTTTTTTTACCTAAAGATATATGATATCTTATATCATATCATCATCATTAATGATGAGGATGGGTAATGGGAAACTCCAAGTCAGCTGCATGTTTACCAGGACAAAAGTTCAATACCGTATGATATACTTACTCCTTTAAATACTGAAGTATAAGTGAAGGAGTTTATCATTCTATTTAATCATATAAACAACTGTGTATACATGGTATTAAAATCTGTATAAAAGGGAGAAATTAAGACTAGAGATGTAAGATAATAGTAGCCTGTGGGGCTGGAGAGATGGCTCAGCGGTTAAGAGCACTGACTGCTCTTCCGAAGGTCCTGAGGTCAAATCCCAGCAACCACATGGTGGCTCACAACCATCCATTCATAAGGAGATCTGACACCCTCTTCTGGAGTGTCTGAAGACAGCTACAGTAAACTTACATATAATAATAAATAAATATTTAAAAAAAATAGTAGCCTGTGTTCAACTCATTATTTCTTATGCAAAAAGAATATTTGATTTTCTATCTCCTTGTATGAATTTAGGCTAAATCTGCTATGTAGTTCTTACTAGTGAAAAAGGCAAATTTTAAAACATGTTAGAATTGTTTACATTTTATTCTCATTGGACCTCAAAGACAGGCTAAAATCACCCATTACATAGGCTCTGATTAACAAAGACACACTGAGAGGTAACCAGCTCACCACACTTGACATCATATGTAAACCTTATTATGTAAAGTCATTTATATTGGGGGCTGGATATTGTGATACCTCATAACAATTATTCTGACCAATGTTACTATGATTTGCACAGCACTTAAAGCTGGTTAGCAGCAGAGTTACTTGGATCATTTGATTTCTGGGTCAGTAATCAATGTTGTACATTCAGTTGCCATATCCTTTAGTAATACAAATTAATTCAGAAGTCAGGTTAAAAACTCCAAAAGTAAAACTCTTCCAGTGATAGCCAGTTTTAATATTCTTCATGTCAAATGACTTCTGCTTTGTCCTTATGTTATATATCCAATACTAAGAACACCAAGTGAGATTTAATTAACTTGCCAGATATTATTAATAGAAAGGATAACTTAAAATATGTTTATTTACTTTATTTTATGTGTATGAGTGTTTTTCTGCATGAATGTATGTGTACTATGTGCATGCCTGATAATTGCTGAGATCTGAAGAGGGTGATGAATCCCAAGAACTTGAGCTATACAGAGTTGTTAGCCTCTCTGTAGGTGAATATAAGAAAATAGCCTTAATCTTAACCAGCATGCCTACCATTGAAAATAATGCTGCAGTCAACAAGGCAATGATAACAATTTCTAAAGTCTTGATTTAAATTCTTTTACTTACCTCGACGTGAGAATGCTGAACCCCACAATAGTTTGGTGCCTTAATGCTTCTTCACATTATTCTGTTTTCTGCACAAACTGCACCATTTATATTCCTAAAGACTGTGCATAGTTTAAAGCTCTGAGATAATGCAAAAAACCTTGCTATCACAGGGTGTTTGACAAGGTGAATTCACAGATGGGAAAGAATCAATTTGGACTCTCATTGTACTCCATACACAAAAAGGAATTAAATTTAAAGAAATAAATGAAATTTATGTACATTCAAGTATAATGTTATAAGTATTATAAATCAGTACTAGAAGATTTCCTTAATTTAATATGTATTCTATATACAATATAAGGAAACCTGATTATTATAGTGTGCTTAACTTGAAGTCTCTTTAATAATTACATTTAATATTATTTCACAAAAGAACAAAACTTACAGGAATAAATAAATATTAATGCTGCTTACAGAAAAGCTTATAGCAAGTATATGGTTCTGTAAATATAAAAAAGACAATTACCATGGGCTTTCCTAACATGCTCACCTAGGGTTTTATCTTTATAGATACATATATACTGGGCTGTGTGTTATATACATGACATGAAAGTAAAATCAAGACCCTCTCTGTCACAGAAGAGACTAGCAAGAAGGGGAAGAAAAATCAAAGCAGAGTGAGTGAGTGAGTGAGTACAGCCAGATGACATTCTGTGCCTGTGTGACATCATTATGAAACTCACTACTGTGTGTTATATAAAACTGCATAATTTTGAATGGTTTTCAGCACAGATGCTTACACAAAATGTATAAGGCAATTGCCTTTGTTTCTGATCCTGGTGCTTGGAGTCACAAGGAATAGGGCTTGTTTCACTTTTACTAGAGAAATACATGGAAGAGAGTTGTAGAAATATTATCCCAGCATTCTCAAGTTACTGTCATATTGTGCCAGGCCTCTGAGGATTCTTCTTTTGTTTATAACAGAAGGAAGTGAAGTACTCCATACTACAGTAGGCTTAATCAAAGGTTCATTCGGTGTTAAAATTAAGTGATACTTTCCCTCTTTGGATTGAGTTTTGATAACTTATTTTATTGAACTAAAACAGGTTTTGGCAAGTATAAGGTAGTTATGGTAATGTAGGTTAATGGTGCTAAACATTTGAGAAACATTGATTTGTATCATGGCAACATATGAAGATGGTTATTTAGAAAAAAATACCCAACATAAAGTCCATGATTAAGTCTAATGTTTTATAATTGCCCCATTATTCATTCTTTTCCCTTTAGATAAAAGTGCTTAGTAAATTTCTGTACATTCTTTCTAGGAAAGTAAACTGTCATACATGAAATTGGAAAGCATAAAAGATGATATTAATTCTCTTGCTTTGTAAAAACAATGGCTAATATTAATTGATGACATATTTTGTGACAGGAATTTGGGTATACATTTACAGGCAGGGTCTACTTACTCTGAACAATAATTTCATAAAGAAAATGTAATTTTATTATCCCACAATGTATGCAAGAGAGAAGAAGTAAAATAGGGGACTGGGCAATTCAAGAAAATAATCTCTTACACTAATTGGCAAAAAACAACTTTAATTTTGTTCATTTTGACATCCATAATGTTTTTATTAGAAGTTTGCATAGATTTCCAGTATATTGCAAGCACTTCACTTCCAAAAAAATGTATTTATTTTTAAAATGTATATAACATAATATAAACATAACAATTTTATGTTTCATTTCAATTGAAATTGGTTGCTATAACTGAGAAAGAGTTTTAGTGTAGCTTCTTTTCTTGAAGCTGCCTTTATCTCCACATCTCCCCATGGAATATTGGACTAATCAGTTTTTATAAATTTGTGATACTTCATTAACTATTGTATTGTACTTTTCTAATGCAAGTTATTAAAGATAAACTGAAATTTTATTTGCATAACTTTTTGTTGCCAATAAGTTTCAAAATATTTCTGTATATGTCCCTATGAGTTATATTTATATAATCACAAACTTAAAACTAAATATATATATAAATAATTTATACATATACTAACATTTATAATTACTGAACAGAATTTTCCTCTAGAAAAATGTACCTAAAGGTAAAAATATATTTCCAAATTTATTAGAATATTTGTGGATGAATTATACATTTTCTTGCAATGCTACAGAATCCAGCATGAATTCTAGATTTCATTATATTTGATACAAATATAAGTTGAGCTTTTTCAAATCACAAATATACAAAAATGCACAATTGTACATAAAATAAATTTTTCAAGATTAATATCCCTTAGTAGATTAAGGAGATCTTTACATTATTAACTTGCATAGGACCTCTGTAGTTTTATCCAAAGCTGATATTCAATTCTATCATATCTAAAAATGTGTTTGTCCCCATTATTAAGGTAATGCCTTTTCCAGTGTTTGAGAGAATAATGTACTAATATGTGAATATCATTGATAATATACTTTACAATATTACATTTAGAAGCAAATTGTTTAAGCTATACTGATAAAAATTGCATTGGTTACTATTTGTTGATGTAATAAAATACCATTGGTAAAGCAGCTAATGAAACTAAGAGTTTATTTTAACTTATAATTCCAGGTGGTAAGAAGCTAAGGCAGATGAAATAGGTAGGAATAATGGGTGGAACTGGATATTGAATGCCTACACCTTGAGGCATTTTGATTTGCCACAAGCACCAAGTACTTGTAAAAGAGTCAATACTCAGAGTGGTCAGAGACTTTGAAACCTATAAGGTGATCCCTGTTGGCATCTTTGCGTCAACTATCCCAAATCCCTCAAACAGTGCCACAAATCATATACCGAGATTTTAATTCCCAAAACCTGTGAAGGACATTTCTCATTATAACCACTATAATTATTGACAATATTGATAATTTTAATAACTATGAGCCATTAGTAAACATAAGGATAAAATAATTTTGGGTCGAGTGATTTATTATCATCCTTTTAATACCTACATTACAATATTAATTTTAGAAAGTTTTATTTATGTACTCATTTTTCAGTTTGTCTATTTTTACAACCAAACATTGACATGCTAATAATCATCCTTTCCTTTTATCCTGAGTCACTAGGCACAGAAAGACAGTAAGAACCAGTATACCAGGAAGTCTGTGAATCAGTGTTACAAGAAATGACTGTACTACCAAGACAAGAACAATGGCAAGATAAATATGATGTTAATTTTGAAAGGTGAAATATTCATGGGTCCCCACATCTTCACAGTGAACAACAGGCAACTAATGACTACAAGGAGAGAAAGAACTAGTATCTCCAAGTTATGAGCTCTCTTAATGGCTCTAAAATACAAAGTGGTCAGTCTTGAAATCAAATATATAAAAATAATAAAAACGAACTCATTGGCTTATATTTACATACTTGTACAGATAATATAATAAAAGTAATCAAAGGATGATATGATATACTTGTATTTTAATAAAAGTGTACAGGTATATATATATATATATATATATATATATATATATATATATATATATGTACAAAGATATAAACAATATTGAATGGGATGGGAGGATTAAATCAATATGGGGAGAATTAGGGAGAGGAAGGAGTGAAAACAGTCAAACTGTTATACGAATATTTGAAACTCCTAAAAGATTACTAAAATATAGTAAAGAAAAATATGTTTTTGAAGTCATTGACAGCAATAATTTTTTTTTACGAATCTCCAACAAAGAATTTGTCTTCAACAAAGACACGTCCTTTTTCTTCAAGAAGGCATGTTTTGATTTTGTGTTTATATTTTTATTTCTATTATGATTGTTTATGAGAAATGTCTTATCAAGACCGTAATCTAGGAGCTAGAGATGGAAATTTCATCTCTGGCTTCTTTTCCTCTAATGGAGTTCTGCCTCATAATTAATTTAGTCTTTTAAAATAATCAGTGCAATGTAGTGAAGTCTGTAAATTAAGAGTTATTCCCCATCTCTTAAAGTTTACTTATTTTATGCATACTTTATTTTGTATTTGATTTCAAAATTTATATAAACTACAAAGCATTCTATTTTAAATGTCACATTTGCCATTAATAAATGTATAGTAGAAAGTCAAAGCCCCAGAATGGTTATCTAGACATAAAATCATGATCTACTTATCTAAGCCTTCCAAATGTTGAACTTACAGGCATATACTACTATTACCTTATTTATAGAAACATATATAAAGTGATAATATTAATATGTCCATTTGTTTCATGCATCAAATATTTTTTAAACCTCAGGACAATTTTCAATAAAATGATTTGGGCTAGATGAACATTTTATCCTTAATTTATGAAGCAAAAGTAGTGGCCATATCATAGAGTAATTGGGAAATGTCTATCATAGATGCTTTGATTGAGTTTTTATACAGACAAGCTTTGTTTGTTTGTTTTTACATATTTGATTTTCTGAAAAATTTCCCACAAATTCCTCAAGCTAATCACACTTTTGGAAATTCGTCATATACATACAAGAATTTGTGTAAAAAGTTTACTAATTAAGATTATTTAATTAATTTACAAAGTACCACATAGGTGAACTTTTATTGAGTTCAAATATCTTGAATTTTATTAACGCCAAAATAATTCAAAGAAAGAGTGCCCCTCATTCTTCAGTGTCTATAATTATTACTGTTCTATATGCATCTTGTTCCATAAAGACCCTGTTCTAGCTGTGTTAATCTATAAATATGCACTTGTATAACAGATGAGACATCTTTCTCTTTCACACAGTTTTAAATATGGAAATAGAGGTTAAGCCTCAGGAAATTGTGAGGAAATATAAATTCTCAGCTACATTTCAATATAGTAAATTTTACTGTAGTGAGGTAATGAATTTGAAAGCAAGGTTTTTGTGTTTAACTCATGATTTGGCTTTCTTTACTTCTTTAGTTTTCTTATTCCATTTAATATTAATATAATAGCACAACATTATTATAAGATAAACATTTCAGATCTAGTCATTGGGGAAACCTCACAATTTTGTTTTAAAAACATTAATCATAGTAATTGCACAAAATTAGTACTGTATACTGATAATAATCTGGTTGCCTCTGCCAGCTGAATGTTTATTTCTCTCTTGGGAGTAGTGATATAGAAAGGTCAGAGCAATGTTGGAGTTCCAGAGTACAATTACGGGATCATATGTCTTAATTGGACAGTACAATGTTGTTCGTGTACTTCTATCAATAGATGGTTCTATAACTAGAGATATTGAATTTATTGTTGAAATTGAGAAATATACAGATTGTGTGAGGAAATTCAGAAGGAAGAAAAGGGGAGATGGAAGAAAGCTTAGGAATATTTGTTGACTATTTAAATTTCCTAGACTAGCCCAACATCAGTAAGAATAAACTACAATCTATGTACTATATTGAATATTAGAAAAACAATAAATCTTTTCTAAATTATGCTTTTCCTGTGGTGAAATCATGAAGTTGGATGTACTCTGATCTCATGAAACTAGGTTTTGAATTTTTCTCCATCAATTTATTAGTAATATTTCTATCCTGTTGGAAAAATTCATACATAAAAATCTGTGAGATACTTGAGCCATGATAATCTATGAGATATGTGGGCTGGTGATACTTAAAGATGTCACACTGGAAGGGATAATTTATCTTGATTTCTGCCCATGCATATTACCTATTCAGCATTATCTTTTTCTAACTCAAAAGAGACAATATAACAATGTTCCATATCTTGTTTTATACTTAATACAGTCTCACACATAAGTCAAATGACCATTGAGAAACTTGTAGTATGAGGAATGTATAGAAAAAAAAACCATTGTATTACCAGTAAAGCCTGTGATAAACAGTTTATAGAATTTACTAGTTGCAAGCAATCTTCCATAGCAGTTATGTGGTTGGTGAAGTAAACAAACAAAACAAAAACAAACAGAAAAGTTAAAATGAACCATTTTATATAGAATGTTTTATTGTGGATGAAGTGAAAGGGAGTCCATCATGGCCTAGCCTATAAACCACTTACTGACAACTATGTTATTACAAATTTCTTACAAACTTTATCACTAATAGAAAATGCTCAGTAGTTTATTTTCTCTTCAATGGCAAAAGAAAATATTGCACAACAAATAAAACATGGAAGGTCTATTGACAATTATTGCAATTATAGATTTAATTTAACTGAAACAGAATGTTGAACAGTTTTGATAACTTTTATCTTTGTATTTTTGAGGTCCAGTACCAGGAATGGATCCTATAGCCTTCCATATATTCTGCAAATGGTTCATTGCTTGGCTTTATTTTAATGTCGTAATTTATTTTATTAAAGATTTACTTTTTACTTTTCATTATGTATTGGTGTGTGTGTGTGTGTGTGTGTGTGTGTATGGTATGTGTTGTATTGTACATGTGCTGTACAAGTACCTGAGAAGGACAGAATCATGTAGTCTCTCCTGGAGCAGGACATACAGACAGTTGTAAGCTGCTGTTGTTGTGGGTGCTAGTAATGGAATCCATGTCCTCTGGAAGAAGAATGTACACTTAGCCATTGAAGAATCTCTCTGGCCCTGAAACTTTTATTTTTCAAACAAATATTGAAATATTTTTATGTAAAAATCTTGATCATAATTTATGTTTACAACATGAAAAATTTGGACCTATCATTTATTTGTGATAACATTACTACAGTAATGGTTATCAACCTATTTATCTGCTATTAATTTAAAGAGATTTATTGTATTTCTCATCTATCTTTATTTTGTTTTCCTTTTTCTTCCTGTTCTCTTATTTCTTTTTCTCATCCTCCACCTTTTTGTATTCCTTGCCTTCTTTTTTTTACCACCAGAATACACACACAGACACACACAGACACAGACACAGACACACACACACACACATTCTGAGTGAAAGAAAATCTAATTATACATCTTTACACTTTAAATATAGATGCTTTCCATGGAACACATGGAACACATCTCTAATCCTGATTCTATTAAAACTTCAAATGTTCCATAATTGAAAGCTTTGAACAATAACTCTCCTTAGCTTCCCTGAAAAACCAAAGATAGCTACAGCACACATCAGACTAAACAGGCTTAAACTGCTGTGCTTGCTTCTTTTCTGACAGATGTGATGGAAACTGAAACAGTGTGATTCTGGCATAAAATGAAGAATATAGAGATACTCAATGGGATACTGACCCCAGCAGTAACTACATGCAAATGAGGTGATCTGATCTTTGATAATGGTGCCAGGAATGCACTGTGGGGAAAGATGAGTTTCTTAACAATAATACTGGGAAGCTGGATATTAATATGCAAAAGAATGAAGAATTACCCTGTATGATACATAAAATTCAATTCAAAATCAAGATATCAAAGTATAAAGTTCCTGAAATAAGACAGGAAAGAATCTTAATATTGATTGACTCAATAGTTTCACTGGTAGAAGACCAATGTACAGGCAAGAAAACTAAAAATATAAAATAGACAAGGAAGAATACGCCAAGTTCAAAGTTCCTTCACCACAAAGGAAACAATCAATGGTGTTAAAAGAGCACACACAGAATGGAAAGAAGTATGTTCCAACCACTTGTCTGACAAATGGCTGATATCCAAGGTCCATAAGAATAATTCAACAATACGCTTTAAAAACCTGAACACATTTCTTCAAAAAAGCAAAAATATATGACTAGCCAGTAAGCATACACCAGAGTTATTGATATTTTTCTTTTTGCTATTCTTCAGGTAAAGCAAATCTAATGTACAATGATACATTGTCTCTTATTAGTAGGGTTACTATCATTTAAAAATGCAGGAGAATGTGGAGAATGTAGAACACTTGCATAGTATTGAAGGGTATAAATTAAATAACTAATAGCGAAACTTCCACAGGAAAAAAAGAGCTGTTAAAATATTAGAAGTACCAAGTGATCTTATAGCCTCATTTCGGGCTATTAATCAAAACTCACTGATAACAATATGCAGAAGGGACTTCTGCATTCATACCCTCTCAGGGTTCCATCAGTGCTGTATTTTGACTTTGTCACCGTGAAAAACTAAATAAGAGTTTATAAGAAAGAAATACTTAACTCGTATTGCACTTTTTTTTTAATTTACATTCCAAATCACTTCCCCTTTCCCGTTTCCTCCCTCCCCGAAAGTCCCATACGCCCCCTTCCCTCCCTCTTTTCTCCATTCATCCCCCTCTCATTACTCTGTCCTGGCGTTCCCCTACATCCAGTCTTTCCAGGACCAGGCGTCTCTCCTTCCTCCTTTTTAGAAATCTATTGATATGGGGATTGTGTCTAGGGTATTCCGAGATTCTGGGTCAATATCCCCTTATCAGTGACTGCATACCATGTGTGTTCTTTTGTGATTGGGTTACCTCACTAAGGATGATATTTTCAAGTTCTGACCATTTGCCTAGGAATTTCGTGAATTCATTGTTTTTAATTGCAGAGTAGTATTCCATTGTGTAGATATACCACATCTTCTGAATCCAATCCTCCGTTGAGGGACATCTGGGTTCTTTCCAGCTTCTGGCTATTATAAATAAGGCTGCTATGAACATAGTGGAGCATGTGTCCTTATTGCGTGCCGGTAAAGTCTCTGGGTATATGCCCAGGAGTGGTATAGCCGGATCCTCCGGGAGTGTCATGCCCAGTTTTCTGAGGAACCGCCAGACTGCTTTCCAGAGTGGTTGTACCAGCCTGCAATTCCACCAGCAGTGGAGGAGTGTTCCTCTTTAACCACATCCTCGCCAACAACTGCTGTCTCCTGTGTTTTTGATCTTAGCCATCCTGACTGGTGTGAGATGGAATCTCAGGGTTGTTTTGATTTGCATTTCCCTAATGACTAAGGATGATGAACATCTCTTTAGGTGCTTCTCAGCCATTAGATATTCTTCAGGTGAGAACTCTTTGTTTAGCTCTGTACCCCGTTTTTTAATAGGGTTACTTGCCTCTCTGGAGTTTAACTTCTTGAGTTCTTTGTATATCTTGGATATTAGCCCTCTGTCGGATGTAAGGTTGGTAAAGATCATTTCCCAGTTAGTTGGTTGCCGCTTTGTCTTTTTGACAGTGTCTTTTGCCTTGCAAAAACTTTGTAATTTAATGAGGTCCCATTTGTCTATTCTTGATCTTAGAGCATAAGCTATTGGAGTTCTGTTCAGGAAATTCTCCCTTGTGCCCATATGTTCAAGGTTCTTCCCTAGTTTCCCTTCTATTAGTTTCAGTGTGTCTGGTTTTATGTGGAGATCTTTGATCCATTTAGAATTGAGCTTAGTGCAAGGAGATAAGGATGGGTCAATTTGCATTCTTCTGCATGTTGACCTCCAGCTGAGACAGCACCATTTGTTGAAAAGGCTATCTTTTTTCCACTGGATGGTTTTAGCTCCTTTGTCAAAGATCAAGTGACCATAGGAGTGTGGATTCATTTCTGGGTCTTCAATTCTGTTCCACTGATCTACATGTCTGTTACTGTACCAATACCATGCAGTTTTTAACACTATTGCTCTGTAGTACAGCTTGAGGTCCGGGATACTGATTCCCCCAGAGGTTCTTTTACTCTTGAGAATAGTTTTAGCTATTCTGGGTTTTCTGTTATTCCAGATGAATTTTTGAATTGCTCTTTCTAACTCTATGAAGAATTGAGTTGGGATTTTGATGGGGATTGCATTGCATCTGTGTATTACTTTTGGTAAGATGCTCATTTTTACTATATTAATCCTGCCAATCCATGAGCATGGCAGAGTTTTCCATCTTCTGAGGTCTTCTTCAATTTCTTTCTTCAGAGACTTGAAGTTCTTGTCATACAGATCTTTCACTTGTTTGGTTAGAGTCACGCCAAGATACTTAATATGGTTTGTGGCTATTGTGAAGGGTATTATTTCTCTTACTTCTTTCTCAGCCTGCTTATCCTTTGAGTATAGGAAGGCTTCTGACTTGCTTGAGTTGATTTTATATCCGGCCACTTTGCTGAAGTCGTTTATCAGCTGTAGGAGTTCTCTGGTGGAGTTCTTTGGGTCGCTTAATTATACTATCATATCGTCTGCAAATAGTGATAGTTTGACTTCTTCCCTTCCAATTTGTATCCCTTTGATCTCTTTTTGTTGTCTAATTGCTCTAGCTAGAACTTCAAGTACTATATTGAAAAGATATGGAGAGAGAGGGCAGCCTTGTCTAGTCCCTGATTTTAGTGGGATTGCTTCAATTTTCTCTCCATTTAGATTGATGCTGGCTACCGGTTTGCTGTAAATTGCTTTTACTATGTTTAGATATGGGCCTTGAATTCCTGATCTTTCCAAGACCTTTAGCATGAAAGGATGCTGAATTTTGTCAAATGCTTTCTCAGCATCTAATGAGATGACCATGTGGTTGGTATATGATGAGTCAGCCCAAAATGGGTAGTACCATTCCTAGGCAAGAATGCTGGGCTTCAAAAGAATGATGCCTGTTCAAGCAGGGTAACCAAGCCAGCAAACAGAGTTCCTACATAGTCTCTATTTTAATTATTGCCTGCAGCTTTGTTTTGGCTTCTCTCAGTGATTGACTATAACCTATAATCCAAACAAAACTCTTCCTCTCCTAATTTGCTATTGGTCAGTCTGTTTGAATAGTAAAATGGCCCTGTAGGTTCATATATTTAAATATTTGGTCCCCAGTTAGATGATGTGTTTGGTAGGAATTAGGAAGGATGTTGTGGGAAGTATTAAAAACACAACCCGCCAGCTCTCCTTTCCCCACTGGGCCATCTTCCAGGGGTCCTGCTGGCCTGTCAACTCTCTAGCCTCCACTGGGCCATCTCTCCACTGGGGGTTCTGAATAACTCTTGCTTCCAGGCTTCGCCCCACACACACCCACTGCCACCTCAACACCTAATTATCCTGTAGAATCAAAACTCTTAAGGCTTAATTAATAGATTTATGTATAAATAATATTACAATTTACAAGATGTTAATCCAATAATTTTAGAGCCAAATGTGAAAATATTATTTCCAGATATTTTGTTGGAGGATTGTTATAAGATAGGTTGCCACTGGGTCATAATTTCCAAGGAGATATACCTATATTCAGTGTCATCTTCATCTAGTGGCCGAGGGTCCAGGCCAAATGAAATGATAAAACATGAAAAAATATCTATCAATCTTCTGAGGACATCATCTACTTTCAAATATAGCTTACTTTCTCAGACCTTTTACTTTGAAGTACTTAGCCAATAGTTTCCTTAGTTTTAAAGCCTTTGAACTATAACTAAGAGATATGCCAATGGGATTTCAATGGCTTAATAAACATATATATTCAATAGTTCAATGTACATTTATATTCAACGGTTCAATATACATTTATATTCAATGGTTCAATATATATATTTGTTTGTTTCTTTATGTCATTTATATTACTAATATTTTATCTATAACTATATAACATATTTATACCTCTATATGCACCATCTTTATCTATCTTTATCATGTATATCATTTATTTTTATACCTAATCTTATTTGTTTTTTCTATCCAGATAACACTGACCAAAACAACTGGTGACAGATTGTTAGATTTATACACTAATTTTAGACTGGATAATTTAAGGCTGGCAAGTTTTCTAAAATAAAAACTCCAAACAGATTGATGACATACTTCCATAGCCAGAAAGCAGTGTCTAAAAACTTTGAAACAACCTTTCCTCTTTCCACATTCTTAATTTATTTCACACAACATTTGTTCTTTTTATATAGGTTTTTTCTTCTTTTTTTAATATGCTCAAGAAAGTCCAATTTTCACTTTATTTAGTAAGCCAAAAAATCAATTCTCCATTTCCTTCATGACTTTTGGAAAACAAAATAGAAATGAAGATAGTGGATGAGGGTTTCCACTTCACTCACAAAGCCCTTTTTCTGTGTAAGCTCGCATGCATTCATGTTGATATTAATAAAGATATCTTCATGTCATTATTGATATAATGCTTCTTTAATAATGAAGTGATATTCAGATATCAGCATAACACAATTTTAAAAACAACACAATTCACTGGTATCTGTCATACCCTTAAACATACATGCAGGGGAGCAACATCCATTGGTATCTGTGTGTGTGTGTTAAATTCAGTTAACCATATGAGGAAGCTAATACCTTCTGTATCTTTGCTCAATGGCCACATAAGGTGGAACTTGTACTAATTTCTGAGATAGACTTTTGTGTGTTCAGTATTATTATTTTACTTACCACACAGTCACAAGAATGACTGTTAAGTGGATAAATATTAGCATTTAATGTCTGAAATGTTTTACTCCCTTCTAGTCCTCTCTTGCTGTTTATATGAAGTGACAAAAGCAGCCCCAGCCCCCAGTGAATGTTAATGGACTGGTTTTGTCTGTTTTCTAGCTCAGGGGATATTTGCCCTGGGGAAAATCATGGTTTTGCTGATCATTGCTGGAGCACTTCACTGCTTTAAAATGCTGTCATGTGGCTTTTAGTTCGTGCCTGTGAAGAAAACTGACCGGAGATTTGAGGCAACAGGAACAACCTTCACTCTGAGGACAAACCTGCTGCTAATTATGGGGAATCTTTGTGCAATAAGCTAAGAGATGTCTTCTTCTCCCTGAGGGTTCCTATGAAGGACCAATAAAGGACCTTGAGACTTTACGTCTTTTATGGACAGGAAGATTGGAATCTGGAAGGAGATTTTTAACTAAATAAGGAAAGATATGTTATAGCTACGCTGAAAGCATGGGTCTCGTGATCTTTTTCTCTCCTCCACCCAGTTCCACAAACTTGTCAGTGATGAAAAGATGATGATGAGGGCAAAGTAGGCCCAAGTCTCTGGTAACAGTTATGCCAACAGTTGACTGAACAGATTAGGAAAAGTCAATTGGTTATTTCCCTTGAAAAAAAAATATAAATGTGTTGTATGGCAGTCACATATAAGCCAACTACTATATAAAATAATCTTTATACTAATCATTTAGATATTTCATATTGGTTACAGTTGTGTGTTCAGGATTAACTTTGAATAAGAAAAATTAGGGAATTTGAAATTAAACACGACTCATTCTCACAAACTCAAATTCTCAGAAGTTTCTCCTTATTTCTCTCCACTTTCTTTTAAAGTTCCTAGTGAAGACTGTCTTTTATAAATATCATCATACAAAACCTATCTAGAAATGCAGAAGCTGTCTCCCAGGAGCACTTTAAGCCTTTTGCTGTAGGAAAAGATCATATCTTGAAGGGTGCTTACCAGAAGTACTGACAGGAGCAAACTTAGCATGGGTGACTTTAGTCCACATGGAGACTAATGACTATGGCTTCTCTAGATCCACTGAATTAAACCTGTGCACACAACAGAACATGTGAATGGGATGAAATATGTCCTGCCCATATTCCAGATTACTATATGTACTATGAACAACTGAGTTGTTCATGTGTCCAGGACCCAAAGATCTTTCCTTGAAAAATAAGTGGATATTAGGCAAAAAGCTCAGAATATCCACAATAAAACCCACAGATCATATGAAGCTCAAGAAGAAGGAAGACCAAAGTGAGGATTCTTTAGTCCTACTTAGAAGGGGAAACAAAATAAACACAGGAGGTAGAGGGTGGGAGGGACTTGGGAGGAAGCGAAAACTGGGAGGGGGAAAGGGGGCAGTATCAGGTATGAGAGGAGATGGAGGAGACGTACAGGGGGTCAGGAAATTGAACAGAGGTGTATAACAATAGGGAATGGGGAACTGGGGATAGTTACCAGAAAGTCCCAGATGCCAGAAAACAAGAGGTTCCCAGGTTCTATAGGTGATGACATTAGCTGAAATAGCTAACAAAGGAGAGAGAGAGAACCCGAAAAGACCATATCCAGAGGTTAGGCACGGCCCATGGTTGGAGGATGAGCCACCCACCCATTTCCAAAATTTTAACCCAGAATTTCTCCTGTCTAAAGGAAATACAGGGACAAAGAGTGGAGCAGAGACTAAAGGAGAGGCCATTCAGAGACTGCCCCACCTGGGAATACATCTCATATGCAGACACCGAATCCAGACACTATTGCTGATACCAAGAAGTACTTTCTGACAGGAGCCTGATATAGCTGTTTCCTGAGAGGATCTCCCAGAGTCTGACCAATACAGATTTGGATGCTTGCGGCCAACCGTTGGACTGAGCATGGGAACATAATGAAGGAGTTAGGGGAAGGACTGAAGAAATTGAAAGGGTTTGCATCCCCATAGAAAGAACAACAATATCAGCCAACCAGACATCCCCAGAGTTCCCAGGAACTAAACCACCAACCAAAGAGTACACATGGAGGGACCCACTGATCCAGCTGCATATGTAGCAGAGGATGGCCTTAACTGGCATCAATGGGAGGAGACCCCCTTGGTCCTGTGAGGACTAGATGCCCCAGGATAGGGGAATGCTAGGGCAGTGAAGCAGGAGTGGATGGGGGAGCACCCTCATAGAAGCAGGGGGTGGGGGGATGGGATAGGAGGGTTTCAGAGAGGAAACTGGGAAAGGCGATAACATTTGAAATGTAAATAAATAAAAAAAATCATTAAAAAAGAAAAACTACATGAAAGATTCTCCCTCTTTTTTTTATTTTTTTTTATTTTCTAAGTTTTTTATTTACATTCCAAATCATTTCCCCTTTCCCATTTCCTCCCTCCCTGAAAGTCCCATAAGCCCCCTTTCATCCCTCTTTTCCCCCTCTAGAACAGGATTTAAGTTGTCATTGAAAGGGGAAAAGTTGCCTTTCTCAACACACTGTTGTTATTAATAAAGTTCTTTATTTACCTCTCCTCCTTTCCACTCATTGATTTGTTTGGTCTTCAGTGAAACGAATTTTGTGAGGTTAACATTTATTTTTCTATTAAAACATTATTACTTATTTTACATCTTGTACTTCTACTTTTCTGAGAGATAAGCCATTTTTAATATATTTTCAAGTGGGAAATATTTTAACATAGCATTGAGATAGTTCAATCCTATATTTCTGTAAAACTATCTTTTATTTTCAGATGTTGTTGTCTTGGAGACTTACTGCTGAATAAATTTACCCTTTCTAGTTCCTTTTTAACTCTCGGCCTGGCTGGTTCAACTCAGCTCTTCAGGCTCAAAACTCCTCTCCAGGATAACTGATTCAAACTAGCTTTTCTCTGCTACTCACTGGATTTATTTTCTTGGAAAAATGTCCCCTGAATTTTGCAAAGTGAATTGTATTCACTGTACTGACTGAGCTCAGTTGAACTCCACTGCATTGCCTGAAATTGCTGAACTCCACTCCTGATTCACGCTGTCAAATCTTCCTCTGATTTGTCACTTTGTCTGCCTCTCAATTAGATGTCAGTTTCAAACATGACTGCTTCCTTCTACAAACTAAATTGACCTAAATCATTTGGGATTAATGGTGAGTGTCAAGTGCATGTCTGTGTTCCAGCCAGATCATACTGTAACCTAGGACATATCTGTATTCTGGATGGATCATATAGACACAGAAAGACTTTGGATGTGATCCCTGCCAGAGCAGCCACGTTGTTGGATTAAAATTCCTCCACATATTTCAAACATATTTAAGTATTTCTGTACAGATTATGTAAATGAATATTCTCAGTTTGTACTTGGCACAAGTTTTGGTACCAACAAAAGCTACTTGAAACCTATGGTGTGACTTTATCTACTGAGATGTGAATAAATGCCTACTAGGTCCAGTTAGGTAGCAATGACAGATCAAAGAAATAATAGCACCCAAGTTTACCTTGGCTCAATGACTGCATTAATGAATGAATGCATTAATGGAACGAGGGGGAAAGTTACTTACATGAAAATGGCAGACTCAACCATGCCCAACCCAGCATGAGTGACAACTCACAAAAATCTATGCCCTAGAAGCAGTATGTCAAATTGTTTACGATCACTATGAACCTTAAGATGGAGGGGGGTTGTGTCTTATTAATTTGCTAAGATTCTAATTTTCCTGAGGCTTGCAATTTTCCTTAGGTTTCAAGGATTCTCCTTTCTCCCTCCAGGGTCAAATGTTTCAATTTAGAGAAAGTATTTACACAATATCTCTGTTTTCGTGTGTGTGTGTGTGTGTGTGTGTGTGTGTGTGTGTGTGTGTGTGTGTGTGTGAAAGATAAATGATATTTGAGAAATAGTTATAAAGTTAGATAAATGGTATATTTAAGAGATGTTTAATCTTAAAAGGGACTGTAAGTTCTTTTTTATCATTTAAAAATTGAGATTCTAATTTAATTCTAACAATTTTCTTTTCTCTTTTCCTTCCTCATGCAGGTTTCTTTCAAATTCATGACCCCTTGATTTTTTTGAGATGAAATTAAAGATTTACATGGAAAATATTTTTGACAAAATTGAAGAAGCATATAGAAAAACACATTAAGATTGACAATTTTCATGGAAAATTAAAGAATAAAATTGTAGACATAAAAAAATTACTAAATTAATTGAAAAGGGAAGTAGAAACATTTTATGATAGAACTGAAGATTTACATGGGAAATATTTCTAATAAAATTGTATAAAATATAAAATAACATTAAAATTGAAGATTATCATGTAAAATTACAGATAAAATGGTAGGCAAAAAAATATTTCTAAGTTGATTGAAAGTGGAATTATAAACATTTTCTGAAAAATTTAATATCTACAAGGAACACATTTCTGATATAATTTAAGAAATATATAGAAAAACACGTTAAAATTGACTATTTCATGGAAAATTAGACAGATAAATTGGTAGGAATAAAAATATTCCTAAATTGATAGAAAGTAGAATTATAAACATTGTCTGATAAAATTGACAATTTACATGGAAAATATTTCTGATAAAATTGAAAAAATATATAGAAAAACACATTAAGATTGACTGTTTCATGGAAAAACATTATACCGATAAAAGGGTAGGCATAAAAATATTCCTAAGTTGTTTGAAAGTGGAATTATAAACATTTTCTGATAAAATTAAAGATCTACAAGGAAAACATTTCTGAAAAAATTCAAGAAATATATAGAAAAACATGCTAAAACTGACTATTTCATGGAAAATTATACAGATAAAATGATAGGTATAAAAATGTTCCTAAGTTGATTGAAAGTAAAATTATAGACATTGTCTGATAAAATTGAAGATTTACATGAAAAAATTTTCTGATAAAATTGAAGAAAAATATAGAAAAACATTAAAATTGAAGATTATCATGGAATATTATACCGATAAAATGATAGGCATAAAATATTCCTAAATTGATTGAAAGTGGAATTATAAATATGTACTGACAAAATTGAAGATTTACATGGAAAATATTTCTGATAAAATTGAAGAAATATATAGAAAAATGTGAAAATTAAAGATTATCATGGAAAATAATACAGTTAAATGGTAGACATAAAAACATTACTAAATTGAAAGAGGAATCACAAATATTTTCTAATAAAATTGAACATTTACATGAAAAATATTTCTGTTTGACTGTGTTATTTGTTGGGGAATTGAGCCAATTGATGTTATAAGATATTAAGGAATAGTGATTGTTGCTTCCTGTTATTTTTGATGTTATTTTTATGTTTGTGTGATTACTTTCTTTTGAGTTTGTTTAAAAAAGATTACTTTCTTGCCTTTTCTAGGGTGTAGTTTCCCTCCTGATGTTGGCATTTTCCATCTATTATCCTTTGCAGGGCTGGATTTGTGGAAAGATATTGTGTAAATTTGGTTTTATCATGGAATATTTTGGTTTCTCCATCTATGGTAATTGAGAGTTTTGCTGGCTATAGTAGTTTGGGCTGACATTTGTGTTCTCTTAGGGTCTGTATGAGATCTGCCCAGGATCGTCTGGCTTTCATTGTCTCTGGTGAGAAGTCTGGTGTAATTCTGATAGGCCTGCCTTTATAGGTTACTTGACCTTTTTCTCTTACTGCTTTTAACATTCTTTCTTTGTTTAGTGCATTTGGTGTTTTGATTACTGTGTGCCAGGAGGACTTTCTGGTCTGGTCCAGTCTGTTTGGAGTTCTATAGGCTTCTTGTATGTTCATGGACATCTCTTTCTTTAGGGTAGGGAAGTTTTCTTCTATAATTTTGTTGAAGATACTGTCCCTTTAAGTTGGAAATCTTGCTCTCTTCTATATCTAAAATCCTTAGGTTTGGTCTTCTCATTGTGTCCTGGATTTCCTGGATGTTTTGGCTCAGGAGCTTTTTGCATTTTGCATTTTCTTTGAGAATTGAGTCAATATTTTCTATGGTATCTTCAGCCCCTGAGATTCTTTCTTTTATCTCTTGTACTCAGTTGTTGATGCTTGCATCTAAGACTTCTGAATTCTTTCCAAGATTTTCTATCTCCAGAGATGTCTCACTTTCTGATTTCTTTATTGTTTCTACTTCCATTTTTAGATCCTGGATGGTTTTGTTCAGTTCCTTCACTTGTTTGTTTGTGTTTTCCCGTAATTCTATAAGGGATTTTTGTGTTTCCTCTTTAAAGACCTCTACCTGTTCACCCATGCTCTCCTGTATTTCTTTCATGGATTTTTGTGTTTCCTCTCTTTAAGGGCTTTTACCATTTGAACCATGTTCTCTTCTATTTTTTAAGGGAGTTATTTATGTCCTTCTTGATGTCTTCTAACAGCATCGTGAAGTGAGACTTTAAATTCAACTCTTGCTATTCTGGTGTGTTGGGGTATCCAGGACTTGCTGTGGTGTGAGAACTGGGTTCTGATGTTGCCAAGTAGCCTTGGTTTCTGTTGGTAGGGTTCTTGTGCTTGCCTTTTGCTATCTGGTTATCTCTGGTGTTAGTTGGTCTTGCTCTCCCTGACGGGAACTTGTCCCTCCTATGGGCCTGTAAGCTTGTGTCTGTACTCCTGGGAGACCAACTCTCTTCTGGCAGGGCCTGTGCACAGAAGGCTGTGGGGCTGTCTGGTTCCCTGCTGCAAATGGTAGCTGGAAGGGAAGACTCCTGTCCCAACAGCAACACTGGTCATATGCCCTGTGCCCTCCTAGATGTACCCCTCCCGAGAGAGGATGGAGATCTCACCTCTGCACTCAGAAGTGAAATTTCTGCTGGGAGATCACTTTCTCATGTTGGGCTAAGCACAGAAGGCTTTGGAGCTGCCTGGTTCCCTGTTGCAGATGGGGCCCAGAAGGGAAGGCTCTGACCCCTTGATTTTTACTTCTTGTATTTCCATATATATAGGGAAAGCCTTTTGCTTTTGTTCTATTATATTTTTTATAGAAAATAGTTGTAAAAGTGTTATGGTTGTTCAATTTCCATTTACCATTTAATAAGCATTATTTCCAAATTTATGTGTTGCTTTATAAGATTTTACATTAATCATCATGACCTTATTTTTTTACATGAGAAAAATGTGCTGGGAATCCTCATAAAGGTGAATCACCTGTGAGAAAATTGATGAACTGAGTTTGTAATATGCAACTTGATTAATGTGGGTCTTTATTTTTCATATGTGATATTTTGTGCATAAGTGTCAGAACTTAGGTAAAATTGTACTACTGTAAGTTTTACATTTGATATATTAAATGGGGGAATTATAGACTAATGTATAATGGCAAATTATTATGAAAAATGCCAGTCAATGATATATCTTTTATATGCTTGTGATGGTTTATGCATGCTTGTTCCAGGAAGTGGCAATATTAGGAGTTGTGGCCTTGTTGGAGTAGGTTTGTCACTGTGGTGTGGGCTTAAGACCCCCACCTTAGCTGCCTGGAAGTCAGTCTTCGACTAGCTCCCTTCAGATGAAGATGTAGAACTCTCAGCTCTGCCTGCATCATACGAGTCTGGGTGCTTCCATGTTCTTCCCTTGGTGATAATGGACTAACTCTCTGAAACTGTAAGCCAGCCTCAATTAAATGTTGCTCGGATTCAGAAGATGTGGTATATTTGCACAATGGAATACTATTCTGCAATTAAAAACAATGAATTCACGAAATTCCTAGGCACATGGTCAGAACTTGAAAATATCATCCTCAGTGAGGTAACCCAATCACAAAATAACACACATAGTATGCAGTCACTGATAAGGGGATATTAACCCAGAATCTCGGAATACCCTAGACACAATACGCATATCAATAGATTTCCAAGAAGATGGAAGGAGATACCCCTGGTCCTGGAAAGACTGGATGTAGGGGAATGTCAAGACAGAGAAGCGAGAGGGGATTGAATGGGGAAAAGATGGAGGGAAGGGGGCTTATGGGACTTTCGGGGAGGGAGGAAACGGGAAAGGGGAAATGATTTTGGATGTAAATTAAAAAAAACTTAGAAAATAAAAAAAAAGGAATATAAAAAAAAAGAGTTGCTTTGATCATGGTTTCTGTTCACAGCAGTAAAACCCTAAGACAGAAATTGGTTCTAGGGACTGGGCATTGCTATGGTTGGCCTGACCATGCTTTTGTTTGGTAGGATGTAGATTTTCAGACTTTGGGTTTGAAATGTAGTGAAATGTTTTAAATGGGGCTTAATGGGCTATCCTAGTAAGGATATGGAAAACCTTATTACTGAAAACGATTTGAATTGTGCAGACCTGGCCCAAGAAGTTTCAACGGAGAATTTCAATATGTCCCCTAGATACAGTTTTTGTGCTCTTTTGTTGAAGAATGTGGCTTCTTTTTGCTCTTGTCTGAAAAGTCTACCTTAGGCTAAAGAAAAAAGATGTTTTGTTAATTGCATTGGCAAAGGAAGTCTTAAAAAAGTCCAGCAGATACTTTGTTCTCTTGTTAAGTCTCCTGAATAGTACTTTGAACAAGCATAGCAAGCTTAGAAAAAGAAAAATATAAAATACATGGTTCAAGTATTAAAGTGGCAACAGGTAGTGAAATGGAACCGAATTTTGTGTTCTAGGAGATAGCAGATTAAGAGAGTGGGACTTTGAGGCAAGATCCTACCTACCTAAATTTAGATCCAGGCATGGTGGTACACATTTTTAATCCCAGGAGATAAAGCTAAGCAGATATCTAATTTCAAGGCCAGCCTGGGACAGAGCAAGTTCTAGGTGAAGAAAAGCTTAAGTCTAGGCATAGTGATACACACTTATAATCCCAAGAGAAAGGCATACAGAACTCTTAGAGTTCAGGGTCAATCTACAAAGCAAGATCCAGGTCAGCCAAGCTTAGGCAGTGAAAGAGTTAGAAAAAAGAAAGCTAGTGATATTGTAATAGATCAAGGGGGTCATGCTCTAGATCCTATAGTCAGTAGAACTTGGTAAATTTGCCACATGGCTCCGGCTTTAGAGTGAAAAATAGAAGGGACTATTGGGATCATTGGTGCTGGTTAGCTGGAGCTAAGAAAAGAGGCCAGCATCACTGAGGTGAAGTCTTCTGGGAAGTGTTATCTGAGAGCACAAAAAGCTGTGTACCAGAAATAGTGGAGGTTGCAACCCATGCTGCAGCTGTACTTGGTAATGTATAAGATTCACCCAGGTCATACTAGTTTTGAAGGCATGAGGGGGTCATGATGAGCAGCTAAGGCTTGACACTGTGAGAGGCCATGGAAGACCATTGGTGAAGGTACAGCCTCAGTTACAATTGATGTCCTAGGACTGAGGGGGTCATGCAAAAGAGTTGAGGCTTGACACCACGAAGAGAGTCTATTTGCAGAGGAAGACCCCAGCATATTGGAGATGCCAGTTCCATGGATGACCACTAAGAACAGAGGCAGCGGTGGAATGGATCAACCTAAGCTTAGAGTGTTACAGAGGACAGAGCTGCACAAATGATGACAGTCCTTTAGAGGAGCCCAGAAGATCATGTTTGGATCCCAAACATTGGAAAAAGAAGCTATAACATTGAAGTTGCCTTGGAGACCCCTGAGTGTTTGAGATGTCAGAGCCATGAGCTATTTGCTGAGGAAAGCTGCTAACAGAGAGTGGAACCAGTCCAGAAGAAAGCAGTTTGTTGCAGTCAACAAAGATTAAAAAGATTTGCAAATCTGAAGACCACTTTGACATCAGACACGGAGGTGCAGAATTTAGAGTTTGCCCAGCTGGTTTCCTGTCTTGCCTTGGGGAATATAGTTAAGTGATTGGAAAAATCTCAAAAAAGACTTGAAACTTTGGACTTTTAACATTTTTGAGACTGCTATAAACTAAAGGGACTTTGGAAGTTGGACTAAACGTGTTTTGCATTATGCTGTGTTTATGTATGGCACCCATAGACTCAACGTTTGGACAAGCCTATGGAGGTAAGGGACTGGAATGTGATGATTTGTATAGGCTTGGTCCAGGGAGTGGCAATATTAAGAGATGTGGCCTTGTTGGAGTAGGTGTGTCACTGTGAGTATGGGCTCAAGACCCCCACCTTATCTGCCTGGAAGTCAATCTTTCACTAGCTGCCTTCAGATGAAGATGTTGAACTCTCAGCTCTGCCTGCACCATACCAGTTTGGATGCTGCCATGTTCTTTCCTTGACAATAATAGATTGAACCTCTGAACCTGTAAGCCTGTCCCAATCAAATATAGTCTATATAAGACTTGCCTTGGTCATGGTGTCTGTTCACAGCAGCAAAATCTAAGACAATCCTTAATAAATTTGCATATTATCAGAAAAAATAAATCTCAAGGTAATAATTCACTGCAGATTTAATTTGCAGCAGATATGATTTTGTGTCCTTTAAATATGTATATTCATAAAATTCTTGACATCTATCTTATTGTAATCTGTATTTTTGTTGTTGAAGACACTGAGGAAGTGAGGCATATATACCTTGAATACAATTTGAGATATTTGATGCAGAACTCATAATGACTATTTCTGAATCTAGTTTCATTAGGACTAAATGTATACAATTTCTACATTGGTGGTAATAATGAGCAGATTGAAACCTTAATGCACAGGATAACATGTTTTCTACTTTGGGAAATTCTACACCTATTTTTTAATGGATTTTTATATTTAGCTTTTCTTGCATAATGTATTTCCAGTTTTCCTTTGTGGGTGTCTGAGAAATGCACATTCTTCTGTATTTTCAAAGTGATATAGAAACCATATTGCTCTATATATGTTTGATACAGTGAATAAGTGTAAACATTAACAAAATCTAGATACAAGAAGAATGTTCTATGGACACCCCTGTGAGTGATTATCTTGATTAAATTCACTGACATGGAAAAATTCAGACAATGTTGATGGCAACATTCCTTGAAAGGGATCCTTGACTGTATCAATGGAGAAAGGGATGTGAGCAGCACCCTGCCTTCTGCTTCCTCTTTCTTTCTCCCTCAGTGTGTTCAGGCACCACTTCACATAGGGTTGCACAGATGAAGCACAGTCTGGAACAGCTGGGATCTCCAGGATCCCAGTCCATCTGGGAGTGAGTTGTAGGATGATGAGGGCTTCACCAAGTATTTTAGTATTCAGCACTTTTAGATGAAACAATGAATACAACTATCCTATAATCATCAGTAAAATACCTGATGTACATGCACTTTATTTGAGGTGGACAAGGGCTATATATGAACCTTGGAGAGTCGGAAGGGGTTTTCCAGGTGAATATAAAATCATTAGCTGGAGCTTAACATGGTATAAATGTCTCAAATTTATGAAGAAGTATTCCAAGAATTGCAGGTACTTCCTAGGCAGGTTCTTATTGTAAAGAAGTTGACCTTGTAGGTTTTCCATGACTATGTGACATTTCTGAGGTAGAAGATTGGGAGTTGGGCTCTCCAGATCCGTTATAGAAGAGGAAGCACCAGAAAGGAAAGAGAGTCCTCAATTTTGTGCCAAGCACAGAGGAGATATCAGAACAAGGTATAATGTGGTCTTAAGTAAGAAGGTACAACACTTATCTTTAATTTTTAGACCTATACTTAACAGGATAATTCTTCCGTCAGTCCCAATGGTGCTTTAGTTTCTTCTGTGTGGTCAGTTTGGCTAGGAATTTATCAATTCTATTAAGTCCTTGAAGGACAGCCCAATGAAAAGTTAGCATGTTGTGAGAGTGTGCCATCCAGGAATGTCAGAAGTTATACTGATAAAATCTTACCAACATGATTACAGAGACAAGAGCTCAACATCAGCAATGAACAAGTTAACACAGATGATGAAATGTCACAGGTCCTTAACCTTACACAAAGAACTACAGACAGATATGGAATGCTGATAATGAGAGAAACCATCTTCCCCAGGGAAGAGCACACTAATTGGTTATCCAATACCAAATGGCCACCCTGAAAACATGAAAGTAACATTTTAAAGACTGGGTAGGTCATACTTATATACTTAGTAACATACACACATGTGTATGTAAAAGCAATAAATAAAAATAAGGCTAGGAATTTGAAGGAGAAGTTGGGGCATATAGGAGGTTTTGGAAAGAAGAAAGGGAGATAAAGAGTCATGTAATTACACACACTCTCAAAAACTAAAAGGAAAAATTTTATGAAATTAAAGACAGTATCAACTTCACTATTATCAATGTTTCATCCCGTTTCTTGTGTGTGTGTGTGTGTGTGTGTGTGTGTGTGTGTGTGTGTGTGTGTGTGTGTAAGGTGAGTCAACTTCTGCAACTTGGCATCCCTGAAAGTTTTATATTTCTTTACATAGTTGAATGAAGCAGACATTATACTGCTGATTTTAAAATTTTCTCATTCTTAATGTTCTCACTTTTTCCAATACAAGTTGAAATACCTGTATGTTACATATTTGGATTTGTCATAGTTTACTTTCATTTCAGCAAAAGATATAGTTGAGCCCCCCATGTGGTGTCATTACTGAGCCAACATTATTTAAAAGTTTGCTTAATTAATTTCTATTTATTATTGAGTTTTAAAATATTTCATGAGTTAAGAAAGCAAGTAGTCTTTGCATTTTATGTATTTTGTGTCATGGCAGTCAGTTTTATCATCAGATGTGGTGTACATTTCTTTAGTCTCTTTTTGAGTATGTCCATCTAAAATATATATAATTTTAATATTTTTTCTATTTACAAATTCCATTTTGTCTAATTTCCTACTGGTTATATTTGGCTCAAATTTTCTGCTTGTGGTAATTGCTTTTGTGGCTATGTTGATTATTAAAATGTCCTTTATTTTCCATATCTATTTGGGAATTTTCCAAATTTCTTTTTAGTTTTAGTAACCTTGTTTTATAAATACTTAAAAGAGTTTTGGTTAATATACATATTTAAATTGTTACATATTCTGAGAGAAATGATCATTTTAATGTGTAACTTTCCTCTCTACATATGGCCATTCTTGTTTCTCTAAAGTCTACTTTGATAGCAAAGGAGTCATGCAGAAAGAGGAATGTAATGGTTGATTTTGTTGGAAGTGCTGGACCTGTAGTTGTTTCTTTTGTCAAAATAAGCCTTGAATATATTTCTTATCCCCTTGTGAACATTCACACTTTACTGTGTAATTGCCCTGAAACTTGTAAGAGAAGGTTGATTAACCCTGAATCATTCAAATTTCTCTCATTTTTTCTCAGGCTAAAGACAGCAAGGTGAGCGTAAATATTTGTAAGACATTCCTATCAGTCAAATGCACAGAAATCACTCCAAGAAGAAACTTAGTTTTTCATGCACGGGTATCAAAACCTCCATATAAGGTAATGAGGCTACCCTTTTAAGTGGAAGAAAGCCTTTCATGATAGAGTCTAACTATATACTCCATGGATTATCAACTTCTCTAAAGTAGGCAGGACCCTCCGAATCTGGGCAGACATGGTAACTAACCATGCCACAATCTGGAAGATGCTTTAATTTGTATATTCCTTTGTGCTGTGCTTCTATTCTTCCCCAACATCATTCTGCAGCCCTTGCCAGGCTCTGAAGATACAAACGTAAATTCAGGATATCCTCCTACTTGCTAAGTATGGCTATACTGAATAAATATTTTACCCCACCCCTCTTTTTGATTCACTATCCTTCACATATCTGTGGCAATTTGTACATAGAAAAGTTTTGTCTGTTAGAATTCTTAGAGCAAAGGTCCTGGTGTAGGACACTGGTAACAAACATGAATACACCATTTTAATCACAGTTGATTATTTTAGCAGTATATATTGAGATATAAGTCCAAGTGACTATCTCTAACATTGAAAGGGTAAATTTGACCCTACTGCAATTTTCCATAGCTTCTGTTAACTATTAACTTTTTATTATTTGTTTTATGGCAACATATGTTACTATCCTTTACTCTATTCTCTTTTCTTTTTTCTCTTTTATTCTTTTCTCATACATTACATCTTGATCACAATTTCTCCTCCTTCCACTCTTTCCAGTTCCTCACCACAACCCCCTACTCCCCAAATGTATTCCTCCTCATTTCCCTTCAAATAAAAGAACTGGCCTTCCAGAGACAGCCATGAAACAGCCTAACAAGTTACAATAAGCCTAGGCACAAACCCTCATAACAAGGCTGAACAAGACAACCCATTAAGAGGAAAATGGTACCAGGCATAATCAAAAGAGTCAGAGACACCCATGCTCACACTTTTGTAATTCTTACAGAATCATTAAGTTATATAACCATGTGGTACACTCAGAAGACATAGATTGACCCTCACAGTGTCCATGTTTGTTGATTCAGTCTCTGTGAGCCACTATGAACATTGCTTACCTGATTTTATGGGCCACGTTTTCCTGGTATCCTATACTCTTTTAGATCCTACAATTCTTGCTCCTCTCTCTGGGGTTCCCTTGGCTCTGTTTAGCTTTTGTCTGTGGGTCTCGTTATCTCTCCTGTCAGTTGCTGGTCGAAGGCCCTCTGATGACAATTGTACTAGACAGTGACATATGAGTATTACAGAATATCATTGGCGATCATTGCTTTGACTCTTTTTTCTCCAGTCATGTTTGGTAGTATCCTGGGATTCTGGGTCACTATGGCACTATCAGGAATGGGCTTCCTCTCGTAGTGTGTGCCTAAAGTTGAACCAGTCATTGGTCGAGCAATTCAACATGTTCTGTGCCAGCATTACCTTACCATATTGACAGGCAGGACAGAGTGTAGGTCAAAGGTTTGGTGGCTGGGTTCATGTCCCTGTCTCATTGCTTGGCGTCTTTCCTGGTTATAGAAGATGGCAAGTTTAGGCTGCTTATCCTCCATTACTAGAATAATTTGCTAGAGTCACTCCAGAGATTTTCCATTGAACAAGGGTTCTATTTTGTCCCCACCAAGTTTTCTCAGTTCCAGTCATCTCTCCCACAACTCTCTCCTTTGGTTTTTGCCCCATCCCCATATATCCCTGATCTCTCCTTTTCCCATCCTTATATGTACCAATCTGCCCACAAAGTGTATTCTATTTCTCCTTCCCAGGGAGAAATGTGCTTCTCCCCTTGACCCTTCCTTGTTATTTAGCCTTTCTGGGTTTGTGAACTGTAGCATGATTATCATTTACTTAATAGGTTATGCCCACTTATAAGTGAGTACATACTGTATTTGTCTTTCTGTGTCTGGATTTATGTCACACAAGTTGATCTTTTCTTGTCCCAACCATTTACCTGTAAATTTCATGTCATTGTTTTTAACAGCTAATTCTCCATTGCATAAATATATCATATTTTGTCTATTGATTCCTTAGTGTGGAGACATCTAGATTGTTTTCAGTTTCCGGCTATTATGAATAAGGTTGCAAAGAACAAGGTTGAGCAAGTGCAATTGAGGTAGAATGGAATTTATTATGTATGCTATCATATACTCTGCAAATGATGATACATTGATTTCTTCCTGTCCAATTTGTACCATCTTGATCTTTGTCAGTTGTCTTATTGGTCAAGATAGAACTTCTATTACTATATTGAATACTTATGGAGAGAGTGGAAGGCCTTGTCTTGCTCCTGATATTGGTGGATCGTTTTGTGTTGCTTTCCACTTAATTTGACGTTGTTTATAGGCTTGATGTAAATTTCCTTCATTATTTTTAGGTTTGTCTCTTGTATTCCTAATTTATCCAGGATTTTACCATGAAGGGATATTGAATTTTGTCAATAAGGGTTTTCAGCATCTGTTAACATGATCATGTAGTTTATTTTCACTCAGTTTGCTTATTTATTGGGTTACAATTGACTGATTTTCATATGTTGAACCATCCCTGACTCTCTGGGATGAAGCCTACTTGATCATGATGGATGGTATTTTTTTTATGTGTTCTTGAATTCAGTTTGCAAGTATTTTATTGAGTATGTTTGCTTCTATGTTAATAAAGTAAATTGGCTTGTAATTGTCTATATGTTGAGTCTATATGGTCTAAGTGTCAAGGTCACTGTGGACTCAGAAAATGAATTTGGCAATATTCCTGCTGTTTCTACTTTGTGTACTAATTTGAAGAATATTGGCATTAGATTTTTCTTTAAAAGTCTGGTAAAAATCAGTGCTAAAATCACTTGGCTCTGGGCTTTTGGGGGTTGGGAAAATTTTAGTGACTGTTTCTCTTTCTCTATGGGAAAAAGGTCTATTTAATTTGTTTACCTGAACTTGCTTTAACTTTTGTAACTTTTGTAACTTTTCAATCACTGGTGGTCTGATAGTGTGCAGTGAGTTACTCCAATCTGTTGAGATTTGCTTTTTGACTGAGTATGGGCTCAATTTTGGATAATTTTTCTGAGGTGCTGCGAAGGTATATTCTTTTGTGTTTAGAAAAAATTTTCTGTAAATATCTTTTAAGTCCATTTGATTCTTTTAAAAAAAATTTTTTAATAAGTATATTCTTTATTTACATTTCAAATGATTTCCCTCTTACTTGTTCCCCCCTCCCCAAAAGTCCAATATGCCCTCTTCCCTCCACCTGCTCCCCAACCAACCCACTTCCGCATCCCCTTCCTGGTATTCCCCTACACTGCCACATTGAGCCCTTCCAGGACCAGGTGCCTCTCCTTCTTTCTTCTTGGTATCTTTTGATATGTGAATTGTTCCTTGGGTATTCCAAGCTTCTGGGTTAATATCCGTTCATCAGTGAGTGCATATCATGTGTGATTTTTCGTGAATGGGTTATCTCACTCAGGATGACATTCTCCAGTTCTACCCACTTGCCAAAGAATATCATGAATTCATTGTTTTTAATAGCTGAGTAGTATTCCATAGTGTAAATATACCACATTGTCTGTATCCATTCCTCCATTGAGGGACATCTGGGTTCTTTCCAGCTTCTGGCTATTATAAATAAGGCTGCTATGAACATAGTGGAGCATGTGTCCTTATTGCATGTTGGAGAGTCCTCTGGGTATATGCCCAGTAGTAGTATAGCTGGGTCCGCTGGTAGTATTATACCGAGTTTTCTGAGGAACCGCCAAACTGATTTCCAGAGTGGTTGTACCAGCTTGCAATCCCACCAGCAGTGGAGGAGTGTTCCTCTTTCTCCACATCCTCGCCAGCACCTGCTGTCTCCTGAGTTTTTGATCTGAGCCATTCTGACTGGTGTGAGGTGAAATCTCAGGGTTGTTTTGATTTGCATTTCCCTGATGACTAAGGATGTTGAACATTTCTTTGGGTGTTTCTCAGCTATTCGATATTCCTCAGGTAAAAATTCTTTGTTTAGCTGTGTACTCCATTTTTAATAGGGTTATTTGGCTCTCTGGAATCTACCTTCTTGAGTTCTTTGTATATCTTAGTCCATTTGATTCTTAATATCTATTAGCTACAGTAATTTTCTATCTAATTTATGTCTGAATAACTTGACCATTAATGAGAGAAGGGCACTGAAATCTCTATCAAAGTGTGAGGGACGATGTGTGATTTAAGATTTAGTAGAAGGGTATAGATGCTATGAATTGAAAGGTCATCTAATGAGTATTTCTTTTGATGAACATGAAGTGTTCTTACATGTTTCTTTTAATTAACTGTGGTATAAAGTTTATTTTATTAGATATTACAATGACTACACCAGTTGTTTCTTAGGTCCACTTGCCTGGAAAATATTTTCCATTGCTAGACTCTTATGTAATGCTTATCTTTGATTTGAGATGTGTTTCTTGTATGTGGCAGAAGAATAGATGCTTTCTTTGCATTCATTGTTATCCTTTGTCTTTTTATTAGGGAATTGAAATCATTGATATTGAGAAATAGTAATAACCAGTCAATTACTGTTAATTCTTGTTACTTTAACGTTATTGTTGGTAGTGGTAGAATGACTGTGTGTATCCATATGCATGCTTGCATACACACACAAACGTACACTTTGCTTCTTTTGGTTGTTCTGACATGAGATTATATTTTTCCTGTGTTTTCCTTGGTGTAGTTAGCTGCCTTTGCATTGGAGTTTTCCTTCTAGTATTTTCTGGGGAATTTCAACACCAGAAAGTGGTTTATTCACTGAGCTCTCCTGTCAAATCTCAAGTTAGTTTTAGTTAGTCCTGTGTGTGGTGACATTGGGGGGAGGGAGTTTTGGGTAGGCTGTGTAGGCACTGGGGGGGGGTGTTGGCAGTTTGCAGGGAGGGGAATTAATTGCGATTCTGGGTACCTTGTTGGCCTCTGGTAAAGCAAGAGGCTTCTGATGGAGTTGTAGACTTGAATATGGTGATAAGTAGTTGGGGAGTTGTTGAGGGTATGCTGAGCAGGCTCTGAGGGAGTGTTGGTGGTCTGCACATAGGGGCTTATCTGGGGTTCTGGGAACTGCTATGACCCCTGGTAAAGCATGGAACTTCTGCTAGTAGTATGGACTTGGATATACCTACTACTAATTTAAATTTTCAACTTTTTGGGTTAAGTATGTTTTATTTAATAGTCTATTTTAGCTATAATTTTAAATGCCTTTCTCTGCCCTCTCATTTTGTTACTGCAGGAAACAAAAGAGCCTGGAGATAGGGACTTTCTTCAAGTCCTATACATTATAGAGCATCTGGTCTGACTCTTTAAGAATTTCTTGCAGTTACCTGATATAAGCAAATTACTTTTTCTAACATTCTATATATCCTGGATATAGAGTGGTGTTAGTTTTTCAATGTTGAAAAAAAAACATTCTGGTTAAAGCAACTTAATGAGAGTTTATTTTGATTTCCATATCTAGAGAGATAGTCCATCATTGTGATAAAACATGGCAACATGTAAAAAAGTCATTCACAGTAACAAGAGCACCCACATTCAGGAAGCACAGAGAAAACAGGAAATGCAGCTAGGCTATAAAACCCCTGTATCCTCCAGCAGTTACTCAAGTCCACCAGCATGTGACCACCTTCTATAGCTTTCATAGGCTTCTCAAATACTGCCACCTGCTGGGAACCAGGTATTTGGACATATTAGACTGGGTGGGGAATTTCATATATAACCCCACCCCAATATAGTGGGGGAGCAAAGAGGAAGATTAACAAAAATGATAATGTCTCTTGGCTTCACTGTTCTCTAGAGAAAACTTCCTGCAGCTTTTATAAAAGCAAATGTAGTATGAGATCTCATGATTCTCTTTTCATTATATCTGGTGTACATTCCTGGGTTTATAGAATTCTCTGAGTTGAGGGGAAAAAACTTCTATTTCGAGGGGTCTTAAAATTTTAGTCTTTGTCTTCCTTCCTGCTGGCACAATATGCTTTCAGAGTTCTCAAATTTCCCATTCACTCATTCAACTTGAGATTTATAGATGGATTCAATGAGAAAAACAGGGCAGGTTTTACATCATCTATTGAACACCGCCTGACACTTGAAAGAAAACTTGAATTTTTTAGCAAAGTCCATCTATAACATGTAAGACTTGTAATAATATCACAATGTCAAATTTAAAAATATATTGACTTTGATATGAAAATAGTATTGCATTGAAATTATGATACTAAAGGGTCTATTTTTTAAAACAGACTTATAATAATTAAGACCATGTTAACACAGAACAGTCTTAGTGACATCTACTGAATGTGCTGCAGTTTTCATAAAGTTGGAAAATTTAAGTTGGTTAAATGCAGGTTTGCAATTAGAAAATAGCCACAACTCTGTAAGTTGTATTTTTGTTAGGTAGAGTTATACAGTACATCGTATAACACCAAATTTTAAATGGAGTATATACTCACAGACAAAACAATTTTCTAGCTATAAGTTGTGAATGCAATAGTAGAAAAGTAACAATTACTTTTTTCTCAGACACCAGTAAAATTGCATTAATAAGTAAACTACATGAGAAAGTTTAGAAAAAACTAACATCATATTAGACAAATTATAGTGAAGTATTTAGTTTAAAAGTATTGGAGATATGCCTAATCTTACATAAATATTAAAGAATCTTAACACATTACATGACATTTTGTTGACATGAACTATTTTTATGTATTTGGCAGAGTACTTTCATTTAAATTAAAAAAATAAAATATAAAAATAACACATTTTATTTTTTAATATTTGAGTAAATTTCCCATTTCCTACATTTATGAATAATAAGCACTTGATCTCTTTGGAATATCTTCTTCCAATTTAAAAAAGAATTAGCAGCAATTATTCTCTGCCATATTTGGCCATTATACCTGCAGAGGCTCATCTTCATTGTCAGTTTGACTAGATTTAAAGTACTCAAGGCACATGCTTCTGGACATTTCTATTGGCGTGTTTTCAGAGAGATTTAACTAAATAATAAAGATACTTCCTGAACACATATTACATCATGGCCTGTGGTTTCATTTTGAATAAAAAGAGAAAAAGGAAAAAGCCTACTGAGCACAAGACTGCAGAGGCAAGGTAAGCAGCCCCCTCCTTTTCCTAGCCCCATGGCTCTCACAGCTTGATGCAGTGTATCACTGTAACTCACAAGCCCAAACAGAACTTCCCTAAGTTGCTTTTGTTGACTGTTTCATCATAGAAATGAGAAACAAATTCAAGACTTTAGAGGTATTATTTAAATTTTTTCTCCCTTTAGCTTCTTCTATTTAGAAGATGAATATCTATTGAGAATCCATAATTTTGTGCTCTTTCTATAATGCTAGAGTTTGTGTTAAAATAATTCTTTTAATTATCAAATATTAATATTATTAAAATAATTTTATGATTCCTTTATCTACTCTATTTGCATCTTTTCAGCTTAAGTGTGTACTTATGAGCACCTATGTGATTGTTTTCTTCTTAGATGTTGTCTCCATCCAGTTTTCTCTACTTCTTGTATCTTACTAATATACCATTACACGAAATGAGCGCTTAAATGAGGTCATCAGTTCCATATGAATCAAAAGTTTACTGATCTTTTCATTACATCAAGTCACCAGGGACTTGACGATTCCTTGCCTTACACTATATTTTGTGAATTAATCCCAAAGTTTTGTCCATGCTTGAGAAATTCTCAGCCCCTGAACTAAATAAAATTCAGTCCTCAATGACAAAAATATTTGCAACAGAATTTCATTGTGTCCCTTACCTGACTTGCAGATTGTTGTGTAGTTTAGAGTAGCCCGGTGCTCAGAGATGCATCTGCCTCTGACTCCTGACTTCATTCAATATATCCTTAAATTTGTGGTTCACTTTACATACATTGTTTTTCTTAGCATGTGCAATGACTATAAGTATATGGATCTAATAATGACTGGCAATGTAGGACAAATATAGAGTAGTGTCTATGAGGATTATAGTAATGAAAGAAGAAAAAAGAGCCCCCTGCTCCCAGTCTCTACTGCATCGGAATTACTTGCTATTTATTTATTTATTTACTTACTTATTTCCTATATTGGAAAACCAGGTAATATTTTATAATTAATCCTTGTTTTAGTTATTAAATTAGAAAAGGTTTTAGCCTTAAGTTAGGGGAATCTCAAAAATAAGTGGGTTTTGTTCCACTGTAGAATTATTGACAGAGATCCAATAGGAAAGACGTCATTTGATGCCTGATTGGAAAATTATTCAAACAACATTAAAGAATAAAAAAGTGTTTGCCAAATACACTCCGCAATTTGAATTTCATTCTCCCCCAAATTTGTGATCATGTTCATTTTATTATCTTGCAGAGTCTCTAAGAGTTATTGAGTTTCATTGCACTGTTGTAAGCACCAGAGAGATATGAAGAGTCTGTCAAACGGCTTCATCCTGGCATGTATAAAGTGACAAAGCAACACGAAACAGCAGGTACTGTCTGACACAATTATTATTGATTAGGTAGCTATGAAGTTTGTGAAAATAAGGTACATGACTTCCAAGGAATGGTAGATAGTTTAAGGGCTAACTCTGCTCAAAAGGAGAGAATTGGTTTAAAAAAACAGTTATAGGAATATGGTGCCACTGTATTGCTAGATATAATGATACACTATCTAGATCCACATCCTTTCTTGTCTTTATAGAAAAATTTATTTCTGGTGAGCTTTTTGCAACCCCCTTAGAATGCTGTTCCATAAGTTTACACAAAATACAACCTATTCTTTTGATAAAGGACCCTATTTTACTGTGTCAACTTAACACAAGCTAGAGTCATCAGAAAAGAAGCCTCAGTTAAAGAAATTCCTCCAGGAGATCCAACTGTAAGGTAATTTTTCTCAATTATTGAACAGTGGTGGAAGGTCCAGCCCATTTTGGGTAGTGCCATTCCTGAGCTGATGGTCTTTGGTTCTACAGGAAAGCAGGCTGAGCAAGCCAGGGGAAGCAAGCTAGTAAGCAGCAACGCTCAATGGTCTCTAACTCCTTCATTCAGGTTCTTGCCCTGTTTGAGTTCCTGTACTGACTTCCTTCAATAATGAACAGCAACATAGACTTGTAAGCTGAATGAACCCTTTCCTCTCCAACTTTCATTTAAGTCAAGATTTTTGTTGAAACAATAGCAACCCTGATTAAGACTCATACTACACCTAATGAGGACAATCCATTGAATGAATGACTGTCAGTCCCTTCCAGGTAGTTAATGATGCATTGATACCATGCTCCAGACCATAGTTGTCCCAAAGAGACTTACATCAGGGGTTAAAGGAGAAGTACAAAAGATCATTCAATTTGATATGATGCAAATATAAATACACAAATGAATAAATAAGGGTCTAACCTATTGATCTATTGCAATGAGCTCTATGTGTAGTTACTCAGGTAACTTATCTTCTTTCCAGGGAAGCCAGTAGACAATGGAAGATATGAGGGTTTTTCGAGGGCTGCACTCTATTTTTCATGGAAAACTGCAAGATATTCTTTAGATGAACCCAATAAAGCGTTTATAGTTAACCAGCACTCTCAGAAGCTAACTGGTACCTTCTGCATAACCTTCCCTTTACTGGAATTTGCAGGTTTATTATAAAACATCCCAAAACTTCCTAACATTTACCCTAAAAGTAAAATGTACAGTCTAACATATCAGTATCCTATTTATTACTACACAGACCTTGACAGACTTTTTAGTTTGTTGTCTAATTCACAGAAAATGTTAATGAATTAAAGAATCTTTGTAGGGTTATAGGACTGCAGTTGCTCACTTGGGAAGGCAGAACTCTGGAAGTTTGCCTTTGCTTACCCTATGCTACTGTATGGGTGGGTGCTGGGCTGTAGGGAAGTGCTGAGACACAGCTCATGGGGTGGGAAAAGACATTATGAGAAGTTGGAGATGGTTCCATTGTCCTGGGCCTGTGAAAAGACTGGACAGTGGTGTTCTCAGGTTCTTAGAAATCCAGGCAACACTGGGAGTCAAAGAAGGGCAGACAACAGAGTCTGGATCCTGCAGGCTAGGGACAGCATCTAGCCAAAGACCAGAGAGTAAAAGGAATCTCTAGCTTGTCTCTGAAGGGATGGTATGAATGTATGTATGTATGTATGTATGTATGTATGTATGTATGTATGTATGTATTATATATGCATGTGAATAAATATGTATATATATATATATAATAGTTGGATATTTATGGAAGACTTTTCAAGTAAGGGGAATATTTCACTAATTCATATACATAATAAATTACATCATAATTTTTTTCTATATTTTTTTTATTTACATTCCCAATGATTTCCCCTTTCCAGGTTCTTCACTCACTGAAAGTCCCATAAGCCCTCTTCCCTCCCCCTGTTCCCCAGGCAATCCCCTCTCGCTTCTCTGACCTGGTATTCACCTACATCCAGTCTTTCCAGGACCAGGGGTCTCTCCTTCCACATTCTTGGAAATCAATTGATATGTGAATTGTGTCTTGGGTATTCTGAGTTTCTGGGTTAATATCCCTTTATCAGTGACTGCATACCATGTGTGTTCTTTTGTGATTGGGTGACCTCACTAAGGATAATATTTTCCAGTTCTGACAATTTGCCTAAGAATTTCATGAATTCATTGTTTTTAATTGCAGAGTAGTATTTCATTGTGTAAATATACCATATCTTCTGTATCCATTCCTCTGTTGAGGGACATCTGGGTTCTTTCCAGCTCTGGCTATTATAAATAAGGCTGCTATGAACATAGTGGAACATGTGTCCTTATTACATGCAGGGGAAGACTCTGGGTATATGCCCAGGAGTGGTATAACAGTATCCTCTGAGAGTGTCATGCCCAGTTTTCTGAGGAACCTCCAGACTGCTTTCCAGAGTGGTTGTACCAGTTTGCAATCCCACCAGCAGTGGAGGAGTGTTCCTCTTTCTCCACATCCTCACCAACAACTGCTGTCTCCTGTTTTTGATCTTAGCCATTCTGACTGATGTGAGGTGGAATCTCAACGTTGTTTTGATTTGCATTTCCCTAATGACTAAGGATGTTGAACATTTCTTTAGGTACTTCTCAGCCATTCAATATTCTTCAGGTGAGAACTCTTTGTTTAGCTCTGTATCCCATTTTTAATAGGGTTATTTGGTTCTCTGGAGTCTAACTTCTTGATTTCTTTGTATATATTGGATATTAGGCCTCTGTCGGAGGTAGGGTTGGTAAATATCTTTTCCCAGTTTGTTGGCTGCTGCTTTGTCCTTTTGATAGTGTCCTTTGCCTTACAGAAACTTTGTAATTTTATGAGGTCCCATTAGTCAATTCTTGATGTTAAAGTATAAGCTATTGGAGTTCTGTTCAAGAAATTCTCCCCTGTGCCCATATGTTCAAGGTTCTTCCCTAGTTTCCTTTCTATTAGTTTCAGTGTGTCTGGTTTTATGTGGAGGTCCTTGATCCACTTGGAATTGAGCTTAGTACAAGGAGATAAGAATGGATCTATTTGCATTCTTCTGCATGCTGACCTCCAGTTGAGCCAGCACCATTTGTTGCAAAGGCTATCTTTTTTCCACTGGATGGTTTTAGCTCCTTTGTCAAAGATCAAGTGACCATAGGAGTGTGGATTCATTTCTGGGTCTTCAATTCTGTTCCATTGAGCTACATGCCTGTCACTGTAACAATATCATGCAGTTTTTAACACTATTGCTCTGTTGTACAGCTTGAGGTCCGGGATACTGATTCCCCCAGAGGTTCTTTTTTTTTTTTTTTTTTTTTAGTATAAAGTAGAGTTTATTCAGGGCATGGGATGGGAGTTAAGGGGGGTAGTGGAGGCAGAGTAAGGCAGAGAGAGGGAAAGAGTAGAGAAGCAGAGGCCAGCCATGACCACGTGGAGAGAGGCGGGAGGGGAGGAGAGCCCAAGAGGGGCAAGAGAGAAGCTAAGAGTGAGAGAGGTAAGAGAGAGATAAGTAAGAGAGAGCTCCACAGAGGTTCTTTTACTCTTGAGAATAGTTTTAGCTATCCTAGGTTTTCTGTTATTCCAGATGAATTTTTGAATGCTCTTCCTAACTCTATGAAGAATTGAGTTGGAATATGGATGGGGATTGCATTGAATCTGTATATTGCTTTTGGCAAGATGGTCATTTTTACTTTATTAATCCTGCCAATTCCTGAGCATGGCAGATTTTTCCATCTTCTGAGGTCTTCTTCAATTTCTTTCTTCAGAGACTTGAAGTTCTTGTCATACAGATCTTTCACTTGTTTGGTTAGAGTCACTCCAAGATACTCTATATGGTTTGTGGCTATCGTGAATGGTATCATTTCTCTTACTTCTTTCTCAGCCTGCTTATCCTTTGAGTATAGGAAGGCTACTGATTTGCTTGAGTTGATTTTATTTCCGGCCACTTTGCTGAAGTTGTTTATCACCTGTAGGAGTTCTCTGGTGGAGTTCTTTGAGTCATTTAAGTATACTATCATATTGTCTGCAAATAGTGATAGATCGACTTCTTCCTTTCCAATTTGTTTCCCTTTGACATCCTTCTGTTTTCTAATTGCCCTAGCTAGAACTTCAAGTACTATATTGAAAAGATATGGAGAGAGAGGGCAACTTTGTCGAGTCCCTGATTTTAGTGGGATTGCTTCAAGTTTCTCTCCATTTAGATTGATGCTGGCTACCGGTTTTCTGTAAATTGCTTTTACTATGCTTAGATATGCGCTTCAAATTCCTTATCTTTCCAAGACTTTTAGCATGAAAGGATGTTGAATTTTGTCAAGTGCTTTTACAGCATCTAATGAAATGACCATGTATTTTTTTTCCTTTGAGATTGTTTATGTAGTTGATTACATTGATTGACTTCCTTATATTGAACCATCCCTGCATCCCGGGGATGAAGCCTACTTGATCGTGATGAATGATCATTTTGATGTGTTCTTGGATTCGGTTGGCAATAATTTTACTGAATATTTTTGCATCGATATTCATAAGAGAGATTGGCCTGAGATTCTCTTTCTTTGTCGGATCTTTGTGTGATTTTGGAATGAGCGTAATTGTGGCTTCATAGAATGAGTTGGGCAGTGTTCCTTCTGTTTCTATTTTGTGGAATAGTTTGAAGAGTATTGGTGTTAGGTCTTCTTTGAAGGTCTGATAGAATTCTGCACTAAAACCATCTGGACCTGTGCTTTTTTTGGTTGGAAGACTTCCAATGATGACTTCTATTTCTTCCGGGATTATAGGACAGTTTAGATGGTCTATTTGATCCTGATTTAATTTTGGTATTTGGTATCTGTCTAAGAAATTGTCCATTTCCTTCAGATTTTCTAATTGTGTTGAACATAGGCTTTTGTAGTAGGATCTGATGATTTTTTGAATTTCCTCAGTTTCTGTTGTTATATCTCCATTTTTGTTTCCGATTTTGTTAATTTGGGTACAGTCTCTGCACCCTCTGACTAGTCTGGCTAAGGGCTTATCTATCTTATTGATTTTCTCAAAGAACCAACTCCTCGTTTTGTTGATTCTTTGTATGGTTTTATTTGTTTCTACTTGATTGATTTCAGCCCTGAGTTTGATGATTTTTTCCCTTCTACTCCTCTTGGGTGTATTTGCTTCTTTTTATTTCAGGGCTTTCAGGTGTGCCATTAAGCTGCTAGTGTATGCACTCTCCCATTTCTTTTTGGTGGCACTCAGGGCTATGAATTTTCCTCTTAGCACCGCTTTCATTGTGTGCCATAAATTAGGGTATGCTGTGCCTTCATTTTCATTAAATTTTAAAAAGTCTTTGTTTTCTTTCTTTATTTCTTCCTTGACCAAGCTATCATTGAGTAAAACATTGTTCAGCTTCCACATGTATGTGGGCTTTCTGTTATTTTTGTTGCTATTGAATACCACCCTTATTCCATAATGATCTGATAGGAGGCATGGGATTAGTTTGATCTTCTTATATCTGTTGAGGTCTGTTTTGTGACCAAATTTACGGTCGATTTTAGAGAAGGTACCATGAGGTGCTGAGAAGAAGGTATATTCTTTTGCTTTAGGATGAATTGCTATATATATATATATATATATATATATATATATATATATATATATATATATATATATATATATATATATATTAGTTCCTTTTGGTCCAAGGCTTCAATTAGTTTCACTGTGTCCCTGTTGTTTTCTGCTTTTCTGAACGATACATTTCAGAGAGTGGGATGTTGAAGTCACCCACTATTATTGTGTGAGGTGCGATGTGTGCTTTTAGTTTTAGTAAAGTTTCTTTTACGAATGAGGGTGCCCTTGCATTTGGAGCAGAGATGTTCTAAATTGAGAGTTCTTCTTGTTGGATTTTTCCTTTCACCAGTATGTAGTTTCCTTCCGTGTCTTTTTTTGAAGAATTAGGTTGAAAGTCAATTTTTTCTGATATTAGGATGGCTACTCTGGCTCATTTCCAGGAACCATTTGCTAGTAAGGTTTTTTTCCAGTGTTTTACTCTGAGGTAATGATTGTCTTTGACACTAAGGTGCGTTTCCTGTATGCAGCAAAATGCTGGGTCCTGTTTATGTATCCAGTCTGTTAGTCTATGTCTTTTTATTGGGGAATTGAGACCATTGATATTAAGAGAGATTAAGGAATAGTGATTAATGTCACCTGTTATTCATGTTGCTATCTTTATGTTTGAGTGGTTATCTACTTTTGGGTTTGATTCAAGAAGGTTATTATTTCATTTTTTCCAGTGTGTAGTTTCTCTCCTTGTATTGGCGGTTTCCACCTATTATCCTTTGCAAGGCTGGGTTTGTTGAAAGTTGTTGCGTAAATTTGGTTTTATCATGGAATATCTTGGTCTCTCCATCTATGGTGATTGAGAGTTTTGCTGGGTATAATATTCTGAGCTGGCATTTGTGTTCTCTTAGAGTCTGTATGCCATCTGTCCAGAATCTTCTAGCTTTCATAGTCTCTGGTGAGAAGTCTGATGTGATTCAGATAGGTCTTCCTTTATATGTTACTTGGCCTTTTTCTCTTACTGCTTTTAATATTCTTTCTTTGTTTAGTACATTTGGTGCTTTGATTATTATGTGACAGAAGGTATTTCTGTTCTGGTCCAGTCTGTTTGGAGTTCTGTAGACTCCTTGTACTTTCATCGGCATAACTCTCTTTAGTTTAGGAAAGTTTTCTTCCATAACTTTGTTGGAGATATTTACTGGCCCTTGAAGTTGCAAGTCTTTACTCTCATCTATACCTATAATCCTTAGGTTTGGTCTTCTCATTGTGTCCTAGATTTCCTGGATGTTTTGGGTTACATGTTTTTTGCATTTTGCATTTTCTTTGACTGTTGAATCGATGCTTTCTATGGTATCTTCAGCATCTGAGATTCTGTCTTCCATCTCTTGTATTCTATTGTTGATGTTTGCATCTATCACCCCTGATTTCTTCCCAAGGTTTTCTGTATCCCAAGTTGTCTCCCTTTGTGATTTCGTAGTTGTTTCTACTTCCTTTTTTAGATCCTGGATGGATTTGCTCAGTTCCTTCACTTGTTTGTTTGTGTTTTCCTATATTTTTTTAAGATATTTTTGTGTTTCCTCTTTCATGACTTCTGCCTGTTGACCCAAGTTTTCCTGTATTTCTTTAAGTGGTTTTTGTGTTTCTTCCTTATGGGCTTCCATCTGTGGACCCATATTCTCCTGCATTTTTTAAGCGATTTTTATGTTTCCTTTGTAAGGGCATTTACCTGTTGATTCATGTTCTCCTGTATTTCTTTAAGTGATTTTTGTGTTGTCTCCTTATGGGCCTCCATCTCTTTACCTATATTGTCCTGCATTTCTTTAAGCAATTTTTGTGTTTCCTTTTTAAAGGCTTCTACCTGTTGATTCATGTTCTCCTGTATTTCTCTATGAGATTTATTTACCTCCTTCTTGAAATCCTCTAATAGCACCATGAGAAGTGATTTTAAATCCAGATCTTGCCTTTCAGGTATGCTGTGGTATCCAGGACTTGCTGCTGTCAGAGAGTTTGATTCAGATGGTGCCATATTGTCCTGATTTCTGTTAGTAACGTTCCTATGTTTGCCTTTTGTCATCTGGTTATCTCTGGTGTTAGTTGATCCTGCTGTCACTGGCTGTTGCTTCATCCTCCTGTGAGCCTGCAAGCCTATTTCTGCCCCCCTGCATGACCAGGTATAAATTTTTTTAATTTGGTGTTATTATACTACAAAAATAAGACTTTTCCTTAAATTGTCACATCTTGTTCTACTAAGTTTCTTGTAGGTTAGCTAAGCATCACTGTAAAGCTATCCATCTTTTTCTTTTGTATTGTTTATATTCTGACACCACAAAAAAGTTCTGGGGCAACTTGTACTATTGAAATCCTCATTTTTTTGCTGCTGATATACCATCACTCCTAATATTCAGAATACACAGAAATTGTGTGTATGTCTATGTCTCTCTCTCTCTCTCTGTGTGTGTGTGTGTGTGTGTGTCTGTGTGTTTGTGTAGGTATCAATAGTTGTTTCTAAATCTCTCCCCTGTGTTGTCTGGCAGTGTGTGTGTGTAAAGGTATATGCATATAGATATAGCCATATATTTGTACCTGTATAAATGTGTATGTGTGTATATATGTGTGCGTTTATATATGGCTGGATGTGATGTGTGTCATCCTGAATTCACAGTAATTTACTCTGATTCTAGATTCAGTACTACATGCTCTACTCTAACCACCTTTCATGCATATTTATAAGTTCTTTGTTTCAGTGTAAGAAATTCATCTCTTAGTCTTTCTGTTGGAGTCAAAGAAATTTTTGATGTTAAGTATTTCTTTTTCAAAAACTCTTTTATTTATTTTTTACACTCCAGATTTTATTCCCTTCCTGGACTACCCTCTACCTTTTCCACATTCCATACATCCACTTTTCTCCAAAAGAATGTCTCCAACCCCCATTCTACCCTACCTCTAAACTCCCTGGGACCTCCAGTCTAGTTAGGTGAATCTTCTCTGTCTGAACCCAGACCAGTTCAGTCTTTTGCTGTACATGTATTGGAGGCTTCATATCAGCTGGTGTATGCTGCTTGGTTGGTGTTCCAATGTCTGAGAGATCTCGAGAGTCCAGATTAATTGAAACTGGTCGTCCTTCTATAGTCTTGCTTTGTTCCATCGCTTCTTCTAGCTTTTCCCTAATTCAAGCCCAGGGGTCAGCAGCTTCTGTCCATTGGTTGGGTGCAAATATCTACATCTGACTCTTTCAGATACTTGTTGTATCTTTCAGAGGGCAGTCATGCTATGTCCCTTTTTGTGAGTGCTCCATAGTCTCAGTAATAGTGTTAGGCCTGGGGCTTCTCTTTGAGCTGGATCCCACTTTGGGCCTGTCACTGGACCTTCTTTACCTCAGTCTCCTCTCCATTTCCATCCCTGCAGTTCTTTCAGAAAGGAACAAGTATGGGTCAATGTTTTGTCTGTGGGATGGCAACCCAGCCCTCCATTGATGCCCTGTCTTTCTGCTGGAGGTGGGCTCTACAAGTTTCTTCTCCCCACTGTACTGATGAATGTAGGGCATTTCATCTAAGGTCCCTACATTTGAATCCTGAGAGACTTTCACCTACCAGGTCTCTAATACATTCTGAAAGTTCCCACCAGCGTCCTACCTCCCGAGGTTACCTGTTTCCATTCTTTCTGCTGGCACTCAGGGCTTCAGTGCTTTTCCCCCACCCAATACCAGATCTTGGTATTGTTCCCCTCTACCCCTGGCATTCCTTTTCCCTCTCAGATCACTCCATCCCTCCCCATTATGATTTCTTTCTTCTCCCTCCCAAGTGGGACTGAGGCATCCTTACTTGGGCACTTCAGCTTGTTGAACTTTTTAAGTTCTGTGGACTGGATCTTGGTTATTCTGTACTTTGGGGGCTAATATTCACTTGTTAGTTTGCACATAACATACATGTCATTTGGGGTCTGAGTTAACTCACTCAGAATATTTTCTAGTTCCATCTATTTTCATACAAAACTCAGGATGTACTCATTTTTAATAGCTGAGTAGTATTCCATTATGTAAATAAACCATATTTTCTGTATCCATTCTTCTGTCATGGAACATATGGGTTGTTTCCAGCTTCTGGCTTTCACAAACAAGGCCACTATGAACAGAATGGAATATGTGCTTCTGTGGCATGGTGGGGGATCTTTTGGGTATATTCTTAAGAGTGGTTCTCTCTATATTCAGGTAGATGTGTTTCTAATATTCTGAGGAACCTCCAGATTGATTTCCAGAGTGGTTGTACCAGTTTGTAATCCCACCAGAAATGGCTGAGTGTTCCTTTTTCTCCATATCCTTGCCAACATCTGTTGTCACCTGACATTTTGATCTTAGCCATTCTGATTGTCATGAAATGGAATCTCAGGGTCATTTTGATCTCCATTTCCCTGATCACTAAGGACATTGAACATTTCTTTAGGTGCTTCTCAGCCTTTTGAGATTCCTCAGTTATGAATTCTCCATTTAGCTCTATGCCAAATTTTTTTATTGAGTTCTTTGCTTTTGTGGTGCTTAGCTTCTTAAGTTCTTTATATATTTTGGATATTAGCCCTACATCCTATAGGATGTAGGGTTAGTGAAGTTTTTTTTTTTCACAATATGTAGGTTGCCGATTTGTCTTATTGATTATGTCCTTTGTCTTACAGAAGCATCCTAATTTCATGAGATCCAATTTATCAATTATTGTTCGTAGAGTATGAGCCACTGGAGTTCTGTTTAGGAAATTTACCCCTGTGACAATGAGTTCAAGGTCCTTACCCACTTTCTCTTCTATTATATTTGGTGTATCTGGCTTTATGTTCAGGTCTTTGATCCACTTGGACTGGAGCTTTGTGCAAGGAGACAAATATGGGTCTATTTTAGGCTTTCTACATACAGTCAGCCAATTAAACCAACACCATTTATTGGAAGATGCTTTCTTTTTCCATTGTATTTTTTTGGCTTTTTTGTCAAAGATAAAGTGTCTGTAAGTGTGTGGTTTAATTTCTGGTTTTTCTGGTCTATTCTATTGATCAACATGTCTGTCTCTGTACCAATATCATGCAGTCTTTATCACTATTGTTCTGTGGTAAAGATTGAGGTCAGGGATGGTAATTCCCCCAGGTGTTCTTTTATTGTTAAGAATTGTTTTCGCTATTCTGGGGTTTTTGCCTTTCTAGAAGAATTTGAGAATTGCTCTTTCCTTGCTTTTGAAGAATTGTGTTGGGATTCTGGTAGGGATTGCATTAAATCTGTAGAGTGCATTTGGTAGGATGACCGTTATTACTACACTAATTCTGCCAATCAATGAGCATGGGAGATTTCTCCATTTTCTGAAATCTTCAGTTTCTTTCTTGAGAGACTTGATGTTACTTTCTCACAGGTCTTTCACTTGTTTGGTTAGAGTTTTATATTTTATATTATTTGTGGCTATTGTGAAGGGAGTTCTAATTCTTTCTTAATTTCTTTCTCAGCCTGTTTATCATTTGTATAATGGAAGGCTACTGATTTATTTGAGTTAATTTTATATCCCATCTCTTTGCTGAAGTTGTTTATCAGCTGGAGAAATTAGAAACAACTCAGATGTCTCTCAACTGAAGAATGAATACAGAAAATTTGGTTCATTTATACAGTAGGATACTATACAGCTATTAAAAACAAGGACATTATGAATTTTATAGGCATATGGGTAGAATTGGAAAATATCCTGAGTGAAGTAACTCAGACCAAAAGGTAAATGCATATAGGATACACATGCTTCAGTACACAGACTAAAAGATGCTGAAGTTCTTACTTTTTCCATAGTACTTATGTCTTGTAACTGTAAATGCATTCATTTGTCTTAGTAGATTTCACCTTGAAATCTAGAACATTCTGGTTGGCCGTTTTATAACTGTTAAAGATTAGATATAACTACCATGATTCTTATATTTTTGCCTTTTAAGAGATGGATTGAATCATAGGCCTATGGGCCTATGTAGAAAAGTCTTTTATATTAGAAATCTCCTCTCATATTACTTCTATCACAGTCTCCTTCCTTTGACAACCCAATCCAAACATCAATCTCTTTAACATAATTTACAATGGAGAACACCAGTGTTTTTTCTATGTGTAATTATTGCAGTTTCATTAACACTCGTTGTATCTGTGCATGTGTTATTGCCTCCTACCCCCTCTATGTTTTGTGAGTGTGTGTGTGTGTGTATGTGTTTGTGCATGTGTGCATGTACAATCCATGTGGCTCTAACTATTCAGTTCACAAGCCATGTGAATTTATACTTAATCTCTATGTCCTTCTCTCTTTTGTCCTGAAGTTCCATAAGGAGAATTCCAAATACTATTAAAGAGGAAACTGCCTGTACTGTAGACTGAATACTGCTCATATACATTTTCCACAGACTAATATTTAGTGCTCTTCTCAAAATGGCTCTTCCATATGTATACTTTTCCCTGAATGTCATGAAATCTCAGGCAGATCTAGTAGAGAAAATGGTAAAAACAGGAACATGTCTTCACCTTCTGTTTGTTTGTTTATTTATTTTGTACAGGTCCTATGAAAAAGGTGTTGCTTGCTTTCTCAAATGTTAAGCTTTATTTGCAATGTTGGAGTTCATAGACTTCATGTTTTAAAGGATTTGCTTATCTGCTGCCAAACTCTCCATAAATTAAAGAGAATTGATAAGTACTGTCATTCACCATATTTTTACCAAATTTAAGTGTAGAACTGCCTTTGTGAATCAACATTCTTAACTGTGCAACTACAAAATAGAATTAGGCCAAGCACAAAGTTTTAGGAAATAATCATGAGAAAATAACCTCTGCTTTTCACTATCCAAACCCACAAACAAAAGTATAAAGGTTTTATTTCCCAAAGTTATTGCAAGGTATTTGTTCAATAGCAAAATCTGATATACTGCAGAGTTGAGCCCTGTTTATATTGTTAGTTCTTCATGTTATGGTGTTTATGATACACCAAAAATTACACAGATTTTAGATTTTAGATTTAGTTAGTATTCAGAGACATCAAGTTGGTAGAAACCAAGAATTGTATAAAAATCTAAAATTTTTGTTTTTATCATTATTATTCACATGAAGATGATACAATTTATAAGAAATAATCTGTTTATTTCATCTGCTTCATTTATTGAATAGGTCTGAATTTCATAAGAACCTTGGACCCTAAATAATGCAGACTCAATTCAATCTATTCTAATAGCTTCACATTTAAAATCATAAATTGTTTGGTAACATTAAAACTTGATTTGGCCACCAATGACAATTTCTGGAAATAAATTTATGACATAACATTCACTGAAGATCTTGTTATGTGAGTCTTATTTTTAACTCCATATATGAAAATTTTATAATTCTCACTTTAAATTAATTATTTAAATATGAGCAAAATCTGCCCTGCCTGTAATATGTGCTGTGGCAACTGTGGCTTAGAGTTTGTGAGTGTGTCAAGGCAATGACTTGTCTAAGGTGAGGCCCACACTACATGAGGGAGCGCACGGCTAACATTGACTAGGTGGTCAGGATTTACAAACTGGATGGCTTAGAGACCAAGAGTAGAATAAAATACAACTGAGAAACACAAAACAAACTAACAACAAAAATGGTTCCTAATCATGTTCTGCTATAGTCAAAGGATCAATACCTAACCAAATTCTCATTAGATAGGCTTCTTCTAGCAGCTGATGGAAGCACATGAAGAACTATAGAAAGCAACATCCAAACATTAGAGATCAGGAAACTCACCTAAAGGGGAGGTAAAAGGATTCTAGGAGTCAGATGGGTAAAGGAACACTGGGAAACTCTACTCACAGAATCAACTAAGCAGGACTCATAGGGGCTCACAGAGATTGAAGTGGTGACCTCACGGGTCTGCAACAGGTCCTCTGCATGCAGGTTGAGTGTCTTTAGCTTGGAGTTTTTGTTGGACTGTTAACAATGTTTCTGACTTTTGACAGCTCCTGGGATCTTTCTCTTCCTACTAGATTCACACATTCAGCCTTCATATGAGGTTGTACGCCTAGTCCTTTTGTTTGTTTTTATTAATTATTTAGATTTTTATTGATTCTTTGTGAATTTTAAATCTTTCACTCCCAATCCCACCTATCTCCCATTCCTTTTGAACCTGTCTTGTGCTCTTGTACCACACCTTTAAAAGGAAAAATAAAAAATAAAAAGGATCTCATTGTGGAAGATTTAGTGTGTCACAGTGTATCCCACAATATACTCTTTTTTTTGTTCATTCCTTTTTTTTATTTTCTAAGTTTTTTTTATTTACATTCAAAATCATTTCCCCTTTCCCGTTTCCTCCCTCCCCGAAAGTCCCATAAGTCCCCTTCCCTCCCTCTTTTCCCCATTCAACCCCCTCTCGCTTCTCTGTCTTAGCATTCCCCTACATCCAGTCTTTCCAGGACCAGGGGTCTTTCCTTCCATCTTCTTGGAAATCTATTGATATGCAAATTGTGTCTAGGGTATTCCTAGATTCTGGGTTAATATCCCCTTATCAGTGACTGCATACCATGTGTGTTCTAAGGACACATGCTCCACTATGTTCATAGCAGCCTTATTTATAATAGCCAGAAGCTGGAAAGAACCCAGATGTCCCTCAACGGAGGAATGGATTCAGAAGATGTGGTATATTTACACAATGGAATACTACTCTGCAATTAAAAACAATGAATTCACGAAATTCCTAGGCAAATGGTCAGAACTTGAAAATATTATCCTTAGTGAGGTAACCCAATTACAAAAGAACACATATGGTATGCAGTCAATACTCTTTTTGTCCACACTTTGGTCTATTCTTCTTTGCTTGCTAATGTACATTGCCATGACTCATTAGTCTGGTTCAAGGCCTCTGACTTCTGCTATACTACAAAAACCAGATCCTTACCTGGACTTCTCTTAGATTTCCTATTGCTGTCTTGTATCACGGAGATCCTGAAGCTTTGGATCTATAGGACTGTGCTGCAGCCATTCACAAATGGGGTAGGTGATGTTGGGACTGGCCAATTCAAAGTCCTGAATCTACACTTGGGATGTAACTGATCTAACCATACCACCAGCTCTCCAGCACCCACACTAGCAGGGTAAGCTCTTGTATTAGTCAGGGTTCTCTAGAGTCACAGAACATATGGGTAGAGTCCTCGATATAGTAAAGGAATTTGTTGGTGACTTATAGTCTGTAGTTCAACTCCCCAAAAATGGTCAGCAGCAGCTGTGAATGGCAGTCCACGGATCTAGCAGTTACACAGTCCCATAAGGCAAGCAAGCAAAGAAAAGAGAATCTTCCTTATTCCAATGTCCTTCACCACCCTGGCAAGAGAGCCCAGTGCTGCAGCCAGCAAGGATCAGAGCCAACTCTCCCACTCTTACACCTCTCTGTGTGGTCTTGTTTGCCAGAGAGAGATGACCTCCCCATCCCTGCCATCTATGGCAGTTGAAAGAGCTGTCTCTGACCCTCAATAGCTACAGCACTTGGAAGACCAGACCCTTCACCTCCCTAGGCCACACAGAAGAGGTGACATTGATTGTGGGGTTGCAGTTGAGCCAGTCCCAATATTAAAGGTATGGGAGAGCTATCCCTGACACTTGTCTGTCATGTTGTGGTGTAGACAAGGGAGATACGCCTAGTTTTATTGCATATTGTTATTCTGACTTTGGTTGATATCACTGGGGGGATCTGCTTTTTTCTGAAGGAAAACAGAGGCACCACAACAGATATGCAGAAGAGGGGAGATGGGGTGGAGGAGACTGGGAGGAGGGGTGTGATGATAGTATGCAGTTGGGATGTATTATATAAAAAATAAAATAAAATAAAATATAGATTATATTGAAGAGATGATGTAAAATAAGATGCAATTACAAAATGTGGCTATTTCTTGCCAAATTGGTGATTTAGATGAAAATAATGCTAACAATTTAAGAGTAAATATCAAATACACCAACAAAGACATAATATAAGAAGTAAATGCATTTTTCTTAAATATAAATTCTACTTTAATATTTAATAATAATTGTACAGAATATTTTAGGACATTGGTTATTTTATATAAAACACTTTAGTATTTTAGCCCCCCAAAATTAAAGATAAACTATGACAAAATAAAATTATAAATAATTAGAGATAGAGTTACACATTGGTATACATAAGTATATGATACCATTAGCACATTTAATGAATATGTCAAAGTATCAGATTAGATTTTAATGGTGAAATTGATTGATGTTAGGTTAGTTTGTTAAAACTGCCAGCCCATGGACCCAATATACTTTCTATGTTTTTGATTAATAAGAAAAATGTTTAGACCTCCTCTCTTGGCTGTACATAATATACTCAAAATAAACTTAATTACACAGGGACAAAATTTGAAGTCAAGACTGAAGGAAAGGACATCCAGAAACCACCCCACCTTGAGATCAATTCCATATGCAGACACCAAACCTTTACACTATTGCTGACACCAAGAAGTGCCTGCACACAGGAGCCTGGAATGGTACCAGTACCTGACTAAGAGAGATGCAAATACTTACAGCCAACCTTGGACTGATCCTGGAGACCCCAATAGAACAATAAGGGGAAGGACTAAAGGAGCCAAAGGGGATTGCAACCCATAGAAAAAAAATAAATATCAATTATGCAGACACTACAGATCTTCCAGGGACTAAACCACTAACTAAACATATACTTTAATGAGTCCATGCTTCCTGCTACATCTGTTGCAGAGGATTTCAGTATCTGGCATCATTAAGAGAGGAAGTATTTGGTTCAGTGGAGGGTTGTTGTTCCAGAAAAAAAGGGATATTGGAGGGGTGAGCAGGGTGTGGGTGGGTGGATGGGGGATCACCCTCTCAGAGGCAATGGGGAAGGTGGATGAATTTGTGGGTTTGTCGAGGGGAGACCAGAAAGGAGGACAACATTTGAAATATAAATAAATAAATTAGTAAAAAAATTAAAAAGTTAATTGATTCTGATTCTATTAAATATATGTGCAATGAATTTAGGCTCATGGTTTTGCCATGCTGAATGTTTATCCAGTTGGATTTTAGAGTGCCTTTCCAGGCACTTCTGAAGTAGCTTTTTACTTCTGTCTTGCTTAAAAGCTTCTATGATTCTCTAATAAAAATGGCACCTTTATTGTTAACTAACCCCACCAATTGACAATAGTTTTTCTAAATCCAGAGCTAAAATTTTTTTATTTTTCTTTAATCATTATCATGTATTTAGAGGTATGTCATGCAACCATTTATTCTTGCATAAAATTATAAAGAAATTTTATCATGCTTTTCTATTTTTGTAATTTCCAGATGTATTCAAATTAGCTGTTGCGATTTTTTTGAATTAATCTGGCTCCCAAAATCAGGAATCTGCATGTCCAAATGCTTAAGTTCTTTGTCTCCAATTGATTTTTGATCAATCAATAAAGAGTCAACTGCTAATGGTTTGGAAAGTAGATCAAGGGGTGCTTTCAGATTTGCACAGGCTAGGAACTTGGAGAAAGAAGCAGAATCACCATAACAGATGGGGGATAGATCAGACTTAGAGCTACAGAAGAAAATTCATCCAAAATCTATGTGGAAAGGGAAAACGGCTCTATGGGAGGGGCTGCCCAGAAAGCAATAAGACAGAAAAGATAAAACATAGATTTAGAAGATGTTGAGCTAGGAGTACTGGAAGGAAATGTATGCTCATGGGGCACTGCCCAGCCTTTGAGCTCGTCAAGGCATATAAAAATTAACTGATGTGTGTGTGTGTGTGTGTGTGTGTGTATCTTTCATTCACGAATCCAGAGGGCTCTGATGGGTGGTTGGGAGTGTGACCTGCTGGGAACACAAAGTGGCTTTAGCTAAATTTAGCACAACAGATAGCACCTAATATGGGGCTCGAAACTTATGACCCTAGGATTAAGAGTTCCATGAAAAGTGATATGGATCACATATGACAGGGGAAGATCCCCCTAAAGATCTTGACTCTGAAAAGAAAAATTTGAGAAAATCAAACAGGACAGGTAAATTGGTCTGCTGAAACCTCAATATGGTAACAGCCATATCGACTTAGACATAAACATGTCTGATTTAGACATAAAAAAAGTTTCTAGCCAAAACTTGAGCTAAAATTAGACAATAAATGTTGTTGGTTGTGAAATCCTTAACATTTTTCGTGCCTTCCTTCATATGGCATGAATGATGATTCATTACAATTGGTTATTTATCAAATTAACTCATAAAAGGATAGTTGTCTTTCACCCACTCAAAGGAAAATATTTCATCCTTAACTGATCTGTGTGCCATGCAAAATCCTTTCAAATACCTTAATGGCACTAAAATTTTGATTATGAGATTCATATATTACAGAATGTACAACTTTGGCAAGATTCATTCTCAGAGATGCAGAACTGACCTATTCTTATAGCTCCCTACTTCCTGATGCTGTCCAGAGATTTGCTTCTAAAGCAGCTTCAAGGGTTAGTGCTGATTCTCAAAGGATTCAGTTCACTAGCCTTTCAGACAGATAAATTTAAAACTTCAATAAATCCCTGAGCCTTCTAAGTATACAGAGACTAAATAACAGATGGTAAAGGTAGCTTTCTTAAGTGTAACCAATTTTACTATCCCTCATCACCCCTTCAAAGAATTCCTTGTCGCCTCTATTCATCATCCTGAGTCCTTGTGTTTGGGTGTCTGGTTTGGGTTATGGTTATTTTATAAATTATAGATTGTCATTTTAAGGGATAATTTGAAAATAGCCATAATTTTGAACAGGAAGAAGATAGGATTGATTCCTAAATTTATTGCTGAACAAAGCATTATATTGCTATAATCTTACACTGGTATAAATCTATATATTGATATCAAATTTGAAATTAATACTGTCACTCTTAAATAGGCATTTTGCCTATACAACTCATTTAAAAATATGAAGCTTTGACCCACTCCTTCCAGTAGCTGCTCTTCCAAACTGTTTAGGATGATTAAGTAACACAAGTTAAAGGTCAGATATTAAATTCATGGTTATGCTAGATTCTGATTTAATTATAATAAAGTGTTTTCAATTTACTCAAATAGGAGTGACTAAGAATAGTTAAGGTTTAATAGTTCAGATATACTTTATATAGATAATTTTCAAAACCATCAGAAATTCACAGAATGTGACATTTAATGCTATTACATTATTATCATTTGACACCAAGACATGTTTGCTCTTGACGGCTTCCCCATTCTCCTCCAAAGAAGAAATTGAATATCAAAACCACCATATAGAGTTGCTCCAGTAATGACAATGTAGCTACCAGAAAAAAATTACCCTATTCATCTACAGAGAAAATATTGTCAAAAGAGAGCAAACCTATATGGAATAGTTGATTGCTAAGCTCTGCCAAGTCAGTGTAACCTAGTCCTTCATATTCCTGTTTCATAACAAGGTTTGCCAGCTGGCTCTGGGCCACTGGTCTGAAGATAGATGCTCTGATGTTTTGAGGAACAGGGGACTGTCCAGGTAGTCAACTGTCTCTACAATTTGTTTAAGTTTTGGAAGCTATGTTTCTGTGCTTCCTAAATATTCAGGTAATATTTAATTTGTTCTCAGATGTCTGACTGGGCCAAAGACTACTTATAGTATCATAATCAAACTCAAATTATTTGGCATTGAGAGAGATAGTAACACAGGAAAAAACCAAAACATAATTCAGGTATAAAATCATAAACTCTTTAGTTAGGATAAGTGACAGAGTACTTCATCTAATTGACAAATACGATGGACTAAATTTTAATTGCATATCATATTTTGTAATTTACATATTTGTTATGGTTATGCTCAATTTGTGTCTGTGAGAATATCCATTTAAAAAAAATTGGACAGACAAGGTGAGATGCTGGGGATTGGTTCCCAAAATCAGAAATCTATATGTCCAAATATTGAAACTTCTTGACCCAATTGGTTTTGATCAATCAATAAAGAGCTAATGGTCAATGCCTGGGAAAGTAGAATGAGGGGGGCCTTTTAGAGTTGTTTGGACTAAGAACTGGGAGAATGTAAGAAAAAGAATAACCATGATTTGGAGGGAGATGGATCAGGTTTAGTGCTACAGAAGAAAATTCATACAAAATGTAGGTGGAAAGGGAAAGCGGCCCTATGGGAGTAGCTGCCCAGAAGGTAATAGGGCAGCATTTGCAGAGGGGAAACTGGGGAAGGGGATACATTTTAAATGTAAAATAAAATATTCAATAAAAAATGGATTTAGAAGATTTTGAGCCAGGAATACTTGAGGGAAATGTACGCTAGTTAGGCAAAGGATTAGAACTGCTCAGCCTTTGAGCAAGTCAAGGCATTTAAAATTAACTGGTCGGCCTCTCTCTCTCTCTCTCTCTCTCTCTCTCTCTTTCTCTGTGTGTGTGTGTATATGTGTGTAAGAGTGTGTGTTTGTGTGTGTGTGTGTGTGTGTGTGTGTGTTTGTGTCTTTCATTTGTGAATCTAGAATGCTCTGGCTGGTGGTTGGGAATCCAAGCCACCAGGAACACAAAGTGGTCTAGCTAAAATTTACTACAACAACTTGCAACAACAATAATAACAACAAAATCACACAAGTCAAAAAAAAAGAACATTAACATAGAAATGTTTACTTTCTAACTTACTTTTATACAGGAAGTACATATGTCCATCAAAAATCAAAAATAGAGGGAGACAATAGAGAAAATAGAGAAGAGATGAGATAGATGATAGACAGATGATAGATAAATAGAGAGATAGATAGATAGATAGATAGATAGATAGATAGATAGATAGATAGATAGATAGATATAGATAGATAATACATAGGTCAAAGATCCATAGATATGTTGGTAGATAGATTAGATAATAGCTAATAGATGATAGGGATGATATACAGAGACAGACAGACACATAGATATAGAGACAGAGATAATGATAGATGTGATTAATAGGGAGGGAGAGAAACATTCAGTTAGAAGAAAAGGGTTTTGACCACAATGAATGAGAAAAATATAATCAAATGGACCATGGTATACTTAATAATAATACCAGTAACTGATGTGACATCAAGTTCTCAGAAATCATTACTCTTTAAAATCATGTGTGAATTAATTAATTCATTATTCCCAAAAGAGGACCACAATAGACCAAAAACAAGACCATAGAATAAGCTATCTTACTAACTGTAGTATGTGGGAAAATATTGCATATAAAAAATAACCAACACATATATCCCTAACATTCCCTTCTCTGTTTTTTAAAATCTTTTTTTTTTGAATTTTGACATTTATTAGATATATTCTTTTTTTTTACACTTCAAACGATTTCCCCTTTCTTGGTTCACCCCTCCCCAAAGTCCCAAAAGCCTTCTTCCCTCCTTCTGTGCCCCAACCAAACCCCTTTTGCTTCCCTGTCCTGGTATTCCCCTACACTGATGCATCAAGCCTTTCCAGGACCAGTGGCTTCTCCTTACTTCTTCCTGGGCATCATTTTTCTGAATTATGTCTTGGGTATTCTGAGCTTCTGGGCTAATACCCACTTATCAGTGAGTGCATACCATGTGTGTTCTTCTGTGATTGGGTTACCTCACTTAGGATGATATTTTCCAGTTTCACCCATTTGCCTAAGAATTTCATGAATTCATTGTTTTTAATAGCTGAGTAGTATTCCATAGTGTAAATATACCACATTTTCTGTATCCATTCCTCCACTGAGGGACATCTGGGTTCTTTCCAGCTTCTGGCTATTATAAATACAGCTGCTATGAACATGGTGGAACATGTGTCCTTATTACATGCAGGGGAAGACTCTGGGTATATGCCCAGGAGTGGTATAACAGAGTCCTCCTATAGTATCATGCCCAGTTTTCTGAGGAATGGCCAGACTGATTTCCAGAGTGATAGTACCAACTTGCAATCCCACCAGCAGTGGATGAGTGTTTCTCTTTTTCTACATCCTCACCAACACCTGCTGTCTCCTGAGATTTTGATCTTAGCTATTCTGACTGGTATGAGGTGAAATCTCAGGGTTGTTTTGATTTGCATTTCCCTAATGACTAAGGATGTTGAACATTTCTTTAGGTGCTTCTCAGCCATTCAATATTCCTCAGGTGAAAATTCTTTGTTTAGCTCAGTACCCCATTTTGAATAGGGTTATTTGGCTCTCTGGAGTATAACTTCTTGAGTTCTTTGTATGTATTGAATATTAGCCCTCTGTCAGATGTAGGGTTATTAAAGATCTTTTCCCAATTTATTGGTTGCTGTTTTGTCCGATTGACTTACAGAAACTTTGTAATTTTATGAGGTCCCATTTGTCAATTCTTGATCTTGGAGCATAAGCTATTGGTGCTCTGTTCAGGAAATTTTCCCCAGTGCCCATGTACTCAAGGTTCTTTCCCAGTTTCTTTTCAATTAGTTTTAGTGTCTCTGGTTTTATTTGGAGGTCCTTGATCCACTTGAACATGAGCTTAGTACAAGGAGATAAGAATGGATTAATTTGCATTGAAAGTCTTCCAACCAAAAAAGCACAAGATCAGATGGTTTTAGTGCAGAATTCTATCAGGCCTTCAATGAAGACCTAACTCCAATACTCTTCACACTATTCCACAAAATAGAAACAGAAGAAACACTATGCAACATGTTTTATGAAGCCACAATTACACTGATAACAAAACCACACAAAGATCCAACAAAGGAATAGGACTTCAGACCAATTTCCCTTATGAATATTAATGCAAAAATACTCAATAAAATTCTTGCCACCCAAATCCAAAAACACATCATTCACTGTGATCAAGTAGGCTTCGTCCCAGGGATGCAGGGATAGTTCAATATATTGAAATCTATCAATGTAATCTACTACATAAACAAACTCAAAGAAAAAAAAACCACATGGTAATTTCCTTAGATACTAAAAAAGCATTTGACAAAATTCAGCATCCTTTCATGCTAAAAGTCTTGTAAAGATTAGGAATTCAAGGCCCATTTCTAAACATAGTAAAAGCAATATACAGTAAACCGGTTGCCAACATCAAACTAAATGGAGAGAAACTTGAAGCAATCCCACTAAAATCAGGCACTAGACAAGGTTGCCCTCTCTCCCATATTTATTCAATATAGTACTGCAAGTTCTAGCTAGAGCAATTAGACAACCTAAGGAGGAAAGGGATACAAATTGGAAAGGAAAAAGTCAAACTATCACTGTTTGGAGATGATATGATAGTATACTTAAGTGACCCAAAATATTCCACCAGAGAACGCCTACAGCTGATAAACAACTTCAGCAATGTGGCTGGATATAAAATTAACTGTTTTTTAAAATCTTATTTATTTATTTATTTATATATATATTTATTTAAAAACTCCAGATTGTATTTCCCTCCCAGTCTACCCTCTGACTGTTCCACATCCCATACATCCTTCCAGGCCCCCTGTCTCCACAAGGATATCCATACCCCCTTACCCCATACCCCACTGCACCAGAATTCTAAACGCTTTGGAGCCTCCAGTCTCTTGAGGGTTAGGTTTACTTTCTCTGACTAAATTAAGATTCTACAGTCCTCTGCTGTATATTTGTTGGGGGCTTCATATCAGCTGGTGTATTTTGCCTGTTTGGTAATCCAGTAGCAAAATTCCAAGTAGCATAATTTGAAAAAAGCATAGGAGAAAGAGCTATTGTGATTCAATAATTTTCTCCAGCACCTCAAAGAGCTGTTTGTAAAAGCTCCTTCTCAATGTTGAACACCAAGCCCTTCTATAGGTCTCTGTCCTACCTATACCTTTATTCTCTGTCTCTGTCTCTATCTCTGTCTCTCTCTCTGTCTTTCTCTTACTCTCTCCCTCTCTTTCTCATGCACACACACTCTTTTACTCACTCACTCACTCACTCACTCACTCACTCACTCACTCACTCTCCCTCTCTTTTCTCATGCTCATATTAACTAGGTAAGATTTACCTTTGATCTCATGATTGGATAAAAAATGAAGGATATAAAAATATTATTAATTTCATGTCATCTACTTTTAGAAAATGGTGGTTACTTCAGTTTTTATGACACTGCCAATCAAAGTATCTGAAGTCTTTTTCACTTCCATCAGCAATAACAATATGATTGAACAATTGTTATGTGTTCTTACCATTTATTGACGTTTAGCATATTTGTTTGTCTATGAACTCTTCTGTAAGCATGTGTTGATATACCATTGTGCCTTTAATTTTCATTTCTTTGTGCCATATCGTATTGAACATCAGATGCTAAAGTTTATTTATAATATCTTATTTAAGGGAAAATATGTTCAGATCTTTGAAATTCTTTGAATTTGTGTTTTCGTCAGAGTTTTATCTTGAAGAATAACTGAATTACTTCATTAGTAAGGTATGGGATGAAGTACCATGTAGTTCAGAATAACTAACATGAAAGAATTAACAAAAAAAAAACTGAATAGAGTTTTCAAACCCAACAAAAAATTTAAACATACTGAATCATCACCCCTTTAACACACAAATCAATGGGTCTGTAATGGAATGACAAATATAGATGAGAGGTAGTTTAGAGAGAAAAGAAAGCATTGGTTTCTAGAGGAAAATGGACAGATACAAATCCAAATGTGGATGAATCCACTGAGTTGCAATAGTCAAAGTGTTCTTAACATCTAAAGTGGATTTGATATGCAAATGAAAAACAAAACAAAACTAACTAACTCATTAACTAACTAAAATCAACAACAACAAAACTCAAATGAAAGAAGTAAACCTATAAACACATATTATACTAAAATAAATCAGTCTAATGTAGTATAGATGCAAATAGAAACACAAAATTAAAGAATACCTAGACTGAGAATTAAATTTCTTGAAGAGAACTATACCTTCTATGCAAGTTTATGCAAGGCTGAGTAACTTATGCAAACCTCTATGACATAGAGAGGCAGGAATGTTGCAAGTCTAGAGCCAAGTTTTCTCATGGCATATTTTGCCTCCTTGATAGTCATCTATTGCCCTCTTTCATATAAAACCTAACATCTGTGTGACCATTAGGTATATCCTTTGGAATGTATGACTAGACCCCCAGTTTTTGTAGAATGTTCCAGAACTATTTCCCCAGTGTGACTCAACTTCAGTATCACACTGTACAGATCACTCCCACACCAGCATATTTACCTTGTTATGCTTTGCTGCATTTATCTTTATACACCACTAGTTCCCCATACACTTCACCACACACAAGTTTGAGGTGTTTTTGGCAGGGTCTTTACTTATTCATTTTCCTTCCACTGGAGCTAGCAGGCTATTGACTCAATAGTTATCATTGAATTACTGCTTGAAAAGCCAGTATATTTAAAAAATGTAATGAGATAATGAATAAATCAAGATATATTGTTATATATTTTTTCCCAAATATTTATTCTTCAATTTATGTTAAGAGAGTTTCATATAGTGTCAATTATATACTTTTGCGATATTAACTATACACTTATATTATAAGTTTTTTCATGGTGTGTAATCAAGCAAAGTCTAAAACTTGGAAAGTATGATTCTTATTATACATGAAGTAGGAAACAAAACTATCACAAATAAGTATAGGAACACACACTCACACACACTCCTTATGATTCATTTCTTTCACAATTACATATCCTGCGTGAAACAATAAACACAATTTTATTCTGCATATTCTTTGTTGGTAACATTCAGCATGATTTTAGCTTCAGATCCAGTAAATATTCAAAGGTCAAGAAAAATTTGGATGACTTTCTTTAAAACTCATTTATATTCATATTTCAAACTTTTCTTTCATGTGCCTTCATTGAGGAAAGAAACCTATTCAGGTATTACATACAATATTCGCAAAGAAAATGTTCTCCAGAAAATACTAAATGGCAAATAATTCACAGTCAAGAAAGAAGAATTTGGACACTGACAGGTCTTTGAAACACCTAAGACACAACCTTGGTATGATTGCTCACCCATAAGTGTATTTTGAAGGCCAAAAGATGAAATTTCAGTTTGAGAGAAGTTTGAAAGGCAGGTTAACTGGAGTAACAAGAATGGCAACCACTGATTTGCAAAGTCATACTCTTAAAAGGAGTTCTAGCAAATGGTAATTTCAAAATACATTCTAAGGATGCTGTTCTTAAGCTCGATCATTTGTGGAAATGTTTAGTTATTATTCTCAGGCCTAAAAAATACCTGCCTTCATGTTGAAAGATATCTCCAGCATCTTACACCTCATTAATTCAAATTACTTCTTTTTCACAGCACTTTCCAGTCTCCCCTGGCAAACCTATATGTCTATATTACGTTTTAGAGAATGCCACATTGCCCGACTCAGTTTCATTCTGATCATTCATCCTTCTCGTTTGTCAGCATGCTTGGACACTCAGCTAAAGTGCTGCTTGCTTTTCTTTAACAACATCCCAGAAGGCACACAGAATTTTCTTTCTCCTTTTCTCCTGATAAGTAGTATTACATCATGTAATTTTGTAGTACTTCATCATAATAATATCAAAAGCTGTGCTGAACACGTGCAAAGAAACTGGCCCATGTTAGTTTTAGGAGTGTGCCAAACATGCCTGGATTTTATGTACTTTGTTCTGGTTCAAAATTCCTGGTGGATACAAACACTTAATATTATGTAAAACATTAAATTCTCTGGCATTCCATTGTTACTATAAAAGAGTATGCATTCATGTAAAACCTCATGCACTTGGTCATATTTAATATCAGAGTTTTGTTATTGAGTATGTGAAAAGCAAATCTGAATGTTCTGACTAGTGTACCTTCAATTATAAACTTTTGTGTCCTGGGGATTGTTTGCTTAGAGTTTACTGAACTGCCCACTTTAGGAATGTCCTTGAGTGAATTTGGAAATCTTAGTCTTGTCACTTTACCAAGGCCTTGTAAGTTAGGTAATTTCTAAGAAATAACATCAGTTGAATTTTTGTGTATGACAAAACAGATTTGTTCTTAAGTTGTTGTTAGATTTCTAACAGCACTTAGAACATGTAGTATATGTTAATATCCATTTTCTTTCTTTCCATTTTGATCATCAGAACATTCAACTACCATAAAAATATGATTTTTTTCAACTTTCTTCTATCTAGATATAACCACATGGCTAATGGAAATAAGGAAATAGGACATTTGACCATATATATATATATATGTCAGGCTCTGGAATCCTTCCTTTGCTACTATTGTTTTCTCTCTCCTGAAACTGATGTCTGGAGATAAGAGTGACTTTGATCTATGAGCAATATACCTTCCCAAAAGATATGACAGTGAAAAGAGAAGTTTCATGAAATCAATAAAATAATACATTTGCAATATATAACTGATTCCATATACTAATACTGATAATGATTTATCATCCTTAGACAATATTAAGATATTTTAATAAATAATTTAATTTGAGGAAAAAATTACAGAAAAAATATAATCATGTTTGGTATGATTATTAGATGAGTGACTATATTCTTATCATTTTTGAAGTCAACCAATACACTAGCCCACATTCCATTGTTCCAAGTGATTTTGGCTTCATGTCATTTACTGCCTAATCAGCACTCTGGGAAGTGACAGAATTGCCAAGTGTGGAAACACAGATTTACTGTAATTATAGGTCAGATTCCATGTCTTCTCTCCTAATAATTCATTACAAAAGCCTCAAATCTAACATAACAGATATAAGTGGCAATTGTAGTTTCATTGGTAGCCCTTCATGTGTATGATCTGTAGCTTTCCATGTTATCCTTACTTAAGGGAACCATACATATTGCTTCTCAAATTGAAATGTGTAAAAATGGATTTTAATATGTGGGAATTAGAATTTCCTAGGGGCAAAAAAATGCTCTATTAAAGTGCCTGTTAGTTTTAGTATTTAAACTTTCTAGGCAACAATATGCAGGCTGGCCAACTGTCTTGTTAAGACATAGAATGGTCATTTTCACCCCATACCTCAGTTATTCAGATGGGACCAATATTTGAAGAACCTTTTGAGATTACTCAAAATAATTCTGCTACAAACCCTTAACAAAAGAAGATAGCTATGCAAGTACATTCTTATATCTATAGGTACAGTAAATTGTTATGAAAGAATGTTTTCCCTATATAATTTAGAATTTCGTATATTTTGTCTTACAGCTTAATCCTCTGAAGAGTTAATTTATACTCAATTTTCTGGACAATACAATAAAAAATTCTACTTTTGTGGGCAAATATAGGATCTAACAATGTTGATTTCCAACAACTACTCAAACGACATTGATATTGTATGTTTAAGTGTTACAGTTAGGAACCACTGATAAAAAATTAAATAAAAAGCACTGGGTCATATGAGAAAAATGCATACACTGTGAACATAGACAGATAAGAATATAGTTGTTCTAATGATCAAAGCACATTTACTGATTGAAGGGACATTTTTCTTGGCAGTGAAAGAGGAACAATAGAAGGAGATATTCCAAGTAGAATTAATAATCTGAGTGGACATCATATATATACTGGGTATATATCAAATCAACCTGAATGAAGTATACTTTTTGCAAGACGGAGAAATTATGTTAAGAGTATTGCATCTTAAACTGTGATGGAATTTGTCAGTAAGCAGGGAGAGTACTAATCAAACACAGGTATAGAGGATAGAAAGTTCCATGGTACTTGAATTCAGATTAGTAAAGTTCCCTGAACAGATATTTTTGGTTTTTGTTCTTGAACATATTGCTTAATGTTTTTTATGAATCTCATTACCTACCTTATTGAAATAGCTTATTTTTTTATAAAATTTTAGAAAAATGAACAAATATGTACTCTCTTAACTAACATGTGTATTATGTGACATCACACTTCATTTTTTTACTCAACTATGTGCTAGTCTGATAACCCAGTTTTCACTGTTGGCCTCCACTTGTGTGGTCTTAACCGCAATTGAGTAGCAGACAGTCTGGTATTTGAAGTTTCATATTATTGTTGTCCTCCAGCCAGGCAGTAAGTCACTATGAGTTAATGCTTATGTTCCTCTTAAAAATGAATAATTGACAAATTTGTTTTCACTTCTGGACATTATAATCATAATATTTAAAAATATGTTTTGAGGTAAGAATATATGAAATCCTAAGGCAAATGAAAGATCCTGCATTATATAATTTAATATTTCAATTTGGTTACTGTCTATATAGGTTAAAATAAGAATGTGTCTTTATAGCTACTTAAATTCCATTTCTTGGCTTGTACATAGAGCATTCACCAGGTAAATGGAGGAAACATTTTTTAATGAAAACAATATTTCTGTTGTGATTTGAGTGCATTAAACTTAGTTAATTTTATCTTTAATCTATTGAAACTGCCAAAATGTAACAAAAGATTATTACATTTCTTTGGAGTCAGTTGTGTTGAAGTCATGTAGATCAGTGGGAGAATATTTTCTTAGTATTCTTGAGACTTCTTGTACCAACTAAGCATTAATATACAGACAAATGACTCTTGACATACATATGAAAAATAATTAGAAAAATGTTAACCTAATTTTTTAATTATTTTGGATAATATAGAACAGTTGTTGAGAAATTTATCCTCCCCCCAGTGCTTTATTCTGATATAAACATTTGAATCCTTTTTATAAATTTTGTATATTGTGAAGCAATTATGAAAATAGGTACCATAATAAATAATATTTATATTATGCTACACTCAATAAAGTTATAATATGTATAGGAAGAAAGTGAAAGTGTCACTTCAGTTACTTTCCTTTATTTTTGTTCTTTTATTTTTATCACAGTGTGTAATCATTGCATTATGTACATGTTTAACTCTTACACATCAATCTTAAGAAGGTGAGAATATGTCTTTCATTAATGTTTCAGCCCAGTCTCCTTCCCAGTTCTTTTTTTAAAATTAGATATATTCTTTATTTACATTTTAAATGATGTCCCCTTCCCTGGTTTCCCCCTAACCCCCCTGGAAAATCCCCTAACCTTTCCCCACTCCCCTTGCTCACCAATCCACCCACTCCACCTTCCCTATCCTGGCATTATACTGGGGCATCTAGCCTTCTCAGGACCAAGAGCTTCTCCTCTCTTTGATATCCAACAAAGCGATCCTCTGCTGCATATGCATCTGGAGCCATGGGTCCCTCCAAGTGTACTCTTTGGTTGGTGGTTTAGTCCCTGGGAGCTCTGAGGGTACTGGGTAGTTCTAATTATTGTTCCTCTATGGCATTGCAAACCAGTTCAGCTCCTTGGGTCCTTTCTCTAGCTCCTCTATTGGGGAACCTGTACTCAGTTCAATGGTTGGCTGAGAGTGTTCCCCTCTGTCTGGGTTTTGTTACTGCATATGGGATGGATCTCTAGGAGAGGCAGTCTCTGGATGGTCTTTCCCTCAATCTCTGCTCTATACTTTGTCTATGTATCTCTTCCTGTGGGTATTTTGTTCACCCATTCTAAGAAGGACCAGAGTATCCATACTTTGTTCTTCCTTCTTCTTGAGCTTCATTTGGTCTGGGAATTTTATCTTGGGTGTTCCAAGCTTCTGGGCTAATTACTCTAGCTAGAACTTCAAGTACTTTATTGAAAAGATATGAAGAGAGAGAGCAACCTTGTCTAGTCCCTGATTTTAGTGGGATTGCTTCAAGTTTCTCTCCATTTAGTTTGATGTTGGCTACTGGTTTGCTGTATATTGCTTTTTTTGTGTGATTTGGTTGGCAAGAATTTTGTTCTATAAAATTATTTTTACTCTTATCTATGCCTGTAGAACATTCTGAAATTTTCCTTTAATTGGCATGAGTGTCATCCTCAAACTGGTCAGGTTACCCACAAAATACTGTCATGATCTTCTCAGAAGACATGCCTACCCACATTGCCAAAGATTAACAGTGAAAGCCTCCATACTGTAAAGGGCAATATACTCAATTCTGTTGTTTGAGATTTAGTTTTACAGTTCCTGAGGACAGTGCAGTTTCACTTTATTATCTCCAATGATTGAGCGTTTGAAGACTAACAGAGATGGTGAGAAACAATTCTCACTCTTTCAACAAAGTTTCAGGACATCTACCATCTCTTATTCTCACTCTACCATTGTGTTCACTAGGATCTGGTCCCTTTGGTTTCAGAATTATTAAATCGTGCCACACATTCCTGGAAATGCATTGGGATTCTCCTGCCAGACATAGAATCAGGATATTCTCATGTATTTGTACATTCCACTCATCTATCTATCCATCCATCCATCCATCCATCACCATAATAAATATTGTAGCTTTCTGACGAATTATTCTTTTAAAATTTTGTTTTGTTTTCCTCCATGTTTTAATGTCCTCATGTGTTCACTCTGAAATTCCATGCATTTCCACTCCACACTTCTCAGAATATAGAAGCTTTAGGGTTCTTTTCAAACTGAAAGCATGCATGCACTTGTAAACTGGAAGTATTGAAAGAATGTGTAGAATCTGTGCCTCACAGAAAGGTTGATGGATGTTTCTGCTAGAATGTTTCCAGTGTATCCTCAAATTTGTCCTAGTCACCAGTTGCTTAAGCTTTGAAAGCATGTAGACTAAAGGAAGGCTATAACCTTTAGTGGGAGGAAGTGCTGTTTACAGAGAAAGTTTAGTTGTGCAGCAATATTGATCAGTAACACACAAAGAAGCAAGCAATAGCAAACAATATGTGGCTATTGCCTGAGCTGCTCTGAATTATTTAGCTATTTTTTTTCTAAATAATTCTTTAATTACATCAGTGATACTTTCATCCTACAGATAAAAATTTTGTGAGTTGGAAGACATTAGTTAACTAAATATTCAGGGCTATTTCGGGAGTAAATAAAAGGTTAATATGCTGGTCTAGTTCTAAAATTTTTATTTTTCTCTTTGTATTGTGATTATTGTAAAGCTATAATCATTACAGTAGTGATCATATCACAGATAGTAAGTGCTAAGAAAATTTAATACCCAATAGGTATATCTTAACTGTCATATACATGTGTGCTTAACACACATAACATCTATAAACATACAAATATAGTCTTTCTAGTATATATAATGTTACTTGTATGAATGTTTTCAGGAATGAACATTTGATATGTGATAGCTAACTCGTGTGTCCTTTCCTGAGGATAATTATGCAGTTCTCATCATTTGTTAGATACTTGTAGTTCTTCATGAAAGACTAAGATTTAAAGAAGAGGAAATAGATTCAGAGCCCCCCCAAACAAAATTTCTATAATGATTAGCCAAAATCATCTTTTTTCATTTGAGAAGCAGGAGTAAGAAATAGTTTCCAACCTTTATTACTTTTCAGTGTTTTGCTCATAGCTAGTACAATCCATCTAAAAGCCAGAGGACAAAGTGGTTTGCAGATGCAGTCTACTAATAGCTCTGACCTTTGTTTGTATATACAGCAATGTGTGTCTGAGAGTGTGTCTGTGTGTGTGTGTGTGTGTGTGCATGTGTGTGTGTGTGTGTATTAGCATTGGCAAATATGTATTAATCAGTAAATCTATTACTAAGGCTTTATATTGCAAAGATATACCCCTTCGAAGGAATGACCAACTTAATCATATGCTTGGAAAAAAGGTATCACCCTCTAACAACTATTATACCCTTGCCAAATAGAATAAAAAAGGCCAGAGTACACATGAGAAACATCTAACAATACTGGTTTGAAAAACCATATATATGCTATATTTAAATTTTGTGGGAGGAGGGTTAGAATTTCTATTATGTACTTTTAAAATGTCCAGTAGCTAAGTAAAATTCAAAAGTGTGTTTTCTCTCACAACTTAAATTGGTACCAAGGACTTAATAATAATCAGTATTTTAGTTCTAAAATTGTTTGGAGAAAAAAGACTGCATAGTTTGTTTTCAAATCAGTTCTGTTAAGCATTTCAGGTCCCATCAGTTATTTCAATCAATGTTGACTGTAGAAAACAAAATCCAACTGTGTATGTGTGTCTAGTTATTTTCAAAGGCAAAGAGATGAAAAAAATAGATTACTTTTCCCTGAGCACAGAGATGAGGAAATAATTCTTTTATTTACTAAAGAAGTATTCTAATTTGCACTCAAAAGTTTTCAATTTATACGCACAGACTTCTCTATTTTTGGTGAATACTTTTGTTTTGACATATGTCGGCATAAATTGACTGGATCTAAGTTTTGATGTGTAAGCACATTTTCTCTCTATTCTTTTTCCATTTAAGTCTTGTTCTAAGTAAAATCTTCAAGCACGACTTCTTTTGAGTTTATGTCCCCAGGAGGATCTACAATGATCTTTCAATGTCATAGGAAGTGCCTCACGGTTTCCTATTCTGTAGTCATTGCTTCTTCGATTACTAAGTTTATTTTTGCATTATTATTGACATTTCAAGTAACTGTGACTGAACAGATGGCAGAGTATCTTATTTTAAATTTATTATAAATTAAAAATATTTTATATACAGGATCATATCTATGTATTTTATGTTAAAGACTATATTTGAAATTCACAAAGTATTGCTTTGAAAGTACTTCATACACAGCTGAATGATTTTATCCAAGTGATAACATTGCTTGGTGTTATTAGTATAACAATTTCATCAACACAGGCTAGCTAAGCATCATGTAATTTTCAGTAGCCAGTCCAATATTCCCTGGTTTTCTGAGCTCTAGGTTACCTTGTCTGCCTTGTTTCATATAAGCAGGTAATTGATTGTACTATATGCTGTAGCTTGCCATTAGCCATTTTTATGAACATTTTGATTATGAGTGAATAATGTAACTGATTCAAGCAGAAAATTGCTTTGCATTACATATCTCTGAATACATCACCTTGAAGAAATGCAAAGTGTCCGCATCCTTGGCTTCAGATGGTCATTTGTTGGCCACAGTACTTACAATGGAGGGCTATAAAGAGAAGATAGGTCTGGTGATTACCAATAGCTTTTCAATAGTACTGTGGTCATTTATGGCAGGAAGACATGTGTTGTGAAAATTGTTTAGCAAGATCTTTGGCTTTGAACCAGTGACCAGAAGCCACTCTCTTTTTCCAAGTTAGGACAACAAACAGTTCTTTCAGATATTGTCAAATGTTTCTGGCATTACAAGGACAAAATCAGTCTTTCTCTGGTTCTTCTGATTCTCTCTCTCTCTCTCTCTCTCTCTCTCTCTCTCTCTGTCTCTGTCTCTCTGTGGTGTGTGTATGCATGTGTGTGTGTAAGAGAAAAGAAAGGGTGAGAAAAGGCAAGTGAGCAAGAAATAGAGAAAGTAAACTACTATTCACTGTAGCACATTCTCAAAGAAAAATTTTCTTACACAGTCTTAAGACACCATCTCGAAGATAATGTATGCTTTATTTTCTTATTATTACAAATATCTAGTAACAAAGTTTTAGAATGTGGTAATTCAGCATGACTTACAAGGATGGTAATCTAGCCATTTCTCCATCCAAATTCTGTTTGTTTTAGTCCCAGATTTCTTCATTTGTTAAGATGCCACCTAGGACATTTTATCAGTCTTGTCTCCATTATGAATGGATCAATGTCAATTCTTGTACTCTCTATGAGTACTACTGACTAATTCCTACTGATATTGAAGATATCAGCTTAATTAGCAATAATCCCAATACACCTACACCTCAGTATATGGTTTACATAAACTCATTGTTATTATTTATATATGAAATTTTTTGTTTGAGTACTTATACAGTTGAATTCCTTAAAATATGTAAATAAGAGGGAACACAGGCGAGGCACAGCAGCTGGGACAGAGTCCTTCAGGGCTCCATCTGCACCCAGGAGCTCTGTTGCTTCACAACCCTCTGTGCACCGGTCCTGCCATGGAAGAACTGATCTCCAGGGAGTGCTTTGACTCCCCGGTTTGGAGGTGAGATTGCCATTTTTCTTTCTGGTGACTGTGCAAGACAGGTATGGCCAGGAGGGAAGGGAACACAGGAGTGGCAGAGCAGCTGGGACAGGATCCTTCTGGGCACCATCTGCATCCAGGAGCTGGGCTGAGTCACAGCCCCCTGAACCAGGGGAGAGATATTCTCCCAAGGGTGCTGAAACAGGCTTGTAGGCTCACAGGAGGGGCAAACTACAGCCAGAGACAGCAGGACCAACTAACACCAGATATAACCAGATGGTAAAAGGCAAATGCAAGAATATTACCAACAGAAACCAAGGCAAAATGGCACCATTTGAATCCGGTTATCCCACAATAGAAAATCCTGGATACCCTAACACACTGGAAAAGAAAGATTTAGATTTAAAATCACAACTCATGTTGCAGATAGAAGACTTCAAGAAGGACATAAATAATCCCCTTAAAGAAATACAGGGAAAAACAGACAGGTGAAGGAATTAACCAAAATCATCCAGGATCTAAAAGTGGAAGTAGAAGCAATAAAGAAATCATAAAGGGAAACAACTCTGGAGATAGAAAATGTAGGAAAGAAGTCAGGAGTTATAGATGCAAGCATCAACAACAGAATACAAGAGATAGAAAAGAAACTCTCAAGTTCAGATGATACCGTAGAAAACATTTGCACAACAGTCAAAGAAAATGCAAAATGCAAAATTTTCCAAACCAAAACATCCAGAAAATCCAGGACACAATGAGAAGACCAAAGCTAAGAAAGATGTAGGTGTAGAAGAGAGTGAAGATTTCCAATTTAAAGGGCCAGTACATTTCTTCAACAAAATTATAGAAGAAAACTTCCTTAACCTAAAGAAAGAGATGCCCATGAACATACAAGAAGCCTACAGAACTCCAAATAGATTGGACCAGAAAAGAAATTTCTCTCATTACATAATAATCAAAACATCAAATGCACTAAACAAAGAAAGAATATTAAAAGCAGTAAGGGGAAAATGTCAAGTAACATGTAAAATCAGACCTATCAGAATTACACCAGACTTCTCACCATAGGCTATGAAAGCCAGAAGGTCCTGGACAGATATCATACAGACCATAAGGGAACAAAAATGCCAACCCAGGTTGCTATATCCAGCAAAACTCTCAATTACCATAGATGGAGAAATAAAGGTATTCCATGACAAAAACAAATTTACACAATATCTTTCTACAAATCCAGCCCATCAAAGAATAATGAATGGAAAACACCAACAAAAGGAGGGAAACTACACGCTATAAAAAACAAGAATATAATCTTTTTTTAACAAACCAAAAAGAAGAGAGCCACAAATATAGCACCACCTCTAATAACAAAAATAACAGAAAGCAACAATCACTTTTCCTTAATATCTCTTAATATCAATGGACTCAATTCTCCAATAAAAAGATATAGACTCACAGACTGGAAACATAAACAGGACCCAAAATTTTGCTGCATAGAGGAAACTTGCTTCAGGAGCAAAGACAGAGTCTAACTCAGAATAAAAGGCTGGAAAACAATTTTCCAAGCAAATGGTCCCAAGAAAAGCTGGTGTAGCCATTCTAATATTGAATAAAATTGACTTTCAACCTAAAGTATTCAAATAAGATAAGGAAGAACACATCATACTCATCAAAGGAAAAACCTACCATGATGAACTCTCAATTCTGAGCATCTATGCTCCTAATGCAAGGGCATCCACATTCATAAAAGAAACTTTATTAAAGCTCAAAACACACATTGCACCTCCCATGATAATAGTCAGAGATTTCAACACCACACTCTCATCAGTGGACAGATCATGGAAACAGAAACTAAACAGAGATGCAGCAAAACTAACAGCAGTTATGAACCAAATGGATTTAACAGAAAATTTATAGAATATTTTATCCTAAAACAAAAGTACATACCTCCTTCTCAGCACCTCACGGTACCTTCTCCAAAACTGACCATACACTTGTTCACAAAACAGACCTTAACAGATATAAGAAGATTGAAATAATCCCATGTACACTATCAGATCACCACAGACTAAGGCTGGACTTCAATAACAAGAAAATAACAGAAAGCCCACATACACATGGAAGCTGAATAACATTCTACTCAATGATAACTTAGTCAAGGAAGAAATAAATAAATAAATTAAAGATTTTTTAGAATTTAATAAATATGAAGGCACAACATACCCAAACTTATGGGACACAATGAAAGCAGTGCTAAGAGGAAATCTCATAGCTCTGAGTGCCTCCAAAAAGAACCTGGAAAGAGCATACACTAGCAGCTTGACAGCACATCTTAAGGTTCTAGAACAAAAAGAAGCAAAGAGACCCAAGAGGAGTAGATGGCAGGAAATAATCAAACTCAGGGCTGAGATAAACCAAGTAGAAACAAAAAGAACTATACAAAGAATCAACCATACCAGGATCTGGTTCTTTGAAAAGACCAACAAGATAGATAAACCCTTAGCAAATCTAACCAGAGGGCACAGAGACAGTATCCAAATCAATAAAATCAGACATGAAAAGGGAGACGTGACAACAGATACTGAGGAAATCCAAATAATCATCAGATTCTTCTAGAAAAGCCTATACTCAACAAAAGTGGAAAATCTAGATGAAATGGACAGTTTTTCTAGACAAATACCAGGTACCAAAGTTAAATTAGGATCAGATAAATGGTCTAAACAATCCCATAACCCCAAAGAACTAAAAGCAGTCATTAATAATCTCCCAACCAAAATAAATAAATAAATTAATTAAAAGCCCAAGACTAGATGGGTTTTATGCAAAGTTCTATCAGACCTCCAAAGAAGAACTAATACCAATACTCTTCAAACTATCCCACAAATAGAAACAGAAGAAACTCTACCTAAATCATTCTTTGAAGCCACAATTACCCTGATACCTAAACCACACAAAGACCCAACAAAGAAAGAGAACTTTAGACCAATTTACTTTATGAATATCGATGCAAAAATACTCAATAAAATTCTTGCCAACTGAACACATCAAAAAAACATCATCCACTATGATCAAGTAGACTTCACCCCAGGGATACAGGGATGGTTCAATATATGGAAATCCATCAATGTAATACACTATGTAAACAAACTCAAAGAAAAAGATCACATGACCAATTCATTAGAAGCTGAGAAAGCATTTGAAAATATCCAACACCCCTTCATGAAAATAGTCTTATAAAAATCATGGATTCAAGGCCATAGCTAAACATCATAAAAGCAATATACACCAAACCAGTAGCCAACATTAAACTGAATGGAGAAAAACTTGAAGCAATTCCACTGAAAACAAAGACTTGAGAAGACTGTCCACTCTCTTCCTACCTGTTCAAATAGTACTCCAAGTCCTATTCAGAGCAATTAGACAACAAATGGAGGTCAAAGGGATGCAACCTGAAAAGAAAAAAATCAAAGTATCACTATTTGCAAATGACATGATAGTATACTTAAGTGACCCCAAAAACTCCACCAGAAAACTCCTAAACCTGATAAACAACTTCAGCAAAGTGCCTGGACACAAAATTATCTCTAAGAAATCATTAGCCTTCCAAAAACAAAGCATAAAGAGGATGAGAAAGAAATTAGGGAAATGAAATCCTTAACAATAGTCACAAATAATATAAAACACTTTGATGTGACTCTAACCAAGCAAGTGAAAGATCTGTATGACAAGAACTTCAAGTCTCTGAAGAAAGAAATTTAAGATCTCAGAAGTTGGAAAGATCTCCCATGCTCATGGATTGGTAGGTTTAATATAGTAAAAATGGGCAGCTTGCCTAAAGCAATCTACAAATTCAATGCAATCCTTACCAAAATTTCAATTCAATTCGTCATAGAGTTAGAAAGAGCAATTTCAAAATTTATCTGAAATTACAAAATACACAGGATAGTAAAAACTATTCTCAACAATAAAAGAACCTCTGCCGAAATCACAATCACTGACCTCAAATTATACTACATAGCAATAGTGATAAAAAAAAACTGCATGATTTTGGTACAATGGCAGGCAGGTAGATCAAAGGAATAGAACTGAAGACCCAGAAATGAACCCAAACACCTATGGTCACTTGATCTTTGACAAAGGAACTAAAACCATCCAGTGGAAAAAAGACAGTATTTTCAACAAATGGTGCTGGTTGAGCTAGCAGTCTACATGTTAAAGGATGCATATAGATCAATTCTTATCTACCTGTACAACTCAAGTCCAAGTGGATCAAGGATCTCCACATAAAACCAGATACACTGAATCTAATAGAAGAGAAAGTGGGGAAGACCCTCAAGCACATGGGCACAGGGGAAAATTTCCAGAACAGAACAGCAATAGCTTATGCTCTAAGATCAAGAATTGACAAATGGGGCCTCATAAAATTTCAAAACTTCTGTAAGGCAAAGGATACTGTCAATAGGACAAAATGGCAACCAAAAGATTGGGAAAATATCTTTACCAACCCTACATCTGATAGAGGACTAAAATCCAATATATATATATCAAGAAGTTAGACTCCAGAGAAACAAATAACCCTATTAAAAATTGGAGTACAGAGGTAAACAATGAATTTTCAATGGAGGAATACTGAATGGCTGAGAAACACCTAAAGAAATGTTCAACATCCTTAATCATCAGGGAAATGCAAATCAAAAGAACCCTGAGATTCCACCTTAAACCAGTAAGAATGGCTAAGGCCAAAAACTCAGGGGACAGCAGATGCCAGAGAGGATATAGAGAAAGAGGAACACTTTTCTATTGCTGGTGGGATTGCAACCTGGTAAAAACACTCTGGAAATCAGTTTGGCAGTTCCTCAGAAAATTGGACATATTACTACCTGAGGTCCCAGCTATGCCACTCCGGGGCACATTCCCAGAAGCTGCTCCAACATGTAATATGGACACATGAGCCAGTATGTTCATAGCAGCCTTATTTATAATAACCAAAAGCTGGAAAGAACCTAGATGTCCCAAAGCAGAGGAATGGACACAGGAAATGTAGTACATTTACACAATGGAGTACTACTCAGCTTTTAAAAACAATGAATTCATGAAATTCTTAGGCAAATTGATGGAGTTAGAAAATATCACTCTGTGTTAGGTAACCCAATCACAAAAGAATATACACAGTATGCACTCAGTGATAAATGTATATTATTCCAAAAGAATAAGAAGACCAATGTCTGGATACTATGATCCTTTTTAGAGGTTGTATCAAAATACCCATGGCTCATAGCCAACCAATAGACGTAGCATAGGGTCCCCAAAGGAGCAGCTAGAGAAAGGACCCAAGGAGCTGTGAAGGTTTGCAACCCCATAGGAAGAAAAATAATATATATTGACCAGTAACCCCAGAGCTCCCAGGGATGAAACCACTAACAAAAGAGTAGGCATGGAGGGACCCATGGCTCTGGCTACACATGTAACAGAGGATGGCCATTTAAGAAATCAATGAGAGGAGAGGCCATTGGTCCTGTGAAGGCTCTATGCCCGAGTGTAGGGGAATACCACATCAGGAATGTGTGTGTGTGTGGGGGGGTGTTAGTAAGCAGGGGGAGGGATGGGACAGGAGGTTTTCAGAGGGGTAACAAGGAAAGGGGATACCATTTAAAATGTAAGTAAACAATATATCTAATAAAATAAAAAAACATTTAAATTAATTATACTTTCCAAATGGATATTATGTGAGCAGGGATTATATTGTATTGGCAAACCAGTGATTATTCACTGCCTAGTACTTGGGTTAAATGTGTTAGAAGTAACTGGGAGTTGCTCCTTCTTTCTTTCAGTAGCACAATAGTTTCACTTTTACTGAAGCTTATTAGCTCTAAATTTTTTATTTGTATATTTATAGTTCAAAAAGTATGATAAAGCATGTTTGCATGTTCTGAATTTATAAATAGGGCTGCTATGAACATAGTGGAGCATGAGTCCTCATTACATGCTGGGGAATCCTCTGGGTATATGCCCAGAAGTAGTATAACAGGGTCCTCTGGTAATATCATGCCCAGTTTTCTGAAGAACTACCAGACTGATTTCCAGAGTGGTTGTACCAGCTTGCAATCCCACCAACAATGGAGGAGTGTTCCTCTTTCTCCACATCCTCACCAGCACCTGCTATCTACTGAGTTTTTGATCTTAGCCATTCCGACTTGTGTGAGGTGAAATCTCAGAGTTGTTTTGATTTATCCTTCAACGGAGGAATGGATACAGAAAATGTGGTATATTTATACAATGTAATACTACTCAACTATTAAAAACCATGAATTCATAAATTTCTTAGGAAAATGGGTGGAGCTGGAAAATATCATCCTAAGTGAGAAAAACCAATCACAAAAGAACACACATGGTATGCACTCACTAATATGTGGATATTAGCCCAGAAGCTCAGAGTACCCAAAACACAATTCACATATCAAATGATGCCCAAGAAGAAGGAAGAACAAAGTATGAATACTCTGGTCCTTCTTAAAAGGGGGAAAAAATACCCACAGAAGGAGATACAGGGACAAAGTATGGAGCAGGGACTGAAGGAAGAACCATCCAGAGACTATCCCACCTAGTGATCCATCCCATATACAGTTACAAAATCCAGACACTATTATTGATGCCCACTTGCTGACTGGAGCTAGATATAGTTGTCACCTGGGAGGCTCTGCTAGTGCATGACAAATACAGAGGGGACAATCTCAGTCATCTGAGCACAGGATCCCCAATGGGGGAGCTAGAGAAAGGATTTAAGGAGCTGAAGGGGTTTGTAGCACCATAAGAGGAACAATGATGAGTCACCCAGCAATCCCAGAGCTCCCAGGGACAAAAACATCAACCAGATAGTACACATGATGTTTCACATGACTCCAGATGCATAGGCAGCAGAGGATGGCCTTGTTGGACATTAAAGGGAGGAGAGGCCCCTAGTCCTGGAAAGGCTCGATGCAGCAGTGTAGGGTAATACCAGGACAGGGAAGCAGGAGATGGTTGGTTGGGAACAGGGGGAGGGAAGATGGCTTATGGGACTTTCAGGGGAGGGCAGGAAAGGGGAAATCATTTGAAATGGAAATAAAGAATATATCTAATAAAAAATTAAAAAATATTTACACATATTCATTTCTGAGTATGAAAAATATCAAAATATTTTAATGAATCGGTATTAATTCCCTGTTAAAAATATTAGATTATGTTTACTTCTGAAATAATTTGGACATGAAACAATACCTAGAAAGTAGCAATTAGTTATACAAAATTAGATCTGTGTTATGTTAGGAAACTTAATGTACATAAAACTAATTATAACTATTTTCACAGAGCAGGAGTCTGTTAAGCCCTTCTAATGTACATTGGGCTTGTCAAATGTCAGATAATCTAGAATTTAGACTTTCAATTCCTTGTCACAACTATACATCTATACTTAGCACCTGAGAAATTTTGACAAGCTACTTAAAAATACTTTTCTGACCATGAGCCCAAAGGGCAAGGACAATTCCTTCAATAGAGGATTTCTGTTTTGTAACCTGCAATCAAATAGACTTTATCTTTGTTTTCCATTTTAACAGTTATCCGACATGAACAGATCGACCTAGTGACTATTCATTATCTGTAGATTGTCAGTATGAGAACCTGTAAAATCATTTGTACAAGTCTTTAACTTCAATTTCATATTGCCATTATAAGTAGGATTAGTGTCTAAAAACAACAAAACAGACAAATGACAACAACAACACAAAACAAAAAACAAAAACATTTCCTGTTCACCCATGTAGTGAGCTAACCAGAACACAAAAACTGTGACCCTAGAAGTTGGTTCTTGTATCTTACTGTTTCTGACTGCACAAACATAATATACATTTTTGGTCTTCAGACCAAGGAGAAATGATTTTTGTTTAGATACCTCCTCTTTTACATTTGTTTCATTGGTTTGAATGGACTAAGTCATTATTTTTTCTTGGTGTGTTCTTTAATTTCTGTGGATAAAATGCCTAGCTAAAGAGGAAAAAAAATCATATATTCAAATATGACATTGATGCATTGGGTCACAAGACATATATCTTTTCTATTTTTTATTACTTTTATTTTTTTATAGTTTGGTTGTTGTCCCCCTCCTATTCTGCCCTTTCACAGTTCGTCATCCCATTCCTTCTCACCCCTGTCTCCAAGAGGATGTCCCCACTGGCTCCAGGCCACCCCACTCCCTAGGGACTCAAGTATCTTAGAATTATCTTCTCCCACTGAGGCCAGACAAGGCAGTCCTCTGTTATATATGTGTAGGGGGCCTCAGGCCAGCTCTTGTATGCTGCCTGATTGGTGGCTCAGAGTCAGAAAGACCTCAGGGGTCTGGGTTAGTTGAGACTGCTGATCTTCCTATGGGGTTGCTCACCCCCTCAGGTTCTTTCAGTCTTTCCCTAATTCAACCACAGGGGTCCCTGACATAAGTCCAATAGTTGGGTGTAAGTATCTGCATCTATCTCTGTCAGCTGCTTGTTGGGTCTTTCAGAGGACAATCATGCTAGGCTCCTGTCTGTAAGCATACCATGGCATAGTGTCAGGCCTTGGAGCCTACCCTTGAGATGGATCCAAAGTTGGGCTGGTAGGTCACTGGATCTTCTTTCCCTCTGTCTCTTCTCCATTTATGTACCTGCAGTTCTTTTAGACAGGAACAATTCTGGGTCATAGTTTTTGACTATGGGCTGTCAACTACATCCCTCTGCTTGATACCCTGCCTTTCTACTGGAGGTGTGCTCTACTGCAGGAAGGCTCCTCTACCTACTGTTGGGCATTTCATCTAAGGTCCCTCCATTTTAGTTCTGAGAGACTCTCACCTTCTAGGTCTCTGGTACTTTCTAGAGGGTCCCTCTACTTCCTATCCTTCACCCCTAGGTTGTATATTTCCATTTATTCCTCTGGTCCTCGGGGCTTCTTTCCTGTCTTCTCTCCCCTCCCCTTTGTAGACAAATGAATGGAACTAGAAAATATCATCCTGAGTGAGATAATTCAGACTCAAAAGGACATGCATGGTATGTACCCACTAATAAGTGGATATTAGCTTAAAAATTACAGAATACCTAGGAAAAAAGTCCACAGAACTCAAGAAAGTTAACAAGCAAACTGGCCCAAGTGAAGATACTTCAATCCTACTTGAGAGGGAGAAGAAAACAATCACAACAATCATAGGAGTCAGAGGGAGGGAGTGACCTTGGTGGGAGAGGAGAGAGGGAGGCGAGTGGAGAACAAGACATATTTCTTAAATGAGCAAAAAGGGTTATGAGAAGATAATCATTTTTGGTGAATGCAGAAACTCTAAGAGACTCTTACTTAGTAAAGTGTCTTGTTTTCTCATACGTAAACAACTTTAACTTTGAAAGAGACAGACTTTATTTAGATTTATAATGTACACATTAAAATTCATGAAAGGAATAAATATACATAGTATTTTTTTCCTTTAATATGAGCAACCATGTTGTTTACACTCCTACAACTTCCTTATAATTAGGATACTTTTAAAGAGGACAGGATCACAGCAGACATGTCCCCCAACTCACTGTGGATAATCATTAAGATGTTAAATCCTGTCCTGTTTATTCTTCAAAAAAAAAATCAATTCTCACTGATCATTCTATTCATGCTTCATCATCCTTCTGTTTGCCTTTCCTGTTTCTCACTCTGCCTCTTTGTTTCGCCTTGCTGTGGAATCACTCAGAACTAATTATTTCATTAAAGCCTCATGCCCTTTCCCTTACATGAGTCCTGTCCCTATGTATGACATTCTGGAGAACTTTTGTGATGTTCCCCCATAAGATCATATGAGCCTTTAATTTTTCAAGCTAAGTTCTCTGCTATTTTGTGATTTTTTTTTCAATGAAAATGTGAAAAGATAGTTTTGCTGTGGTTGACATCACTGGAGAAGAGTAAAAAGGGAGCTGTCAGTTTGGGATAGCAGTACTATTTCTGGGGAGTGCAGAAACCTAATGAACACATTAATATACTTGGCCAACAGGGTAGTTCTAGAAGGCAAGGCATTCAGGCAGAAATAGCATGTTTTCTCCAGAGATGCTATTAGGAACCAATCATATTTGCAGTGCAGTGTTACTATTGGCAATCTGCCGGAGACATAGGAAACTCTGTCATATATACCCCTTATTTACATAAAATTCTTACCAGGAAAATTTACAAGCAATTGTCTCTCAATGAGAGAGTCTTAGGTCATCAATAAGTTAGTTGTCAAGAGAATAAGAGATGAAGGAAGAACATTCAACTGAATATTATTATTCCGGTGAAACCCTATTGCTTCATTAACTGGAGTGAATTTAACTGCAGATGAGTTTTGACCTGTTGAATTCTTGCATTTTGGCCATCATGAACAAAGTACAAAAGATGTGAATTAACAGAGTCTGGAGTTTTCAGCTCATTAGTAAATTTAACGAATCACATTATTTAATTAATATAATAGCATAAATCCATTTAAAATTCTATACAATATCATGTCACAGCTTACTGCATATTATCAAGTAACATAAAGACTAATAATATGTCTCCTTGGCACAACTCTATGCTGTAAAATTATTTTCCTATGCTGGATATATTTGAACATGTTCTTCTACATCTGACTACTATTATTCAACCACTTCCTCTTTTTTCCTCCTCCCCTCCTTCTCCCTAAGCTCTTCATTCCTTCTCTTTCCCTATTTTTTTATCCTTATGTCTAGTTTCTCATATTTCATTTTACTTCTGCTTTTAAGTTCCATAACTATGTTCATGAATAGATTGTATACTCACACTTTACTCCGAGGGAAAACAGACTTAAAATAAGCAGTAAACTGTTGAAAGAGAAAACAAAATCGAAGGACTTTCATATCCTTAGCTCAAGATCTTCTAGTCAATATGAGAATGGTGACAGGATAATCAGATAGGATAATCAGTGAAATACAACAGAGAGCCTAGACATAGACACACATAAAATGAGCCAACTCCTTTTGAAAATGTAATGAAGGCAATACATTGCACACAAAACACAATTTTCAGGAAATGGTGATGGGCCAACTCTATATTTATATATAACCCTCCAAATAACAAAACAGAACAGAACTAAAATGGATTATTTTAAATTTGTATCCTAACAAAAATTAGTTCAAAGTATATCAGAAATTATGTTGTAAACGTTACAGTGCAAAGCTCATAGAAGACAAGAATGGTTATGATTTATTATGGACAACCTTTAAATTCAGTACATGAATAAACTGGTGAGCAAATTATTTTCTTCTGCTCTAAGACAGACATGGATAAGAGCATGAAAACTATACTACAAATTTGGACAAATTTCTCCCAATAAACAGACAATGAACTACTAATCACAATATACCAAGAACCCTTAAAACCCCACAAGGAAAAATATAGTACCTTATTAAACATTGTCCTTAAAGACTTCAGTAGAAAATATTCCAAAGAAGATAAAAAATCTTCAGAAGATGTGTCTCATGTTTCTCTCATCACAGAATTAGAAATTTAGAGAGTGTTGATATAAAACAGCATAACCTTTATAATAGTCAAAATCCAGAACTTGTAGAACACTAAAGGCTAGTGAATGTGCTAAGTCAGGGAAAGTTCAGTTGTTAACTCTGTGAATGAGAAACAGTGAATTGACATTGTAAACCTGGCAGCCTTGTAGTAATTAATTGTACTCGTTTTCACATGATTCAGCTGCCATGAACCTTTGTAATTGCCCAATAATTGTTAAGGTTTAGGCACACAGAACCTGCACATAGATTCTTAATGAAGTTTTATTTGTAACTGTCAAACTGGGAAGTAATCAACAGGGCCCTTCAGGAACAAGTGAACACTTGGAGGCTCATCTGCACAGTGAAATATTGCCTCATGCTACAAAGAGATGTCTGGTAGTTCTGGGAGGACAAGAAAGAATGGAAAATGTTGGTGTGTGCAGGCTACAAATTACAGTTGTCCAAAACCAGAGTGCTCTGGAAAGAGCAAACTTGCAGATTCAATAAAATCACTGCTTGCTGTGCTTGACAAGGAGCCGAAACTGAGTAGGTGAATAATAAAAGACTTTTGATACTAAAGCTATTCTCATTAAATCTTGCATACTGAATCACTTCATGATGAATTTGTTGCTACCCACAGAATAAATAAAAAGAGTGAACTTAATGTGTAGTATACATGTTGTTTGCACTATTTTTCCATTGTATTTTCTTCAGTTGGAACAATTATACTATTTTTGTAGAGCATTAGTAGCTAGGGAGATGATAAGCTGGAGTCAAAATGCACAGGGGAGCTTTCCACACTTTTGACACAATCTCACACACACACACACACACACACACACACACACACACACACAGAGAGAGAGAGAGAGAGAGAGAGAGAGAGAGAGAGAGAGAGAGAGAGACAGAGAGAGAGAGAGACAGAGACAGAGACAGAGACAGAGACAGAGAGAGAGATATTGATTTTTTTAATTTTCTTATTTTTAATTTGTCATTTTATTCACTTATATTTCAAATGATAACCCATTTATGGTATTCCCTCCACAACCTCCCCATCCTATTTCCCCTCTCACCATTCCCTTGCCTCTATGAGGGTGCTCCTTTGCCCACTCATCCACTCCTGCTCACTGCTCTAGCATCTTCCTCTGCTGGGGTATCAATCCTATACAGGACCAAGGGTTTCCCCACCCCACTGATGTCAGAAAAAGCCATCATCTGCTATAGCCCTGGATCCCTCTATGTTTATTCTTTGGTTGGTGATTTAGTCTCTGGGAGCTCTGGGTGTTTTGGTTAGTTGATATTGTTCTTCCTACGGAGTTGCAATCCCTATTAGCTCCTTCCGTCCTTCCCCTACCTCTTCCATTGTGGTCTGCAGGCTCAGTCCGATGGTTGACTGCAAGTATCTGCTTCTGTATTTGTCAGGCTCTGGCAGAGCTTCTCAGGAGACAGCCAAATCAGGCTCTTAACAGCAAGTACTTCTTGGCATCAGCAATAGTGTGATGGTTTGGTGTCTGCAGATGGGATGGTTCCCTAGGTGGGGCCTTTTCAGGATGTATTTTCCTTCAATCTCAGTTCCGTTTTTTTTTTGGTCCCTGTCTTTCCTTCTGGCAGAAACCATTCTGAGTTAAAAATTTTGAGATGGGTAGTTGGCTCCATCCCTAAACTGGGAGCTGTGACAGGCACTGAATGTTATGTCTCAGACCTGTAGCTCCTGTACAAAAAGGTTTCCAGTTGTGGATTCTGTCACAAAAAAAAATATCATCATAATGTATTATTAGCAAAATGAAAAGAAGTAGCCAGAAACTGTTGGGATGATATAGAGAAGGAGCTGACATCTAATTACCATTCAGGGATGAGTTATATTAGGAGATAGGTTTCAAGAACTGAAGAGTCAGAATTGGGCATCTTGGTGGGAAACCATTGTAAAGGAACACTGCATGAATTCAGAGACAACATAATGAGACATCTGGGACTGAGGGATTTGGAGAGGAATTTCATTAAGAAGAATTACTTAGTGAGTGCATACCATGTGTGTTCTTTTGTGATTGGTTTACCTCACTCAAGATGATATTTTCCAGTTCCACCCATTTGCCCAAGAATTTCATGAATTCATTGTTTTTAATAGTTGAGTAGTAGGGGAAATGATTTGGAATGTAAATTAAAAAAAATAAAATAAAAAAAAAGATATTAAGGAAAAAAATAGTTGAGTAGTATTCCATTGTGTAAATATACCACATTTTCTGTATCCATTCCTCCATTGAGGGACATCTGGGTTCTTTCCAGCTTCTGTCTATTATAAATAGGGCTGCTATGAACATAGTGGAGCATGTGTCCTTATTACATGCTGGAGAATCCTCTGGGCATATGCCCATAAGTGGATATTAACCCAGAAGCTTGGAATAACCAAGACACAATTCACATATCAAATGATGCCCAAGAAGAAGGAAGAACAATGTATGGATACTCTGGTCCTTCTTAGAAAGGGAAACAAAATTCCCCAAGAAGGAGATATGAAGACAAATTGTGGAGCAGAGTCTGAGGGAAGGACCATCCAGAGACTACCCCACCTAGTGATTCATCCGATATACAATTACAAAATCCAGACACTATTATTGATGCCCACAAGTACTTGCTGACTGGAGCCAGATATAGCTGTCACCTAGGAGGCTCTGCTAGTGCATGACAAATACAGAGGGGGAAATTCCCAGCCAGCCATTGAACTGAGCACATGGTCTCAAATGGTGAAGCTAGAGAAAGGAGCCAAGGAGCTGAAGGGGTTTGCAGCACCATAGGAGGAACAACAATATGAGCTACCCAGCACTCCCAGAGCTCCCAGGGACAAACATATCAACCAGATAGTACACATGGTGTTGCACATGGCTCCAGACACATAGGCAGCAGAGGATGGCCTTGTTGGACATCAAAGGGAGGAGAAGCCCTTGGTCCTGGAAAGGCTTGATGCTGCAATGTGGGGGACCAGGACAGGGAAGTGGGAGGGGGTTGATTGGGGAACAGGGGGAGGGGAAATGGGTTATGAGACTTTCGGGGTGGGGGGAACCAGGAAAAAGGACAACATTTGAAATGTAAATGGAGAATATATCTAATAGAAAAGGTTAAAAAAAAAAGAATTACTTAAATGAAAATCAAGAAAGCTACCAGTCATTGGTAAGATGATGGATATATATATGGAGAGAAAACCTGTGATCTAAAGAAAACATATAATTTCATTTCCTATAAACACTTGGTGAGAATTTCCATACATTGTCTTAATTCAACATAGCCTATAAAACAAATAATATGCATGAAGGAGGTACTGATTAATGACCACAGAGTGAGACTACAAAAGATGTTTTAACTTGATGGGGTAGGGGCAGAGAGACAGAGATACATAGATACAAAGAGACAGAGATAGAGAGAGGTGGGTGGTCTGAGTAGCCTCCTTTTGCCAGACTCTGAGCTCTAAATGCATAGACAAATCAAATTTAAAAAGTTAAAAGTCTATTATCTAAGTAAAATGATAAAGTCAAACAAGGTAAAACACCTTCAATGTACCAAAACCTTGCCTGATCATCTATAAACATGATCTTACTCAATCTTCCTGTAACCTAATAAGAACTGGTGGAAAAATTGAAGCTTTAAGAAATTAAATAACCTCACAAACCCACCCTTGTAAGATAAGTGGGACTCACCACAGTGTCTCTCGTTCATAATGCTTTTTTCTAGTCATTATCTTTTATTAACTCCATTGTAATATGCAATGCTGGTTCCTTTCAGACTGTATGTTCAATTTTATTGCATCTTTGGATATTTTGTCAGGTTTTATTTGCTCCTTTATTAAGCAGCATTAATTATTTACGTATTTGATATCTCTTTGCCTTTAGCTTCCTTCTTTATTTTTCTTTTAACATTCTAGCACTACTATCCTCATTATCTCCCTGTGTATTTCTAGATGATATGAATTTGCTTTCACCTTAGAGTTTTCACAGATGAAAGGTAAACTACACATGATAATAATTTATATCATAGTGTGGGTTTGATATTTACTAACATTAAAATATTAGACTATTTCAATTTTAAGTTATAATATATCAGATGATTCAATGCTATATGAATGCAAATATGAATATAGTGGTAAATAATATTTAAAGATAAAAAAACATGCTTTGTAGCATCATTGAGATACTGTATCTATGTAAAATAAAAAGATGAAAATGTAAATAATCACATTTTTCTATATTATTAAATAAGAAATACCCATTTGTAGTGATGAAAGAGTAGAGAATTAAAATTTATAATATACTGCAATTTTATTAGATCATTCCAATTGTGTGTGATGACAATTGTTTCTCAACAAATTGTTGTTCTTATAAAATGGAAAATGTGCTAGCCAGTATAGTGTTTTTAAAGTAAGAAGCTTACAGAAAATTTAAGTGCTAAGTATATAAAGCATATCACAAAGTAGTGTGACTATTATTTTGACATAACATTTAACATTTGTATTGTCAGCACTTAGAATTTTAAATCATTTCATAGATATTTCACTTTGTCACTGTTGATTAAAAATGTGCGTCATCATAGTCTATAGAAAATTTTCACTGGTATTCTTCTTTTGAAATTTGTACAAAGCAATAAAAGACTCTTTTTTTCAAAGCTTGTGAGAATTACCAAACGCTGTTCCTGATATGCAGATGCTCGGGGACATGTTTCAGAATCCAGGCCACTTTGCTTTAAAGATAACGGTAACTCTGGATGTAGTGCTGAGACATTATCCAGTTACTTCTGCCATTTCAGCAGCATAACGTGAAGTAGAGCTTAAGAATGTCTTTGTGGCAGTTAGCTGTAGCAACTCATGAATGTGGACAAATTTATGCAGGGTGACCTTCATGACTCTCAATGTGCTTGGACGCTTTGTTATTTCCTCTGGGGTTACTAACTGGATGTTCCATTGACAACTAGAATGAGTGTTCTACCTGGCTGGCATTTTTAGAGCACATCTTTATGCATCAGAAAACCTCAGACATGCACAGGGCTACTAAATGCATTTTTCAGAGAATGAATTTCATTTGCATACTTGTCCATTAGCTTTAACCTCAGATCATTTCCCCATATAGTTGATAAATCACTTTCATGATGTACATACAAACCAGTGCTTAAAAAAAAATCCACAATAGCTTTAAAAGTAGGGTCTCTTTCTAACTCTATGAAGAATTGATTTGGGATTTTGATGGGGATTGAACTGATTATGTATATTGCTTTTGGCAAGATGGTCATTATTACTATATTAATCCTGCCAATCTATGAGCATGTCAGATTTTTCCATCTTCTGAGGTCTTCTTCAATTTCTTTCTTCAGAGACTTGAAGTTCTTGTCATACAGATCTTTCACTTGTTTGGTTAGAATCACACCAAGATGCTTTATATGGTTTGTGGCTATCGTGAAGGATATCATTTCTCTTACTTCTTTCTCAGCCTGCTTATCCTTTGAGCATAGGAAGGCTACTGATTTGCTTGAGTTGATTTTATATCCAGCCACTTTGCTGAAGTTGTTTATCAGCTGTAGGAGTTCTCTGGTGGAGTTCTTTGGGTCGCTTAAGTATACTATCATATCGTCTGCAAATAGTGATAGTTTGACTTCTTCCTTTCCAATTTGTATCCCTTTGACCTCCTTTGGTTGTCTAATTGCTCTAGCTAGAACTTCAAGTACTATATTGAAAAGGTATGGAGAGAGAGGGCAGCCTTGTCTAGTCCCTGATTTTAGTGGGATTGCTTCAAGTTTCTCTCCATTTTGATTGATGTTGGCTACCGGTTTGCTGTAAATTGCTTTTACTATGTTTAGATATGGGCCTTGAATTCCTGATCTTTCCAAGACCTTTAGCATGAAAGGATGCTGAATTTTGTCAAATGCTTTCTCAGCATCTGGTGGTTCCTCAGAAAACTGGGCAAGACACTCCCGGAGGATCCGGCTATACCACTCCTGGGTATATACCCAGAGGCTTTACCTGCATGCAATAAGGACACATGCTCCACTATGTTCATAGCAGCCTTATTTATAATAGCCAGAAGTTGGAAAGAATCCAGATGTCCCTCAACGGAGGAATGGATTCAGAAGATATGCTATATTTACCAATGGAATACTGCTCTGAAATTAAAAACAATGAATTCACGAAATTCCTAGGCAAATGGTCAGAACTTGAAAATATCATCCTTAGTAAGGTAACCCAATCACAAAAGAACACACATGGTATGCAGTCACTGATAAGGGGATATTAACCCAGAATCTTGGAATACCCTAGACACAATTCGCATATCAATAGATTTCCAAGAAGATGGAAGGAGAGACCCCTGGTACTGGAAAGACTGGATGTAGAGGAATGCCAAGACAGAGAAGGGAGAGGGGATTGAATGGGGAAAAGAGGGAGGGAAAGGGGCTTATGGGACTCTCGGGAGGGAGGAAACAGGAAAGGGGAAATGATTTTGAATGTAAATTAAAAAAAAACTTAGAAAATAAAAAATAAAAAGTAGGGTCTCATGCATGTCGTGTCTCCTGTTTCCAAGGAATTTTAGAATGATTCTTCATGACATCTACTACTTTCCACAGAAAAAAAAACGTGTTTATAGGAGATGTATACACATACATGCACACATACACACATGAACACACACATAATTAAAATTAATAAAATAAATCATAAAACAAAAAGCTTAAGCTTTTAATAATCCCCAATTGCACACAAAGCAAGAGAGTCCAAATTAACAAAGGAACTGGCAGTATTTTTATTGCATTTTTTACGGTTTAGCTTCCTGTAATGTTGTTCACATGATTTAGTGTTAACACTATCACAACATAATATCTTACCATATACAACACTTGTTTGATGAAACTTGATGCCTGGTGCCTTCCTGTAAGGAAGATGGTAAGTTGTAGCACTTGAAAAGCTACAATTTCATTTATTCTCATTTAGTAATTCTAAAATTAACACATACTCTGCTGTATTTAAAATTCATTGTTTATCCCCAACTTGTCTTAGCAGGTCTCGATAATTCTGCTCCTTTTATTAAATTGTTTAAATGCCATGCTTTCTGTAGTATCAAGTACACAAAATCTGTCTTTACACTTGGATTCCCTAGAAGTCCTTAAATTGTTTTTAATTGATATAGTATATCAATTATTTTAATGATATAGTATATTTGCATCTATTTACCCTTCATGGTCATGTATTTTTGAACAGCTTTTACAATCATTAAAATGTGTTTTTCATTGAGCTAAGTTATTCATACTTGGTGAAATATTCTTATTGCACTTGTGCTAAAATTTACTTTTGCAATTTTTACACATGAAGATCTGAAGTATTCATTAATATTTATATAAATATAAATTCCATTTTGATAATTTATGTTTGGTGACATTATAATTAAATGAGTTAATGTTTCAACTTCAAAATTAAGATGTTCTATACTCATTATCTTTAATGGGTTTATAAAACTTTGCTTACTCAGAAATAACTTCCTCAACATACAACAAATGAATGTATACTGTCTTCCTTTATATTAGTGGTATAATTTAATTGCATAAATTTATAATCTATGGCATGGCAATCTACTGTATAATACATTATAATCTAGCAAGAAAAATTATCATTGGATATTTTGATGTCTTGAGTTTTTCTCCTCAATTTTTTTTCAATAGTTGCATACTTAAAAGCATTTCATTTAATTATTTAATTGATTTCGATTAAATAAGCAACAAAGATTAAGCATGATTTCTGGATGTTAATATCCAGGTTTTCCCATGGCCATTTATTACCAGTGCCTGTTAATTTTTAGGGTATATTTTGGATTTTTGTCAAAGCTCAGACAATCATAAATGCATGCAATTATTGGTTTGATTCCCCTCTGCTTTATTTTTCTGAATGTCTGTTTCAATAAAAATGCTTTACTATTAAGATACCTGTAAATTTTTATTATATTTTTCTTCAAGTTGGGAATATAATACCTCAGTCTGTATATTCTTTTGCTTGTATTATTTAATACTACAATAATAAATGATACTTGGTACTATTTAAAAGTTATTTGCATTACTTCAATTCAAGGAGCTGATATTGTAGGCAAAATGACACATGTAATCCTATTCTTTTTGAATATTGCTTTCATGCATAATATATATGTTAGAAAATCTCTTATGTGTTGTTAAATACAAGATGGGAACATTCTTGTGGAGATAGGGGTTGGGGATGAGTTATGGGATGTAGAACAGTTGGAGGGTGGATAAGGGGGGAAAATAAAATCTGGAATTTAACAGGAAGAAAAGAAAGAAAAAAATATTTACTCATACTTGGTGTGTGTGTGTGTGTGTGTGTGTGTGTGTTTGTCTATCCATTTTTTCACTTTTATTTCCTGTGATATTATGCATATGTGTGTTTTACTGGTGTGAGTTGCCTGTAGATATCTCATTGGTAGATACTACTTTTGTGAGTCATTGGCTTTTTGTATTCTTTTATTAGAGCATTTAATTAGTTCTATTGAAAGATTTTCATAAAAAACAAACAATAAGTGTTACCATTCTTATTTTGTTCATATTACTCCCTTTGCTTTGTTGATATCCTTTGATCTACTTTTGCAATATAGTATATTATTGCATTAACAAAGTTTCATTCATTTTTATTTATCTTTGTGAGTTTGTTCTTCTAGAGTAGTTTATACTTTCATAACTTTTACGATGACAATTTTCTATGTTTTACTTCTAGGTTTAGGATTATAGGCTGCATTATCAGCAAAAAGTTGCATGATATAAATTAACATTTTTTTACCTTGAAAAAGTTTATGAAAGATAGTTTTGTTATGTATGATGTTCTTCTTTTATATTTTTTTTCTTTCAGAACAAGTATGAGTTATTCAATACCCCTTGACTTGTAGAGGATTTGAGTTCTTTCTGTCTCTGTCTATCTGTCTCTCTGGTATGTAGTTTAGTACACTACATGCTTTGGAAACTGTGATCAGAGATAGTTAGCTTTACAAGGAAAGTCTGCAAGGTGAAGTATCCTATGCTACTATGGTGGGATGTCTCTGAGAAGTGAGCTATGAGAATATGCAGAGGCATTTGAGTCCAAGTACAATATTTCTCTTCTTATGATGCATTGAGTGACATTTCTAGAATATGTTTATTTTGAAGGGAGGAAAACTTAACAAGTTCCCTGTATTCCATAAGGTTCCTATCCACACTTAAAGGTAGCTTTATTGGGCGTATGTCTATGAATATTGTGGAAAATTCTTGTGATATATATGTGGTCTGGTTTGCCAAGAGTCCTCCATTCATTAGATGTCTTCAAAGGGAAATATTTTCAGTAGGAAAGTATGGATTGGTTCCCCTTCTTTCATTTATAGCCTCTTACCTCACATTTCTGAGTCTTAGATGGTATCTTTTCTCTGCTAAATGTAGATAATTTGTTCTATGGACATCTGTAAAAATCCATTTATACACCTATTGTTTTGTTTTGGGTGAGAGAAGGCAAGCATACAATGGCAGACTTGGGTTGTAAACATGTTGATTTGACAATCTTAGAACCTCTTTTTACCTTTTTGTACACAATAACTGAGAATTATATTATAACTGACAAATTATGTTTCAAGATTACCAGACTTGGAGGTCAAGAAAACAAGCAAACAAACAAACAAACAGATCACCCCTTCATTCTCCTTAAGGAAATTTCAAGTAATGTACAAATATGAGGTTCAGTAGAGATCAGCCCATATAGCAAGCTACTGGGCACACAAAGTAGAGCTTTTCTTGCCTCATTTGTTGTTTGTTTGCTTGCTTGCTTGGTTTTCATTTGTTGTGGTCTTTTGTTTTGTTTTTTCCCAATGCTATGGACTTCTAGAAAAGGTAATATCAATTGAAAAGAATATTCCCATCAGACTGGCATTTAGAATAGTTTCTAGGGTCTTTCTTTGATGGGGAGAATACAGCCCATTGCAGCCATTTCACAGAGATACCACTGGGCAGACGGCCGTAGGTTTCATAAAAAGCAGGATGGCTGCCAAGGGGAGAAAGCCAGGAAAGCAAACAATGCTTCTCCATAGTCTCTGCTTCTATTCCTGCATCTGTGTTCCTGCCTTGAGTTCCAGCCCTGAATTCATAATATACAAGACAGGGACATTTAGGATAAATAAACTGTTTATTTCCTTCAAAACATTTTTCGATCATGTTATTTGTCACACCAGTTTAAAAAAAAAGCAAACAAGGGTATCCATGGAATGTTATTAAAATTTTCTCTATTTTTGAGAATTTTCTATACATATCCAATTAAGTATGATTACACTTAGCCTCATTTCTCCCCTTCAGCTTTCTCTATATCCCTATGAACACACTCCTCTCCCAACTTTATCAATTTTTGTAAAACATTATTTTAATACACCTTTTGCTAGTAGTAAATATATATTCTTTGTGCAAAGAAGTGACTCCTCCTATTCTGCAACTGTATGTTCTTCTGATAAACACTGACTGTCGTTCAATAAATCTTTGTATATCTTTACTCATTACCTTTCCTCTAACTATTTTCCTATAGTCAGTATGTCTGCTGAACAGTAGATGGTTCTGTCTTCAAAGTATTTTAGAGTTAATCCCTTAATTTTTTTCCATAGACTATCATGTCTCAACCATTACGATATAAAATTAACATTTTGCCTTTTTAAGCACTTCCTTTTTTGTCTCCCCACTTTTATCACATTGTATATTTATTTACTGACCATTTTCCTGAGCAAATGCATGCTAATAATAGTCTCAAGGGTTGTAATTAAGCTGAAAATTGGATGTTCGTGCCTATTAGTTAATCATTTCAGTATTACTACTCCTCAAATTACATGTTGCCAACTAAATGTATTCATCTCAATTTCTTTAGACACTGAAGACATAGTTTACTGGTTTGTGTTCTAATTATTATTTTTCATATTATATAATGCCTATTCAATGCTGTAAATTGATATATTCCAAACTAAAGCATCCTTTGTGCATTATTACAGTTATTATTTCCAATTAATTATAGATTTTAGTCTATAGAACTTTCACTCAGCAGCCATTTTATGACAAGCTTTTATATTTGGGGAACATTTGTTTGCATTTACTTTGTTGATTAGATAAAATAAACCTGAATTTTTTTTGAATGTGGATATCAAATATTATTAATTGTTCTTTCTTATATAATTGTGGTCCCTATTGGATATAGTTATTTCCTATGAGAATTTTAGATGCCTTCCTTTAGCCCCTAATAGAGAATACAGATATCATGAGATAGTTCTGAATTTTATCACCTTAAGTTACTAATTTCTACTTGAACGCATTACTAAAATTATTTCATTACCCATACACTTCAATTGATTTATTACAGTATTTTGTGTGGGAATTTACTTATTATTTTTCTGAGACAAAGAATGTTTTAATAGATCTCAATAGTCTTATATATTATGAGATTGGCTTTGAAAGTTTTTATAGTGCTACTTTATTTTAGATTTTTTCAATGGATGTTTATTATATATTGTAATAGATTTATAAAGACATTTTTATACAAGAACACTGTGGTGGTTTGAATATACTTGGCCCATGGAGTGACACTATTTGGCGTTATGGCCTTGTTGGAATGGGTGTGGCCTTGTTGGAGGAAGTATGTCATTGGTGGGAGTGGGCTGTGAGATCCTCCTCCTAGCTGCTTGGAAGACAGGCTTTCCCTGTTTGCCTGTGGTACAAAATGTAGAACTCTAAGCTTCTCCAGCACCATGCCTGCCTAGATGCTTCTATGCTTCCCACCATGATGATAGTGGGCTGAACCTCAGAACCAGTAAGCCATTCCCATGTCTGCATTCCCTATGTACCTACTTTGTAATGACCACCTCTCTCTCGTTTAATTTGTTTTCTATTGTGTGAAATATTAAAAAATGCAATCCATGAAGCAGGCCCCAATGGGTTAGCCAAACAGGCACTGGCGGGCATGGCCAGCCTGTTCTCATCTCAAGTAGACTCTCTGACTCAGAGTTCTGAAATCTCTCCAGCCAGCTAAGTTCCCACTAGCAGGTCAATACAATGCCAACCCCACACTTCAAAATTCCCATTGCCTTTTGGGGTGTACTTCTTGCAAACCCACATGTTGCCTCCATACCTTTCTCTCTGGAATCGAGTTGAGCTGATGCATGAAAGAAAATACCACACAAACTTAGTTCAGAATCAATGGTAACTCAATTGCTGGGTGCAAAAACTAACATCCTAATTTATAAGCCATTCCAAGTTAAATCCTCCAGTAGCAGATCTAAATGGATCTGCCACATAAAACAGTCTCTGCTATCTACATTTTCGCCTCCTCTCCCATCCTCTCCCACTCTCTTCTCTTCCTTGACTCTCTCTGTCCCGACTAGGAAGTCACACCTACTTGCCCAGTGATTGGTTTCTTTATTCATTAGAAGGGTCACATGAAGTCCTGAGTGATTCATCCTAGGTGATTCACCCCTAGTTCCTGGCAGCTCCTCTTAAGGAAGCTGAATTATCATCAAAATACAAACAGCACCAGGGCTATCTAAAACAGTCTTTCATCCAAGTAACTGTTCCTATGATCTTTCTTCCTAATATTTGTTAATACTACCTATATAATTCTCTTTGGTCATTATATTTTCTTCCTACCTAGAAATCTGTTTATTGATTTTTGGAATTTCTCAATTTGTTCGTAATTGCTTTGACTTGGATTGTTATTCTTCTGTGTGATGTTATAGAAGTTTCTAAGCATAGAGTTTTTATTTCTAATATTTTCCACTCATTTTGTTAGGTTTATGCAAAGAACGTAAAAAAGTATGAATTTAGTCTAGTGTAGTCATGTATCATAAATTGTTAAACTTTGACATTTGAAAAATTCTAGAGAAATATATTTTAGCTGGCCAAGAAAGGTGGATATGACAATGGCGTGCTCTTGATCATGGCTAGAAGCAAGCTTGTGAGGTGTGTTTGTGTCCTCTCCAGCTTAGGGAAATGGCAATTTGTAGTGACAGCCATAAATTCTGCATTTCCACCCCCTTTCAACTCAGCCATTTGATTCTTCAGCACTGAGATCTGTTGGCTTAGAAAGCACGTTCTTTAAGTGCACATCCTTTCATTTTTAAACTCTGTCATTCACAGTTGAAAAAAGTTTGCATGCTTCCAAAAGTCACAGGTGCAAATGCAGATGGGGTTAACTCATAAAGTAGATAAAATATCTTCCATGCAGCTGCCTCGGTGGAATTCTCAGGCACCACAGTAAAATCTTGACTTTGCCGACCTTTATAATCCAAGATCAATTTTCCTAATAAAAGGGAGACCTTTGCACAATCTCTAAAAAGTCATAGAAAACCTTTAGCAATGAAGAGGCGAGATTATATGTCCCAGTTTTCCTCAGAGGAATAAAATTTATTAGTTAACATAAAAACACCAACAGTAATATCTGCTTCCTTCCCTTGTGGCAGCAACCTTTAAAAATGGTGAGGCGATTTCTGTTGAATACGTTATTTGGAATTTGGAAATTTTCTAACATCTATCATACTATTAATCTTATGAATAGCTAATACTTTGAGCAAGTATTGTTTTTATCAGGGTGACACTATTTTAATTTTAAAAGTAACTAGAAAGTTGTAATTACCATCAACATATTATCAGACATACTGATTTAGGGAAATAAATACCTTGTTCAGGTCTACTAGTCTGGAAACAGTCATTTAGAATGCAAGCCAGAATCTCTGACTCCAGAAGTATAAGCCAGCTGCTCTTCTGAATTTTCTCTATATATGATTAAAAACATAAGCATATTGTTTGAAAAGAAATTCTTGCTTTGGGCATACAATACCCATTTTATATTAAATTTCCAAAATGTACATTTTTAATCAGTGGAATTGGCTCTTTGTGTGCATCTCATTTTCTTTAAAGAATAAAACATGTCATAAAATATCCCTATATTTTCATATGCACTACTGAGAAAAATTAAAGACTGTTATAAAGAAGTTGAATTGCAGGCAGAAGACATTATAATACAATATATACCTATTTGTATTATACACCTACATCAGAATTAAGATGATTTTCAAATGTTGTTATGTAGTGCTAAGACAGCAGCTTAAACTTACTCAAATTCAATTCAAGTATGTACCTGCTGTTAAATTACAGATTTGGTTGATGGATAGGAAGGAAAATGTACATGATTTCAATATTGTAGGACATATTTTTTAATAAAGCAGAAAACTTCAAACTTTCAACCAGTAGAACTATTGCAAATGTATTTATCTGCAAGTATGAACTATGCTTTTCTTTTCATTTCAAAGAATATTCAAGTTTAACTTTGCCACATAGTTCACTGTTCTTCCTTGTTCATGGCTCTGTGGTTCTGTGTTCGGTTTTGCCACTGAGGTATGTGAACTCTGCTTAGGCAGACAAAACCTGAAGCAGTACGATGCATTTTACCCTACACTGTCATCAGGTGTTGGGCTCCCAGGAAGCATCAGGAACGCATGGTCATGTGTTCTAAGGCCAGGATTCTGCTTGGGAGTAGATGAAACACCTACCATTCTCAGGAATGAGGGTATTGCAGTTTCTGAATCCACTTGACCATATCATGTTTTCTGGCATGGTACACAGCCCCATATGGTACCTTATGAAGGTTTAGCATAGGACATTGCTTGATGGCAGGGTGTTACTCATAGAATGTTCACAGTATATATGGGACTTATGATCAAGGAATGGGTCTGTAATTGGTTAATAAATAGTCTCCTTAAAAACAATTCTGAATGTTAGAGTTTCTAACGGAATGTTGTAGAGTTTATAGCATTTCTACCGGGATTTGGAGTCCACTGTCCATATTATATCTGAATACTAACCACCAAAATTCTGTCTATTCTTAGGACACTTGCACATATTTGTTGCTTTTAGCCAAAATATTATGTTCCCACTCTCTGTGTTTGGTTTCTTCTCCTCATTTACACTTTAATCAAAAATTAAAACAAACAAGGATATTTTGCAAGGGTATTTTTTTCTTTCTAATCATCTAACTGAAGCTTCTAAACTAATTAAAGTTCTAACTGAGAATTTCAAGAATTCATCATTCTTAACAGCTGCATAACACTCCATCGTGTAAATATACCACATTTTCTGTATCCATTCCTCTGTTGAAGGACATCTTGGTTCTTTCCAACTGCTGGCTATTATAAGTAAGTCTGCTATGGACATAGTGGAGCATGTGTCCTTATTATATGTTGGATCATCTTCCAGGTATATGACCAGGAGTAGTATGGCTGAGTCCTCAGGTAGTACTAAGTCCAATTTTCTGAGGAGCTACCAACCTGATTTCCAGAGTAGTTTTACCAGCTTGCAATCCCACCAGCAATGGAGGAGAATTCCTCTTTCTCCACATCCTCACCAGCATCTGAGTTTTTGATTTTAGCCGTTCTGACTGGTGTGAGGTGGAATCTAAGGGTTGTTTTGATTTTAATTTCCCTAATAGCTAAGTGCAGGGTCCCCACTGGAGGAGTTAGATAAAACACTAAAGGAGCTGAAGGGATTTGCAACCTCATAGGAAGAACAAAAATATCAACCAACCAGACCCCTCCCTAGAGCTCCCAGGGACTAAGCCATCAACAAAGGGATACACATGGCTCCAGCTGCATATGTAGCAGAGGATTTCCTTGTCTGGCATCAAGGAGAGGAGAGGTCCTTGATTCTCTCTTTCCCTTAAAGGCCTGATAGATACCCCACTGTAGGGGAAATGAGGGCATGAAGGTAAGAGGGGATGGATGGAGGAACACCTCATAGAAATAGGGGAACGGATGATGGGATAGGGGCTACCCAGGATGGGGGAAACTTGGAAAAGGGATAACATTTGATATATATATATATATATATATATATATATATATATATATATATATATATATATTTGTCTTATTTTCTTTTACATTTTTGTGTGAAAGGAAGTCATAGTGAGAACAGCACATAGAAGAGTTATTTGGGCCTTACCATTAGGAAGGTGAGTCCAAACCCATAATGTTAGCGAACATGGGAACTGACAGGCAGCCATGGCTCTAGAGTAATATCTGATAGTTTACATCTGAAAATACAATCAACAGGCAGGGAGTCACCTGAAAATAGCATGGATTTTTGAAACATCAAAGCCTGACTCCAGGAACATACCTCTTCCAATAGAGTTGCACCAGCAAGTGGAGAAACAAGCATTAAACTATATGAACCTATGGAAGCCATTCTTATCAGACCATCACACTATATTTAATTACAGCAGAATTTTTAATGAAATTAAATCTATACAATAATAACATTGATGTGCTTATATTTTTAAAATTTTAAATCTTAGCTCATCATTTGTCAGTGAAGAATATAAACTTTCTCCAATATTTTTTTAGATTTGATGCATACTATCATGTTATTGCCACCAATGCTCAGAATACAACTACATCAGCATATAGTATGTTAGTGCCACTTAGGAAGTGTTGCAGATTTTGCATTAATATTAAGCCAAAAGTCATTTAACACTACTTTATGCAACTAGTGAGTAACTCAAGTAGTAGTTTTAAAATGATGCCTTATGACATAATTAAAAGATATACTATTTTGATATTTACATGTTCAGTAATGACAGTGGGACCTTTTAAAATAAATATTTTCCATAAGTGAGCTAGTACATTTCTATAAGAGAGAACTTGGTATGAGCAGCAAAAGCCTCACACTTTATAACATGCAATAGTCTTAAATCTGAATGAATGTTTTGCTAGTGACATGGTTAGTCTAGTGTAGTCGTGTATCGTAACATATGTGTATGTTGTGACATCTGAACCAAGATTATAATGATGTTGCATGATAAATCATGAATAGATGCTTCTAGAAACACTTCTTCTTTATTACATGTTTTAATTCAAAATAATTTTGATTTTGTATAGTCAGAGAATATTTACTCTCTTATTTCTCTCAACCACCCAGATTCTGAAGCTGAGCTCTAAAGTAGAAAACACCTGCAAACTCTTCCCACACTGTTTATTCTGTATTTATTATATTTTTCTTCCACTGCAGCATAAATGCTGGGAAAAGCAAAACCATGTCATCCATATATGCTCCACTATCTTAGAACTCAATCCAGGCTCCATAATTATTTATTGATTGGTGTCAGCAAAAACTAGGCTGCTAGAAATTTCCATATCAGCAGATAAATGAAGAAGCTCAAATATCTTTGCAAGGGCTCTGGAAATTAAAGATTTTAGTTGGAACCTCAGGATACACAGAAGGTCAGCATATGTGTGATGCACCTAAACTGCTAATAGCCTGACAAAATCAAAGACTTTAATAGGACACAAAATTAAAGATACAAATAAAGCATACCCATCAAATCAAGAACTGGAATTTTCCCAGCTTAAATAAGTAGACCGTGAATATCAGTAAGAGATGAAACAGGTTTAGCTATCATAAGAGGAGAAAATCTTTGTACTAGCTAGTACAAAGATAATTAATTTCAGCTGTCATAAAAACATTCTAGAAATTCCTACAACTATCTGAAATATTCATGATTTAGAAGAGTTAACAAACATGATTCTCAAAACTATAACAATAAATGCAATCTGAAAACACACACAAACACTTACATGTATACATACACACATGCACACCACACACACACACACACACACACACACACACACACACACACACACATCAGTCAGATTAGGGACAGAACAATAAATTCAGCAATTATAAGTACAAAAGGAAAGAAGATATATAGGTTGAGGGAAAAGTGAATAACATTGTATGGCACCAGAAGAGTGAAAAGGAAATAGCATAAATATTAAAAAATGAAAGAAAGAAGAAAATGTATCTAAAAGCATACTCTAAGAAATAATATCCAGATCAATTTCATATCTGATAAAAGTCACTAAACTTACATAAAATTAACTTTTATTTACCAGATGTAATATTGTCATCTCTGAGGCTTACTGATGAATAAACTCACCCTTTCTAGATCTTTCTGAACTCTAATTGTCTGGTTCAACTCATCTATTCTGGCCCAAACTCATCTTCGTGCTGGCAGATTCAATCTGATTTCTCTGGGCTTCTCACTGAATTGTTCTGCTTGGCCTCAGAGTAACTCTGACAATTTGTTCTAATCTTCAGCTCCTTGTTCTCTGGCTTTAACTGGCTCTGCTGAGCTATCCAAAACTGAATGAACTGACACACAAAAAAAATGAGTATACACCCCAGGATTGGTTGAACAGGGCCATGTTCCAGATTTTGGAACTGAACTATAACTCCAAGTTAAGATCCTACAGGGTTTTTAACTCTACAATGTACAAACATCTGTGCCAAATTACTCCTCCAATCAGGATTCAGGGATAGGGGAATTTCTTTAGGAACATGTCTTTGTTGTACATATATCTGGCTTCCATTGGTTGGGGTATTCAACTGTGGCAAAGGATTTGTCCAATATTCTTGTTGTAACTTGTCTAACAGTATGGATCTTCACCTGTCTAACATCCATGTCTTAACTTGCCAACCAGGATGCCAGGTACCCACATATATGTATCTTCCTGCCAAGTGGTATATCAGTTCTTACAGAGGTCTTGGGAACTTAAACTTTACTGACCACTACTCAAAATGCAAGTCTTATTCCATATAGTTTCTTATATGGGTACAAGTGTCTGTCTTCTGTTGAGGTCCAACCAAGGGGCAGCTTATAAAGGTGAATACCTTAAAATATTATATACAGATGCAGGAAGTACTGCTTGGTGATTGGTTCATATCCAAGCTTATTGTGAGTAACTATACAAAACAGTTCTACTGACTTCTATTGTGATTGGTTTCCAACAGCACAGAACATAAGAGAAAATATAATCAGTCTTGGCATTAAAAAGTGTCCTAATAACAGCAGAAATATATGACAATTTTCCTTATAATGGCAAACTAGTCTGGTAACTGTTGCTTAGGAGTTAACATTTTACCTAGATCTTAACATTCTCCCTAGGCCTTAACAAACGCGCCTGCACTGCAAGCACTACATTGACTCTCAACCAACTGACTCAATTCCACTGCAGTAGACTCAACTAACTCAATCAAACTGATAGAACTCACTGAACTGCCTTCCAATTACATGTTGCTTTTACACCTGCCTACTCCCTCTACAAACTAACCTTACCTACATTGCTTGGGTTAAATATGTGTAGAAAACGTGACTGCATTCGAGCCTGATCACACAGATTTAGGATATAATCTCTTGCCAGACCAGTTATTTTGCTGGATTAAAATTCCTGTATAACCTGAAGATATCTGGAATTTAAATGGTAATTTATAATGAAGACAAAGACATTAAAGAAGTAACTTTATATATGATTTTTGTAAGAAACCCAAAATAGTTCTCTCTCCCTATGTCTTTCCCACACTTGATCTCTCCTCCTCTCTACCTCCCCCATTGAGTTCTTTCTCTACATCCAACCCTGCTATTTTATTTCCTCTTCTCAATGAGATTCAAATCCTTTCCCATCCTGGCCCTTGTTATTACTCCTCTAATCTTAGCAGTTTTGGGTCTGTGGATTGTAGCATGGTTATCTTGTACTATATGGCTAATATCTACTTATAAATAAATATATATCATCTGTCTTTGGGGATTTGGTTTACCTCATTCAGGTTAATATTTTCTAATTCTATGTATTTGCAAGCAAATTCATGATGCCACAGTTTTTAATAGCTGAGAAATATTACGCTGTGTAAATGTACCAGACTTTCTTTATTCATTCTTCAGTTGAGAGACATTTAGATTGTTTCCATTTTCTGGCTGTTACAAATAAATCTGCAATGAACATAGTTGAGCAAGTGCCCCTGTGATATGATGAGCTGATGAGTGTCTTTATTGTATATGACTAGGAGTAGTATAGCTGGGTGTTGAAGTAGAATTATTCGAAATTTTCTGAGAAACAGTCAACTTGATTTTCAAAATGTCTGTACAAGTTTGCATTTCTATTAGTAATAAAGAAGTGTTTGTGTTCTTATTCCTCCACATCCTGGCCAGCATGAGCTGTAGCTTGAGTTTTTGATCTAAGCTATTCTCATGGGTATAAGATGGAATCTAAGGGTTGCTTTGGTTTTCAATTCCCTAATGATTAAGGGTGTTGAATTAGGAGAACCAGGATTGGTGGAGTTGGGGCATCTCTGAGGCAAAGTAGAAACATAGGACAAGAGAAACTCCTAGGAATTTATGTCGGTGATCCTACCTAAGACTTTAAGCAATAGACAATATGGAACCTGAAATGTTAATCTCCTGTAACCACACAAGACTTCTAATGGAGTGACAGGGATGCCAACCCAGCTACAAAACCTTCCTTGCCCAATTTTTCTTGCCTACAGGATATTCGGGAGTGGGGGTGAAGATGGAGCAGAAATTGAGTGGCTGGCCTAACTTGAGACATATGCCATGAAAGAGCCCACTCATGGCATTATTTTATACTTGTAGATATGAGCCTAGCATGACTGTCCTTTGATAGGCTTCACTGAACAGCTGATGAAAAGAGATGAAGAGACCTATAGCCAAATATTAGGTTGAGTCTGGGGAATCTTGTGGAAGAGGGGGAAGAAGGACTGAATAATCTGGAGGGGTCAAGGACATTTTAAAAAATACAAACAGAATCAACTAACCTGGGTCTATACCGGCTCAAAGAAATTGAACCAAAATGCATGCATGGGATGGACCTAGACCTTCTACACAAATAAAACAGATGTACGGCTTGCCCTTCATGTGGGACCCCTATCAATTAGAGTAGGGCTATCTCTAACTCTGGTGCCTACTTTTGGACCCTTTCCCCCTAATTGGGTTGCCTTGTTTAGCCTCAATAGGGGAAGATAAACCTAGTCCTACTGCAATTTGATATACCAAGACAGGTTCATATCCAAGGAAAGCCTCTCATTATCTGAGGAGAAAGGGATGGTGGTACAGAGTGAGGGTTGGCAAGAAAAGGAATGATAGAAGAGGGAGAAGATGATGCATTTTGGATGTGTAGTGATTTGAATATGCTTGGACCATGGGAAGTGGCACTATTAGGAAGTATGGCCTTTCTGGAATAGGTTTGGCCTAGTTGGAGAAAGTGTACCACTGTGCAGACAGGCTTTGATGGATCCTAGTGCTCAAGCTCTGCCCAGTGCAGAAGAAAGAGTCTCTAACTACCTACAGAAAAGAGTTTTCTCCTGTCTATCTTTGGATCAAGATGTAGAACTCTTGGCTCCTCCAGTACGATGTCTGCCCACATGCTGCCATGCTTCCCTCCATGTTGATAATGGAATGAACCTCTGAGAATGTTAACCAGCCCTAATTAAGTGTTTTCATTTATAAGAGATGCCTTGGTCATGGTGTCTCTTCACAGCAGTGGGCACCCTAAATAAGACCCACACACCTATGATCACTTGATATATAATAAAGGAGCTAAAAACTTTCAGTGGAAAAAAGACAGCATTTTTAAAAAATGGTGTTGAATCAACTGGCAGTCAGCATGTAGAAAAATGCAAATCGACTCATTCTTTTTTTTTAATTTTATTTTATTTTCTAAGTTTTTTTTATTTACATTCAAAATCATTTCCCTTTTCCCGTTAACTCCCTCCCCAAAAGTCCCATAAGACCCCTTCCCTCCCTCTTTATCCCAATCAACCCCTTCTCGCTTCTCTGTCCTGGCATTCCCCTACATCCAGTCTTTTCAGGACCAGGGGTCTCTCCTTCCATCTTCTTGGAAATCTATTGATATGCGAATTGTGTCTAGGGTATTCCAAGATTCTGGATTAATATCCCCTTATCAGTGACTGCATACCATGTGTGTTCTTTTGTGATTGGGTTACCTCACTAAGGATGATATTTTCAAGTTCTGACCATTTGCCTAGGAATTTCGTGAATTCATTGTTTTTAATTGCAGAGTAGTATTCCATTGTGCAAATATACCACATCTTCTGAATCCTTTCCTCCGTTGAGGGACATCTGGGTTCTTTCCAGCTTCTGGCTATTATAAATAAGGCTGCTATGAACATAGTGGAGCATGTGTCCTTATTGCATGCAAGTAAAGCCTCTAGGTATATGCCCAGGGGTGGTATAGCCGGATCCTCCGGGAGTGTCATGCCCAGTTTTCTGAGGAACTGCCAGACTGCTTTCCAGAGTGGTTGTACCAGCTTGCAATTCCATCAGCAGTGGAGGAGTGTTCCTCTTTCTCCACATCTTCGCCAAAAACTGTGGTCTCCTGTGTTTTTGATCTTAGGCATTCTGACTGGTGTGAGATGGAATCTCAGGGTTGTTTTGATTTGCATTTCCCTAATGACTAAGGATGATGAACATCTCTTTAGGTGCTTCTCAGCCATTAGATATTCTTCACGTGAGAACTCTTTGTTTAGCTCTTTACCACATTTTTTAATAGGGTTACTTGCCTCTCTGGAGTTTAACTTCTTGAGTTCTTTGTATATATTGGATATTAGCCCTCTGTCGGATGTAGGATTGGTAACGATCATTTCCTAGTTAGTTGGTTGCCGCTTTGTCCTTTTGACAGTGTCTTTTGCCTTGCAAAAACTTTGTAATTTAATGAGGTCCCATTTGTCAATTCTTGATCTTAGAGCATAAGCTATTGGAGTTCTATTCAAGAAATTCTCCCGTGTGTCCATATGTTCAAGGTTCTTCCCTAGTTTCCTTTCTATTAGTTTCAGTGTGTCTGGTTTTATGTGGATTCCTTGATCCACTTGAAATTGAGCATAGTACAAGGAGATAAGAATGGGTCAATTTGCATTCTTCTGCATGTTGACCTCCAGTTGAGCCAGCACCATTTGTTGAAAGGGCTGTCTTTTTTCCACTTGATGGTTTTAGTTACTTTGTCAAAGATCAAGTGACCATAGGAGTGTGGATTCATTTCTGGGTCTTCAATTCTGCTACATTGAGCTACATGCCTGTCACTGTACCAATACCATGCAGTTTTTAACACTGTTGCTCTGTAGTACAGCTTGAGGACAGGGATACTGATTCCCCCAGAAGTTCTTTTACTCTTGAGAACAGTTTTAGCTATCCTGGGTTTTCTGTTATTCCAGATGAATTTTTGCATTGTTCTTTCTAACTCTATGAAGAACTGAGTTGGGATTTTGATGGGGATTGCATTGAATCCTTATATTGCTTTTGGAAAGATGGTCATTTTTACTATATTAATCCTGCCAATCCATGAGCATGGCAGATTTTTCCATATTCTGAGGTCATCTTCAATTTCTTTCTTCAGAGACTTGAAGTTCTTGTCATACAGATCTTTCACTTGTTTGGTTACAGTCACACCAAGATACTTTATATTGTTTGTGGCTATTGTGAAGGGTATCATTTCTCTTACTTCTTTCTCAGCCTGCTTATACTTTGAGTATAGGAAGGCTACTGACTTGCTTGAGTTGATTTTATATCCGGCCACGTTGCTGAAGTTATCAGCTGTAGGAGTTCTCTGGTGGAGTTCTTTGGGTCGCTTAAGTATACTATCATATCGTCTGCAAATAGTGATAGTTTGACTTCTTCCTTTCCAATTTGTATCCCTTTGACTTCCTTTTGTTGTCTAATTGCTCTAGCTAGAACTTCAAGTACTATATTGAAAAGATATGGAGAGAGAGGGCAGCCTTGTCTAGTCCCTGATTTTAGTGGGATTGCTTCAAGTTTCTCTCCATTTAGATTGATGTTGGCTACCGGTTTGCTATAAATTGCTTTTACTATGTTTAGATATGGGCCTCGAATTCCTGATCTTTTCAAGACCTTTAGCATGAAAGGATGCTGAATTTTGTCAAGTGCTTTTTCAGCATCTAATGACATGACAATGTGGTTTTTTTCTTTGAGATTGTTTATGTAGTGGATTATATTGATGGACTTCCTTATATTGAAACATCCCTGCATCCCTGGGATGAAGCCTACTTTATCATGGTGAATGATCGTTTTGATGTGTTCTTGGATTCGGTTGGCAAGAATTTTATTGAGTATTTTGCATCGATATTCATAAGAGAGATTGGCCTGAGATTCTCTTTCTTTGTTGGATCTTTGTGTGCTTTTGGTATTAGCGTAACTGTGGTTTCGTAGAACGAGTTGGGTAGTTTTCCGTCTGTTTCTATTTTGTGGAATACTTTGAAGAGTATTGGTGTTAGGTCTTCTTTGAAGGTCTGATAGAATTCTGCACTAAAACCATCTGGACCTGTGCTTTTTTTCGTTGGAAGACGTCCAATGACCACTTCTATTTCTTCAGGAGTTATAGGATGTTTTACATGGTCTATTTGATCCTGATTTAATTTTGGTATTTGGTATCTGTCAAGGAAATTGTCCATTTCCTCCAGATTTTCTAGTTGTGTTGCATACAGGCTTTTGTAGTAGGATCTGGTGATTTTTTTTAATTTCCTCAGTTTCTCTTGTTATTCTCCTTTTCGTTTCTGATTTTGTTAATTTGGATACTGTCTTTGTGCCCTCTGGCTAGTCTGGCTAAGGGCTTATCTATCTTGTTGATTTTCTGAAAGAACCAACTCCTAATTTTGTTGATACTTTGTCTGGTTTTATTTCTTTCTACTTGATTGATTTCAGCTCTGAGTTTGATGATTTCCTGCCTTCTACTCCTCTTGGGTGTATTTTCTTCTTTTTGTTCCAGGGCTTTCAGGTGTGCCATTAAGCTACTAGTGTATGCTGTCTCCCATTTCTTTTTGGCGGTTCCTCTTAGCACCACTTTCATTGTGTCCCATAAATTAGGGTATGTTGTGCCTTCATTTTCATTAAATTTTGTAAAGTCTTTGAATTCTTTCTTTATTTCCTCCTTGACTAAGTTATCATTGAGTAGAGCATTGTTCAGTCTCCATGTGTATGTGGGTTTTCTGTTGTTTTGTTGCCATTGAAGACCACCCTTAGTCCATAGTGATCTTATAGGAGGCATGGGATTAGTTCTATCTTCTTATATCTGTTGAGGTCTGATTTGTGACCAATTATATGGTCGATTTTGGAGAAGGTACCATGAGGTGCTGAGAAGAAGGTGTATTCTTTTAGTTCCATTTGGTCCAAGACTTCAATTAGATTCACTGTGTCCCTGTTTAGTTTCTGCTTTCCTCAACGATCCATTTCAGAGAGCGGGGTGTCGAAGTCACCTACTATTATTGTGTGAGGTGCGATGTGTGCTTTGATCTTTAGTAAAGTTTCTTTTACAAATGAGGGTGCCCTTGCATTTGGAGCATAGATATTCACATTGAGAGTTCTTCTTGGTGGATTTTTCCCTTGATCAGTATGTAGTGTCCTTCTGTGCCTTTTTTGATGACTTTAGGTTGAAAGTCAATTTTATCTGATATTAGGATGGCTACTCTGGCTCGTTTCCTGAGACCATCTGCCTGTAAAATTGTTTTCCAGCCTTTTACTCTGATGTGGTGTTTGTCTGTGACACTGAGGTGCATTTCCTGCACACAGCAAAATGCTGGATCCTGTTTACGTATCCAGTCTGTTTGTTAGTCTATGTCTTTTTATTGGAGAATTGAGACCATTGATATTAAGAGAGATTAAGGTATAGTGATTATTGCCACCTGCTATTCTTGACGCTATCTTTGTGTTTGAGTGGTTATCTACTTTTGGGTTTGAAGCAAGAAAGTTACTATCTCCTTTCTTCCAGGGTGTTGTTTCTCTCCTTGTATTGGCGGTTTCCACCTATTATCATTTGCAGGGCTGGGTTTGTGGAAAGATATTGTGAAAATTTGGTTTTATCATGGAATATCTTTGTCTCTCCATCTCTGGTGATTGAGAGTTTTGCTGGGTATAGTAGTCTAGGATGGCATTTGTATTCTCTTAGTGTATGCATGAGATCTGCCCAGGATCTTCTGGCTTTCATAGTCTCTCGTGAGAAGTCTGATGTGATTCAGATAGGTCTTCCTTTGTATGTTACTTGGCCTTTTTCTCTTACTGCTTTTAATATTCTTTCTTTGTTTAGTACATTTGATGTTTTGATTATTATGTGACGGGAGGTACTTCTGTTCTGGTCCAGTCTGTTCGGAGTTCTGTAGGCTTCTTGTATGTTCATTCGCATCTCTCTCTTTAGGTTAGGGAAGTTTTCCTCCATAATTTAGTTGAAGATATTTACTGGCCCTTTAAGTTGCAAATCTTCACTCTCATCTATACCTATAATCCTTAGGTTTGGTCTTCTCATTGTGTCCTGGATTTCCTGGATGTTTTGGGTTACACATTTTTTTCATTTTGCATTTTCTTTGACTTTTGAATCGATGCTTTCTATGGTATCTTCAGCATCTCAGATTCTTTCTTCCATCTCTTGTATTCTATTGTTGATGTTTATATCTATGACTCTTGATTTCTTCCCAAGGTTTTCTATCTCCAAAGTTGTCTCCCTTTGTGATTTCTTAGTTGTTTCTACTTCCTTGTTTAGATCCTGGATGGATTTGCTGAGATCCTTCACTAGTTTTTTTGTATTTTCCTGTATTTCTTTAAGGTATTTTTGCATTTCCTCTTTCAGGATTTCTGCCTGTTGACCCAAGTTCTCCTGTATTTCTCTAAGTGATTTTTGTGTTTCCTCCTCATGAGCTTCCATTTGTTGATCCATCGTCTCCTGCATTTCTTTAAGCAATTATTGTGTTTCCTTTGTAAGGGCATCTATCCATTGATTCATTTCTTTAAGCTATTTTTGTGTTGGCTCCCTATGGGCATCCATCTGTTGACCCATATTCTTCTGCATTTCTTTATGCAATTTTTGTGATTCCTTTGAAAGTGCATCTACCCGTTGATTCATTTCTTTAAGCGATTTTTGTGTTTCCTTTGTAAGGGCTTCTAACGGTTGATTCATAATCTCCTGTAATTCTTTATTAGATTTATTTGTGTCCTTCTTGAAATCCTCTAATAGCATCATGAGAAGTGATTTTAAATCCAGATCTTGTCTTCGGGTGTGGTGGGGTATCCAGGACTTGTTGCTGTTGGAGAGTTGGGTTCGGATGGTGCCATATTACTTTGATTTCTGTTAGTAACGTTCCTATGTTTGCCTTTTGCCATCTAGTTACCTCTGGTGTTAGTTGGTCCTGCTATCACTGGCTGTTGTTTGGACCTCCTGTGAGCCTGCAAAGCTATTTCTGAGCCCCCCTGGATTACCGGGCTTCCCCTGGCACCGATTTCTTGGGCCTGCCCTGCTCCTGAGTGACTTTGGAGCCCTGATGTGCCTTGCCCCAAGTGATGTTATATTGGGGAATCCCTGCACATCCAAAGGCTCAGTGTAGTGGATTCCCGGAGCAGAGGGCGCCAAAGGGAGGCTGGTAGGCTCCCGCCCTGTGCAGGGGTGTGTGATCTCTCCCAGAGGGGGGGAAGGGGGACCCCTCTGCAGGGCAGAAGTCCCACAGCAGAGCTGGCACGTTGGTTACTGCAGACCTGCCTAGCTCTTGGGAGCAGGGTGCATTCAAGCTGCCTGAGACCCAAGCGATATTATGCCTGACTGTACCTGTGTCTGGAGGTCCCAATTGCCCTCATGCTGGAGCAAAGATGGTGGAGTGCACTCTGCACTCTCTCAGCACAGATCACTCTGCAGGGGAGATGGCCCACAGCAGAGCTGGTGCCCAGAAGACCGCAGCACTGTCCCGCTCTTGGACACAGATGGAAGCCCAACAGGCTGTGTCCCAAGCGATGTTATATTGGGGGAGGGGGAACCTGGGTACCTGTCTCCTCAGTGCAGCCAATCCCAGAACAGAGTTCGGCAAAGGGAAGCTGGTAGGCTCCGGCCCTGTGTGGGGTTGTGTGATCTCTCCCAGAGCGGGGGACCCTCTGCAAGGCAGAAGTCCCACAGCAGAGCTGGCACGTTGGTTACTGCAGACCTGCCCAGTTCTTGGGAGCAGGGTACACACAAGCTGCCTGAGACCCAAGCAATATTATGCCTGTCTGTCCCAGAGCCTGGAGGTCCCAACTGCCCTGATGCTGGAGCAAAGATGGTGGAGTGCACTCTGCACTCTCTCGGCGCACATCACTCTGCAGGGGAGAAGGCCCACAGCAGAGCTGGTGCCCAGAAGACCGCAGCACTGTCCCGCTCTTGGGCGCAGATGGAAGCTCAACAGGCTGTGTCCCAAGCGATGTTATATTGGGGAGAACCTGAGTGCCTGTCTCCTCAGTGCAGTCGATCCCGGAAAGATGGCGGAGTCAAATCGACTCATTCTTATCTCTTTGTACAAAGCTCAAGTCCAAGTGGATCAAGGACCTCCACATAAAACCAGACACACTGAAACTTATAGAGGAGAAAGTGTAGAAGAGTCTTGAGCACATTGGCACAGGGGAAAATTTCCTGAACAGAACACCAATGGTTTATGCTCTAAGAACAAGAATCGACAAATGGGACCTCATAATATTGAAAACCTTCTTTCTGTAAGGCAAAGGACAGTGTCAATAGGATAAAACAGCAACCAACAGATTGGGAAAAGATCTTTACCAATCCTACATCTGATAGAGGATTAATGTCCAATATATACAAAGAACTCAAGAAGGTTGACTCCAGAGAAACAAATAACCCTATTAAAAATGGGGTACAGAGTTAAACATACAATTCTCAACTGAGGAAACTCAAATGGCTCTGAAACACCTAAAGAAATGCTTAACATCCTTAATTATCAGGGAAATAAAAATCAAAACAACCCTGAGATTCTACCTCACACCAGTCAGAATGGCTAAGTTGAAAAACTCAGTTGAAAGTAGAAGCTGAAAGAGGATGTGGAGAAAGAGGAACACTTCTCTATTGCTGGTGGGATTGCAAGCTGGTACAACCACTCTGGAAATCAGTTTGTCAGGTTCTCAGAAAATTAGACATAGTATTACCTGAGGACCCAGCTATACAGAAGATGCTCCAACATGTAATAATGATACATGCTCCATTATGTTCATAGCAGCAGTATTTATAGTAGCCAGAAGCTGAAAAGTACCTTATGTCCTTCAACAAAGGAATCGAATACAGAAAATGTGGTATGTTTACACAATAGAGTACGAGTAGTATTAAAAAAGAATGAATTCATGAAATTCTTAGGCAAATGGACGGAGCTAGAAAATATCATCCTGAGTGAGGTAGCCCAATCACAAAAGAATATACATGGTATTCACTCACAGATAAGTGGATATTTGCCCAAAAGCTCAGAATAAAGAAGATTCACAGACCAAATGAAGCTCAAGAAGAAGGAAGAACAAAGTGTTGTGCTTTGGTTTTTCTGAGAAAGTGAAAAAAACTACTCACAGGAGAAATTATGGAGATAAAGTGGAGAGCAGAGACTGAAGGAAAAGTCATGTAGAAACTGTCCTATCTGGGGATTCAACCTGTAAACAGTGACTAAACTCCAACACTTTTATGGATGCCAAGAAATGCTTGCTGAAAGCATTCTGATATGGTTTTCTCCTGAGATGCCCTGCCAGAGCCTTACAAATACAGAGTCAGGTGCTAGCAGTCAACCATTGGACTGAGTGTGAGGTCCCAAGTGGAGGAATTAGAGAAAGGAATAAAGGAGCTGAACAAACTCTCCCCTCCCAGAGCTCCCAGGGACTAAGTCATCTACCAAGGGGTACACATGGCTCCAGCTGCATTTGTAGCAGAGAAATGCCTTATCAGGCATCATTGGGAGTGGAGGTCCTTGGTCCTATGAAGGCTCGATAGATGCCCCATTGTAGGGAAATCGAGGGAGAGTAGGTGGGATTGGATTGGGTGGAGGATCATTTTTGTTGAAGCAGCAGGAGGGAGGATGGGTTAGGGGTTTTCTGAGAGGGGGAAAACAGGGAAAGGGTATAACATTTGGAATGTAAATAAAGAATATATTCAATTAGAAAAAAAGAGTTGCCTTGGTCATGGTGGCTTTTCACAGCAGTGGACACCCCAACTAAGACAGAATGTAAAGTAAATAGTTTAAAGATGTAAAACAAATATATATACTTTCAATTTGGAAACTTGGAATTTAAAGGGTGGACAAAACACCCCAAAACAGTATTTATTAAACCAAATTAAATCATACAAACTTTAAGGGCTCATATTGTTATATATTTCCTTGTCAACTGGTGCAGAGATAATTTTGTGCTACAAAGGGAATGTTATCAAGATAAAAACCGTTATCTCATCAGGGATAGGTAATGACCATAAGTGTTTATACATTGGAGAGTGTCAACATATATGAAGCAAAAACAGAACTTAAAAGAGCAAATCTTCAACTCTTGTAACAGATTATAATATAAACTCTTCGGCAAATAATAAACTAAACAAACTAAAAATGCCATGCATGTAAGAATTTGGACATTGGAAATAGTAAATAAGATCATATGTATAATTCTGTGCCAATTATAATCATTTGAGTGATTTATATCTACATGTAACTATCATAATATAATCAATGTAATCTCATTCTCTCTGTTTCTGTGTCTCTGTCTCTGTCTGTCTTTCTGTGGTGTGTGTGTGTGTATGTGTGTGTGTGTGTGTGTGTGTGTGTGTGTGTGTGTGTGTAAGTGTAATTATCTGACCAACAGAAGGATATCAATCATTCTGTACTTTGTACCAGAGGGAGAGTTAAACATGAGGATGCTCTACTGATGGGTAGCAGTAAAGAGGGGAACAGTTACATGGTATAAATATTTTTCCAATGACTTTTTATATGTGTGTGTATACATATGCACAGTGCCTTCTACCTATCCATTTAATGTTTGTGTCTTTGTATTTTTAATGTAGAAGCAAAACAATAACAGTGAAAAATTGTGCAAGTGTCTCTTCTTGTTATACTTTCTAATGAATTAATTTTGATTTTGAAAAATGTCAATAGTTCCTATTTCTAAAATAAATTATGTTTATTGAACTTTTGATTTTTCTCTGTCTTGATTGCTTGGTTTATGTTTTTTCGTTTGTTTGCTTTTTACTTTTATGTTTGTTTGTTTCCCTAAATGGAAACTAATAATGTTTCAACACAAATTTCTTCTAACACTGTCTAAACTGACCAAAATATTACCTAATAACTTTTTTCAAGCTAAAAAAGCTGTATGTTTCTTATCTTAGAAGACTCAATTCGAGGTAAAAGGTTTATGATTTTTATGGTCATTCTTGGGAAATTTCTTGGAAAGAAACACATCCTCATTGCTTTTAAGACTGGTTTCCAATTCTCCTTCAGTCTTTAACCATTGATCTCACACTTGAAAAACTGATAAAAGTATCATCTAGATAAACTTCCCTTTTCAGTGATAGAAGAAAGGCTAAGTGCCTTTGTCCACCTTTCTATTTTTGAGAACAAAGCAACTGAACGCTATTGATAGAATACTTGGGAGATTTCTGGTTTCTGCTTGTTTTGTGCTTTGTGCATCAAATAGGGATATGGTTCACGAAACGAACAGTTTTTGACTTTATGACCTGTTGGCCCATACTGAATCTTTTATTGGTGTACTAAATATGTCACTCATTGTTAATAGTATAGTTATGATTAAAAATAATTTTAAATAATTTGGGGTAAATTATCTGCAAGCAAAAACATCCATTTCTCTGTGCCAATTATATTTTATTGTGGATACATCTTTCCTCTTTTCATTTATTTTTAGATTTGATGTTCTAGACTCAGCCAAAATTTTATGCTAATAAATGGCCATAAGAAAACAAACAAAAAAGCACACAGATTAGATAAATAGTGAGTATACTCTGCTAACCCACAAAATAACTCAAATTAATAGATGTGTTCTGTACACACCAATAACTGAAATATACCTTAAACAGATTTGAAGGGATTCAGTTTCTTTGCCTTAAGCCTCTCTTTTATCTTTTCCTTTTAAAAATGAATAATTGTTAAATAGAAAATAAGTTGTGTGGTTAATAACAACAAGGTGTACATAAGTAGGTGTTAAAAGTTGATCTGTTCTTTCTTTGATTGCTTTTAATTTTATAATGACTTTGTTTCTCTGAAGTATGACTTTAAACCTGGAAAGTAAGGTGACATTATCTATTTTCTGTTCTTTTTTTTCACTGTTAAATATGTTTTCTCTTTATTAGTATCAATACAATTCATGTTATTACATTTCATATCGAATGCACTTTTTTTCTTTTTCTGTTCTTAAGCATATGAATAAACTGTCGTCTTTGTCCAAGGTTTTCTTTACCCATATTTTCATGAAACTTCACCATGGTGACTTGCTTTTTAATACCTTCCTTGCACTGATTACTTGCAAGAACCACTTTGTGTCTGACTCTTATTTTATCATGGATTTCAAGACTCTCACTTTTGAACTTATGTTTTTCATGTCTTTCTAGAGTGTTCCTAGTAGAGTTTGGTTAGTTGTTTTTCTAGTGTGAATTCAGAAATAGGGGCTATGTGAAATTAATTTCCTTCTTTCTTTACAGAAATGTTTCTACTACCAGTCAACATGTCTGCTGCAAATGTGAAATTCTAACCAGTTGTCTCAATCCATGGGCATCAGTTACCTTCAACTTTTCCCAGTATTCTTCTAAGTCTAAGGGAAATGATAGCTTTCAGTTGTGTATCAATGTGACTAACAATTCAATTTTTCCATTTTGACTTTACTGATTACACATGAGGTTGATTTGCCCATATTTAAATACCCATGTTTTATCAGTTAGTGTGGGATATGCTTTACTCATGGTGTCTAACAGATACATTGCACTTTTCTTTTCAATACTATTGCAGTTTTAAATTAACTATAGTGTAAGATTTACAACTTATTCAACTTATTACTAAATGAATTGCCTTATTAATCAAAAATCTGTATTTTCCATGACATACAAAGATACAAGTAGAATACATATAGGTTCATTTTTATTAGTTCTAGTTTCCTAAGTTAAGTAACATCCAAAATTTTAGGCTAATTAGATATTATTGGCAGTTTTTAATACAATTTTAAATGTTTCTCCCTTACACTAATTTACAAAGAAAAAGACTTGGGTTTGACCTTTTTCATTTTTGCATTGTACTTGAATTGATAGCTTCTTAAAAAGAGGGAAAATGATATAATGAAAACAAATAGGAAAAATTTAAAAAGGGAGAATAAAGAATAAAGTTTCTTCATATTCTTAATGGAAATTTGAGTCTCTGTAATTTGAAGACATTGCTTGCCTCATAATAGTCAACAGTTGAAATTTAATCTTATATTTGGAAGTATCAGTCATATATTTTCAGAATATATAAAAATAATAGATTGAATTCATTTTTTTATTGTTGTTGTACTTGTTTGAGACAGTCTTTCTATATAGCACTCGCTTTCCTGGCACAAATTATGTAGACTAGGCTGGTCTGGAACGCTCAGAGCTTGTCCTGCCCTGTCTCCAGAGTGTTGAAATTAAAGGCATGTGCCAGAGCTCCTGGCTGGAGCTCCTGTTTTAAACTGCTGTTAAATATAAGTTGTAGAATTGGAAATTTGTGTGGTTGGTGTTGCTAGGCTTGCTTTTGCTGTTAAGGGATCTTAAACAGTCAGTGTGTTTGATCTCTCAACATGTGTGCAGTCTCTTTTCTAAGTACCTCTTTCATATCTAGATGATTTGGAGCCAGATTAACATTCTCTACTATTTTTCAGAATCCCTTGATGTAGGCTTCTAACTCTTTATGCAAATGAAGAATTATGAACAGGTCTCAGAAAGAATCGATGTACCAAATCTACCATATCTGGCAAGTGCCAAGAAAGCTGAAGCAACATTGTATTATTCTCCACTCATTTTTAAAGTTTTATAAATTTAGAACCAATGACATTCTGATTTTCACAGGAATAAGCATTGATCATTATAGCTTCTTCTATATCAGGTCTAGTAAAACATAAAGTTTAGACAAATTAACTTTCACAGTGTTCATTTGAGCAGAGGTATATGATTCATAATTTGAACAGTGCTCAGACCCGGAATGGGTCCTGAGAGTACCATCCAGCAGCATGAGCAGTTAACTTCTGGTTTATGGTGAAACACATCAGATAAATGAAAAAAAAAACAAAACTACAAATTAGCATGCCCTTATATGGTTGAAGTCTGATTTTTTTCAGCCTGTGAAGGTAGACTGTTTGTAGTGTACTAGAATCTAGTTGCTGAAACATATGTACCTCCAGATATGTTTTTATTGTTTTATTTTTCAACATAGTATTTTTATTGATTTCTTTGGAGCTTTCACATTATACACTCTATTATATTCTCTCAGCAGTCCTTCCCAGTACTCACTACCACCCTTGTTACCCTCCCAACAAGAAAAAAAAAGGAAGTCCAATTTGTGTTATCTATATATTCACTGGGGTGTTGTCAAACTCTCAGTTACCTGGCCTCTATATGGACCTGAGTCCTTCCCCTCCCACTTCCCTGCTCAAAGTCATCTAATCTGGAGGCCAACACCTTAGCATCCTATCACAATTTTGAAGAGTTCTCTCTGATGGCTTCCTGTCTAGGCTGTTACTCTTCTTTTGGGGGGGTGCTGGAATGGAGGTAGGGGTTGTCACAGAAGTCTTCCATGTCTCTCTTCCTCAACCATTTGTCTGAAGTCCTCAATATCACTGTGAAAGTAGCTTATTTGCTCTTTATGGGCCACAGAAACATGGATTCTGGGCTTCCACATAGATTCTGGGGTCAGCACAGATCACAAACAGGGCTCCAAATTAAGGCAAGACCACAACTCGGTTAAGGCCCTCCAATGCAGCTGGGATCAAAGACATCAGCATGGCTTCCAGTCACAGCATAAACCATAGGCATTGACCTGACATTTGATAACATAGGCTATGGACATCAACACAATCCTGGCTGCAGAAAGACCATGAACTAAGACATGGCCCTCTGTGACAACATGGATCCAGACATCACCATAACCTTAGGTGGCAGGGCAGGAAGGCCACTGGATCAGAAGGTCCCTGTCCACAGCATAGCCCAAGAATATCAACATGGCTTTAGGCTGCAGCACTAAAATTGTTCTTCTGCATGCCTTTGGTGAGAGCATGGGCCATGGACATCAATACAGATCCAGCTGTACTAGGACTATGGCCCTAGTTACTAGCCTGGACATCAACATAGACCTTAGTGATAGCTCAGGCTACCCACGTCAATAAGGGAAGCACAACCCAGGGAGATCAACATAGAATTATGCCACAGCACAGGTCATGAACATTTGCATGCCTTCAGGTGACAATATAATCCTTAGACATCAACCCAGACTGCATGGTGGTCCTTTGAAGATGTCTGATCTGCAAAGTAGACTCTTGTTCATCTCAGGTTTTCATTATTGCTAGTATCTAGGGTGACTTCACATCCAGGCAGCTCATTCGAGGGGCTGATTCTGCATCTGCTTTAGCTGTGGGTTGCTGCAGATCATCCAGTCAACTCCACCGGGTATAAACAGGATCTTCCATCTACCTAAGTTCTCATTCTCACCTGTCACCATTCTCATGTCACCAGTTCGGCCTCTCTGGTGAGGCCCACTGCTCCTCTCCTTCACTGCTCTTTGCTCACAATGGCCCCTGCTGGATTTGCCATCATGTAATAAGGACACTTGCTCCACTATATTCATAGCAACCTTATTTATAATAGCCAGATGCTGGAAAATACCCAGATGTCCATCAACAGAGTAATAGACACAGAAAACGTGGTACATATACACAATGGAATACTAAACACACACACACACACACACACACACACACACATACTACTACTCGGCTATTAAAAACAATGACTTCATGAAACTCGCAGGCAAATGGATGGAACTTGAAAATATCATCCTTAGTGAGGTAACCCAGTCACAGAAGAACACACACAGTTTGCACTTGCTGATAAGTGGCTATTAATCCAAAAGTTTGCAATACCCAAGATACAATCCACAGACAATATGAAGTTCAAAAAGAAGGAAGACCCAGCAGAAGAGGGCATCATATCCCATACAGATGTTTGTGAGCCACTATGTGGTTGTTGGGCATTAAACTCAGGACCTCTGGAAGAACAGTGAGTGCACATGGGCTGGAGATATGGCTCAGAGGTTAAGAGCAAAGTGTGGATGCTTCAGTGCTTCTTAGAAGGGGGATCAAAATACTCACAGGAGGAAATACAGAGACAAAGTGTGGAGCAGAAACTGAAGGAAAGGCTAGCCAGAGACTGCCCCACCTGGGGATCCATCCCATATACAGTTGCCAAACCTGGACATTATTGTGGATGCCAGGAAATTCTTGCTGATGGAAGCCTGATATGGCTGTCTCCTAAGAGACTGTGCCAGAGTCTGACAAATACAGAGGTGGATGCTCACAGCCAACCATTGGACTGAGCTTGAGGTCCCTGATGGAAGAGTTGGAGAAGGGACTGAAGGAGCTGAGGGAGTTTGCAACCCCATGGGGAAACCAACAGTGTCAATCGGCCAGATCCCCAGGAGCTCCCAGGGACTGAACCATCAACCAAAGAGAGACCCATGGCTCGGGCTGCATATGTGGCAGAGGATGGCCTCATTGGACGTCAGTGGGAGGAGCCACTCTTGAGTCTGAGGGAGTTTGATGCCCCAGTGTAGGGAAATGCCAGGGTGGAACGGTGGGAGTGTGTGTGTGTGGGTCAGGGAGCACCCTCTTAGAGGCAAAGGGAGTGGATATGGGTTAGAGAGTTTTGGGAGGGGAGACCTGGAAAGGAGATAACATTTGAAATACAAATAAAATATCCAATAAAAGGGTAAAGAGAAAAAATAAAATATACAAAACCAAAAAAAAAATACTTTGCATTATTTCTATGCTGCTTAAAAGCAAATGTGTTCTATAATAGCACATTTAAGAAGTATTTCATGTGAGAGATCACCATTGGAAAGTCATACAAAAGAGTGTATTCAGTACATGTGTTTAAAAGTTCTTATGTTCATTTCCACCCTTTTTGTGCCTCTGTCACTCCTCCCATTGGCTTTTATCTTGCTTAGTTCTAACATACTTTTGTTCTTTACTATCTTTCTCTAGCTTAGCCTAGTTACCCTAGGCAGGTAAGTACTTCTCTTTTAAGCATATATTTGTTTTAAACTATTGCTCTGCCTACCTTCACTTCAGCATTTAATTTCCTTGGACTTTAGTTTCAATATTCTATGGTATTACTATTTTGGTTGCTGTTGTTGTTTAGATTAAATGAATTTGTTTTTACTGCTAGCAGAAGGACAGCAGACTTAGATTTATGTGGAAGTGAATCTTTAGGTAGCTTTTGTTTCAGTCGATAATTTTTTTTGTATACACATTACATCCCAATCACAGACCTTGCTCCAGTCTCACCCTTATGAATCCCTTCCCTCATTAAGGGCAGACATCAGCAAGGTATGCATTAAAAATAACCCAAGAATTCACAACTGGGTAAGGAAATGTTTTTCTTCGCTCAAGTCTTTTTATTGTTTGTGTTTTTGTTTTTTGTTTTTCCTGGTATATAGTAATAGAAGACCATTTCATCTCTTTCCTGTACATAAGCAGATTTTACAGACACAAAGGCAGCTGTTTATATCTCACAGCCCAGGATCCTATTCTTACCTCACCTGCAGGACACTAGGACCTCCCAGGCATTCCAGAGCAAAAGGTCAGCAGCCATTAAAGGATACATGGTTCCATATTAAGTTTCTTTAGTCATCACAGGGGACCAGTGTAAGCTATGACTCAGGTCTGAGCGCTCTAACGACTGGGATAGAGTGGTTCATCTCTGGGCGTGCAAAAGCATAGGGCCATCGGGTTACAGTTGGCTGTCACGGCCTTATGATTACCCAGGCTCTTATCATAAGGATCAAACATCGATTCATGTTGAAGCACAGCTTGATTCTGAGCCCGTGGAGCTAATACCTTAACAGGGTTGATCCTTCTCTTAATATATGCTAACAGCCAACTTAGAAAGCATAGGGTGATTGTAATTCTAAGGAACACTAAGGGAGTTGCCTCAGTTATGACACTTAAAAAAGGTTTTAGCCATGAAAAGAGAGAGAGAGAGAGAGAGAGAGAGAGAGAGAGAGAGAGAGAGAGAGAGAGAGAGAGAGGCAAAAAAAGCTGTTTTCTGAACCACATCCAGTATTTCCCTGACAATTCCTGGGCATATGAACAATGCTTTTCACCTAAAACTGCACAGAGTCCTTCTTCCCCTAGGAGAAACAAATCCAGTCTTTACTAGTTTTGTAAAACGTTTTCTGTTAAAGAATCTATTTGTTTTCAAGTTGCCCTTCGGGGTCTTTTAGGTGTTGTATATCTTGGTGTACTTTATTATTCAGCACTTTAAAATTCTGATCATGGATAATTACGATTGATACTCCCCAAGGCCCCGGCACCTGCCATTCCTGCTGTCATAGGAGGGGCAAAACTATAGCTCTATTTCTAGTCTATTTGCTTTTAGCGGGCTTTGTTGGCCTTCACAATGGAAGTGTTCTCTGGTGAAGCTTCCCGGGAATTGCTCACGAGTGGGTTCTACATAGAGGAAGAGCTTAAGAATGAAACGAAGGGGGTCGAGAGAATAGAACACACAGAGACATTAGTGCATGGCTGTACAAAATCTTTCTTTTTACTTTGGGGATAAGAGCAACAATACGTGCTGTGGGCGTGACTCTCCCTCCCAGGGTCGAAGAGTCTTTTCAGCGCTTCTCAGCAGGCCCTTGGCGCCAAGGTTCCTCAAGGAAACTTACCCCATAGGGTCTGTTGCTTTGCTGGAGGCTGAGGTGTGACAAAAGGCTTGTTCCCAGAGTTCTGCCAGCTCCACCAGGCGGGGGGGAGGTGTGGCTGGAATTCCTCAGCTCAGAGTAGATGAAATGCAGGCAGCTGAATTTGACTATCAGGTTATATGGCATTACAATGACTCTCTACACTCTGGATGCAGACAAAAATCTTTACCTTATTCCCATGTACACAGGTATATTTGTGAGAGGAAGTAAGCTAAAATACTTCAATTTTCTTTTTTGTGCTCCTAATTTGGCATTTTTAGAGAGTCTGCACATGAATATCCAGCATGTCCCTAGAGGAACCAGGAAGTATATTCTTATGTGTTCAGACCTGCTGGTATATAACCCTGCTGTGGTTTATAAAAAGATAAGGGAAGGAATGTTTGTTGGAGGTATAGTCACATATGGAAGGGGAAGGGTTACCTCCATGGGTCCATGCTGAGGCATTCTGTCTCACTGAGGGACTAGTCACAAGACAGGGTGGTATAGTTATAGAATAGAGTTTTTTCAGGGCAGGGTTGGGGAAGGAGTTGAGAGGATAGTAGAGACAGAGAAAGGCAGAGAGAGAGAGAGAGAGAGAGAGAGAGAGAGAGAGAGAGAGAGAGAGAGAGAGACAGAGACAGAGACAGAGACACAGAGAGACAGAGAGACAGAGAGAGACAGAGACAGAGAGACAGACAGACAGACAGAGAGAGAGAGAGAGAGAGAGAGAGAGAGAGAGAGAGAGGAGAGGCCAGCCATGAGTGCATGGAGAGAGGGGAGAGAGAGGAATGGGGAGAGAGGGGAAAGAGGACAGAGGGAGAGCAAGAAGGCAAGAGAGCAAGAGAGAGCAGAGGGGGCAAGCAGTCCCTTTTATAGTGAGTCAGGCACAGTTGGCTGTTGCTAGGTAACTGTGGGGCAGAGCTTAGACAAAATCCTTACAATGCAAACATTACAAACTTAGCAACAGAGGGAGTCTATGAGATCATAAACTGAAGAGATTAAGCATACATAGTGGTTGGAGTCACAGAAAATTTGATTACTACCCCACACAACATGGAGGTCATGGACCTAGGCAATGCCGACAATCTTCTCCCAAGTTAGGAAGAGTACAATTTATTTATCCATCCACTGTACTAACCTCAAAATCACAAACTCAGGGACAATGTGGAAGAATGGAGCATTAGTTATATTTTGGAGTAGGGTCAGAGTTGAGTCTGTCACCCTAGGTGATGTGTTTTATATAAGTCAGGGATATTCCTCCCCCCTGAGTTACCAGCCATAGGATGTGTGTAGTATAGAATAGAGTTTATTTGGGGTCATGGAAAAGGGAGTTGAGAAGGGAGTAGAGACAGAGAAAGCAAGTGAGTACACAGAGAAGTACACAGAGAGAGAATGAGTAGAGAAGAGTCTGGTGAGGAAGGGGAGAGAGGGAGAAAGTTGTAAGGGAGAGTGAAGGGAGTCAGAGGGTCAGAGAGACAAAAGAGTCCCATTTATAGCAAGCCAGGCCTAGCTGGCAATGTATGAGAACTAGCCCATTGTAGCTGATGAAGAGGCTTTAAGGGGGATAGAAAGGGGGCATTTCTTAGTCTTTCATAGGAGCAGACAGATTTTACTGGGACAGTTTATAGGATTAGTCCAGTAGAGTGCTACTCCTCTTTTGTAAGGGAAACTTCCATATTTGAGTATGAGCCCCTATAAGCCACTTAATTTTATACTTAATTCATTCCTGATTTTAACCTTCACAATGAAGAGGTTACAAGTCTTAAGTCTGGCAGACTTGTGGGGTAGAACTTTTCTACTAAAGGAAGATGTAGGGGTCTTTGTGTTCACCTGTGGCTGCATAAGAGTCTCTAGACTTAGATGTACAGACTGGGGTGAAGCAATGGTATTCTCTATGCCTATTGTGGCAGTGTACTTGTCCATCAGGTGCGCATGTATAAAATTGCAATGACCAAAGAAATGTTTCCTACATGATGATCCTACACTGGGGTCATCTCCTCTGTAACTTCCCCAATCAGCAATTAGGTCATTGCTACCAAGATAAATCACATAGGTCAATGACACAGGTTGGGAGGTGGCATTTTGCGAAATGTCTATTATTTCTCAGCCTGAGGTTTGAGGCAATTCTCACTCTCTCACTTTAATTTTAGTTGGCCAGGTATAAGATTTACCAGTTAAAATTCCCAGCATCATTCTCAGTGTTGGTCTGAGGTATGTGTGAGCTGCACATTGAGAGAATGCTGGGAGTACCACTTTGTTCTCTATTTTTCTCCTTTGTTTTGGCTAGTCAGAATCTGCTTTTAGAGGGGAATGGTGGATCTAAGCTGTGGTTTCTGCTACCTTAACAGTTCTTGGCATAGTCTGGATCACAGGAGATGGTCTCTTCCAAGAGGCACTGGAGTCTTTCTGGGCAAGATCCAGACTATGTACCCAAGCTGGAACTGGTGAGCTGGCTCAATCAGAATGGTTTTGGGTGCCTCTAGTTGACCTCTTCAATGACCTGTAAAAACTTCAGGAAAGAATTATTAAATAGCTCAATAGCTTGAGGCTTCCTGTTAGTAGGAATGGAAGGAGGCAGAGTGTCTACCCCTGATTTCAAGTGTCTTCAGCTTATCTATGTACGGGAAACATCCCTTTCTAGGGGTCAGGTCCCTCAAGTCTAGTTGTCCACAGGCAGGTGCTAGTGTGACACCCACTGGCTCATGCAGTAGGGATACTGAATGTATTACTGCAGGAAGTGAAACCTAATCCCAGAGAAGTGTAAAACAAGAGCCTGAGAGTGGGTGAGCCCTGTGTTGGTCATCAGTGGCTCTACGAAGGAGCATTTCAATGGAGTGGGGGTTGCAAACAGCCAACACCTGTCCCATGGTCAGTTTATCAGTTTCCTTTAGCAACAGTGCTGTAGCAGCAATTACCCGGATGCAGGCTGGTCTTCCTGCTTCAAGGGGATCTAGGCATTTGAAAAATAAATCACAGGCCTTCTCCAGAGTCCAAAAGGGAGAGTCAGTAAGTCTTTTGCTATCATCTTTCTCTCATCTACAAACAAGTGGAAGATTTATTAGTATCAGGTAGCACATCTGCTGAGGCTGATGTCAAGGCTCCCTTGAGATTTTGAAATGCCTTCTTCTCTTTTTGCTCCCACCTCAAGGGGTCATTTTCTTTCAGGTTCTGGTGAAATGGCTTTACTATTTCAGCAACACTGGGTATCCATAGATTAAAGTGTCTGATTATACCCAGAAATTCTCTCACCTACTTCTTGTCCCATGGCTCAGAGATATTTAGAATAGATTGAATTCTGCTAGTGGACAAAGTCCCTTCTCTACCTTCTAAGTCACACCCCAAATGAATTACCTTACTGGAAAACAATTGGGCCTTTTGCTAGCTTGGCTCAGGCTTGTTTGGGGAGCTTGTAAAATTTCTGGCTGTTCTCGGATCCCTCCCTGAAGAGGGTTACTAATATCCTAGCCAGTCCTATGTGTCTGCCCCCCACCCCCACACCATGCCACCCCACCCTGTCCCACCCCAATGTGGTTTTGTGTTGTTATAGTCTCTGAGTAAAACCTTCTATTTTTTTAACTTTCTGCAAATATCTGGGCTGAGTTTTTAACATATACAATATTAATAGCCTGCTGGTTCCCTGGAGTACTTGAGTCAATGGGTGTGAACTCCTGATATGTTTCTCTGATACACTCCAGGAACCCAGGAAAGGATTCCTCCATAACTCTATATAACTTTGGAGAAATTTGTTGACTTTATAATCAGTCTTTTTCAGGTGGATCTGACAACAGATGTCTAGCCTCCCCCCACTCCCCCCCCCAACACACACACACACACACCTTGATCTGTGTTCAGGTACTGTCTAGTAATGTTGAGGGCAGTATTTGGTGATGAATATCCTTTCTGCATCTAATTCATCTGGGACCCACCTACAATCTGCCAGGTGGGTAGATGGGTGAAGAAAAACAGTTTCCATCAAGTTAATGAGTGATTAAAACAGATAAAGCAAAAGGGCTCTGCTTACCTCCTTAACAACTCAGCAATGGCAGGACACTTCAGAAGGAGGGAGAGCCAAGGTCACTGTAAGGAAACTGATGTGGGAGGCAATGATTCCCTGCCAGTTTTCCTGGCAGTTTGAGAGTCAAATAACCCATCGTTGGCCAGCCCACATCAAAGAGTGTGGAGCTTCCAAGGTAGTAACTTAACTTCATTGTCAGGCTCAGGGAATTTCTGGAAATGTTGCAGCATGTTGTTCAGGGGACATTTGGCTGTATTTTGTCCAGCCTCCATCCCTGCAACAAAATATGGATACACAAATCCAACCGTCAGTAGACACTAATATACCAAAACAGTACACCAACACTGTCAGAGGAGGACAAACAAGATCAGACACATTGATGTAGGGTGGACACTTCACTCAAACGTTAAACCCAAAAGAAGAAAATGTGTCTCTTGTGTCCTCTGAGATGAAGGTCTACACTTGTGTTTAATCTTGCTGTCTCTCCAAATGTCTGAACTCCAAAACAAAACAGAAGAACTTACCAATCACATTTGTTTGGCTGTTTTACTTTGTTTTGATTTTTTTTTATTTTCTAAGTTTTTTTATTTACATTCCAAATGATTTCCCCTTTCCCATTTCCTCCCTCCCTGAAAGTCCCATAAGCCCCCTTCCTTCCCTCTTTTCCCCATTCAACCCCCTCTCGCTTCTCTGTCCTGGCATTCCCCTACATCCAGTTTTTCCAGGACAAAGGGTCTCTCCTTCCATATTCTTGGAAATCTATTGATATGTGAATTATGCCTAGGGTATTCCGAGATTCTGGGTTAATATCCTCTTATCAGTGACTACATATCATGTGTGTTCTTCTGTGATTGGGTTAACTCTCTAAGGATGATATTTTCCAGTTCTGACCATTTGCCTAGGAATTTCGTGACTTCATTGTTTTTAATTGCAGAGTAGTATTCCATTGTGTAAATATACTACATCTTCTGAATCCATTCCTCCTTTGAGGGAAATCTGGGCATAAAACCAGACACACTGTAACTAATAGAAAGGAAACTAGGGAAGAACCTTGAACATATGGGCACATGGGAGGATTTCCTGAAAAGAATTCTAATAGCTTATGCTCTAAGATCAAGAATTGACAAATGGGACCTCATAAAATTACAAAGTTTCTGTAAGGCAAAGACACTGTCAAAAGGACAAAGGGGCAACCAACTAACTGGGAAATGATCTTTACCAACCCTACATCTGACAGAAAGCTAATATCCAATATATACAAAGAACTCAAGAAGTTAGACTCCAGATATCCAAGTAACCCTATTAAAAATGGGGTACAGAACTAAACAAAGAGTTCTCACCTGAAGAATATCTAATGACTGAGAAGCACCTAAAGAGATGTTCAACATCCTTAGTCATTAGGGAAATGCAAATCAAAACAACCCTGAGATTCCATCTCACACCAGTCAGAATGGCTAAGATCAAAAACACAGGAGACAGCAGTTGTTGGCAAGGATGTGGAGAAAGAGGAACACTCCTCCACTGCTGGTGGGATTGCAAGCTGGTACAACCACTCTGGAAAGCAGTCTGGTGGTTCCTCAGAAAACTGGGCATGACACTCCCAGAGGATCCTGCTATACCACTCCTGGGCATATACCCAGAGGCTTCCCCTGCATGCAATAAGGACACATGCTCCACTTTGTTTTGATTCTAACTTGCAAATCTGTAGTGTATGTAGTTCACTTTGGACTTGCTCCCTCAGGGCCGTGGTCACCTCAGTCTTCCATGTCTCCTTGGGCCTTTCCCTTTTCCAGTTTCTCAGGTTGGGCCGCCTTAAGGGCTTTCCTGAAGGTCACAACATTCTACCATTTTGCCAAGACATAGACACACCCTCGCCTCCCAACTTGAACTGTCTACAATGATCATGGAAGCATTAACCTTGGCAGAGAGGACATTCCTAAAAGGAGAAACTTGAAAATATGTACGGTATTCTACAAACAAGACTTCCTCCCACAGCCATCGACACTCATGTAGGCTCACTCATTTCTGACTTTCTGTTCAAGGGCCAGGAACCTTGTCAAGCCATCCCTTACACATGCCCAAGAAGGATTTGACAACCGCATGCTGTCACTATTTTGTTTTCTTAAATTACTGTTAGTCATTAAAAAAAAACCAGTACATTAGTGACCTGTATATTAGTTGAGGAAGGATGTTTGCAGCTATAACAGAGGAGATGGAAATATGGAGGCACATATTTTTCTTTTATTTTGTTATCTTTAAAAAACAACAATGAACAATTGGAAAATTGAAGGGAGAAAATTGCTAATTTTATACTGCAATAAGTTTTGTGTTTTAAAATGAAATTGCTGTAGAATTCCTTATTGCTAAGAATGATTTAAAGAACAGAAACCTAAAACACATGAAATAAATAGAAAGTGGAATAATTTTAACAGAAATAATGAACTTCAAAACATCAGCTAGCTAGGTAATCTAACAGCTGTTTGTTGCAAAAATCCAAGACTCTCTGCAAAACACTCTAATTTATGACTTTCCCTGTAGCTAATACCTCTTTCCATAGATATTTCCCTGCTTTTTTCATAGGCTTACACCCCCTTAAGGGATTTTACACCTGTTGTATTCTAGTTTTAAAAAAATACAAATAACCTTTTCATGCAATGAGCTAACGTCATTTTTTAATATTAAGCAACTTAATAAAAATATCATATACAAGCACACTGTGTCTTCTATTATAGGATTATTCATAAAAATCTTACCTTTAATTTACTTGTTGTTTTAGGTGCACAGAATTGACAAAAGAAAAATGGAACTACCAAATCTCATCAAATTTATCACCTAATCTTAGAGAAACTAAAATCAAAACATGTAGAGACATTTTTTATGGAAAAGTGAAAATATTAACACTGATGACATGTGAGCCAAAATATATTTATTCAAGTGACTATGATTTCTATACAGGAATTAATTTCACTAATAGTTCCTGGAATTCTATTCATTAGTTTGTAACACAAAGCATGTTGTAAATTAAAGTGATATGACAACTTATACATTTATACCAGCTTGAACAGCTGTATGGTATTTATGTACTAATTTTTTAAAAATGTACCTCATAAGCTTGTGTCCTTCATTTTGGCAAATCTTTATGCACACATTGTTCTTGTTCATCTCCCTCCCTGACTGCGGTTTCCTGTGTATGTCCCTGACTTCCTTTTCCCTTCAGTAACACTGGTTCTGCCTTCATGATGCATGTACTCAATTCTATTTTTCCCATTCCTTCCTCCTTTCTTCCCCTGCCTAGTTCCATGAGCCATATACCCAGTCACACATAAATTAAAATCTGCATGCTTTATATGAGATGAAATACAGTATGATTATTTCCAAGATTGATTTGATTTATTTTTCTTAAGATAGTAAATGGCCATCAGAGCCATATATATATATATATATATATATATATATATATATATATATATATATATCCTTTTTGTTTATCTGCTGATGGGCACCAAGGCTTGTCATCATTTCCTGGCAACTGAGAACAAGGCATTGATAAAAATGGGTCTGAAGTCATATCTAGGAGATTTTAACTAGGCTGCTACAGCTATAAGCTGTGCTGTGTTGCAACTCAGTGTATGGTCCTATTTCTAGATTTTATGAGAAAGCTCCACGTGGATTTCCATGGTGGTTTCACTGTACATTAACATTTTTGAAATGTTGTGGAATCTCTTTTGTAATTCTTGATACTATTTCCTTTGTGGTTGGAGTACTTTTAAAAAAAAAGTTTCTATAACTTTAAAAATGTTCTCTTTCTATAAGATGAAGAATTTTTTTCTCTATTTTTATCAAGTTGATTTAAAGTTTAATGCCACTGACCCATTAAAATTCAGTTGTTGTCCACTGTGAACTGGATTCTAGATAGAATCAGTTCTTCTCAAGGTACACACTCAGTTTTTCCAGAGTCATCTGTTGCATGCTTTTAAGCCCTCTGGCAATTATGAAGCACCTGTATTTGCACAGACTAATTTTTGGATCTTCTGCTCTATACAGAACTTCTCAGATCTACATCCTGTTTTCTGTCCAACCTCATGACACCTTTGTTTCCTTGACAATGTGCATCAATTCCAGATCAATTCTTGTAACATCTTCAGAATTGCCTGCTTTCACACACCATTCTTTCTAGGATGGCTTCTGTCATTTGATTCTTAGTTTCTTTGTCTATTTAAAGTATGTTTATTTGGCACAAGATGAAAAAGTTTGATTTTAAATCCAGTCTGTATATTTTTGTTAATGAGTGAAAGCTATTTGAATTAAGACAAGTTTGTTAATTTTTGTGTTTTGTTGGAAAGGTGTTTATTATGACTAATTGTGTTGTATTTTATTCTGTTCTTCCTATAATATCACTGGAAGGGAGGCAGTATCTTCCTCGTCTTCGTTAGAGTTTTCTTGCTGTAAAGAGAAACTGTGGCCACAGCAACTCTTAGAAAGGAAATTATTTAACTGGGGGTGGTGGTTTAGAGTTTCAGAGATTTAGTTCATTATTGTCATGACAGGGAACATGGCAGTATGCAGGCATATATGGAGCTGGAGAAGGAGCTGAGAACTTTACATTTAATCTGAAGATAGCAGGAGATAGATTGTGTGGCACACTGGGTGTAGCTTGAGCATGGAACAGAAAACCCATCCCACAGTGACATATTTCCTTCAATAAGGCCATGCCTACTCCAAAAATCCACACCTCCTAACAGTGCCATCTGCCATGGTCCAAGCATTCAAACGCATGTGTTTATGGTAGGCAGACCTATTCAAACCACTCATTTCCTAGGAGTCCTCTCCTTGCTCATCCTCTCATGAACTTTGTGTGTTTCTTACTTTTCAAGGAATAAACTTTTCTTCCTCTATGTAACACATTTCTTTAAATACATTCTGAATTGTTAGTATCTCAGAGACTATCTCAGTGTGCGTGTATCTGACTTGCTTAATATATTGATTTTGTCTGCCATTTAATTGCTTGAAATATATTCATCTGTTTTAAACATAGTTTTGAGGATTTTATATAGCATATAATATGTTTAAATTCAATTCATCCCTCCTACCCAATTCACCGTCATATCCTCCCATCTTCCTTGCTGCTTTTTCTCTCAATTCCATGCACACTCTGCTTTCTAAAAACCCATTTAGTCCACATATGTGCTTTTTTTACATGCTTGGGTGTAAGACCATACACTAGAGCATGGATAGTTTTTCAGGATTAGCATTCCATTACCAAAGAAAACTGACTCTCTCTCTCTCTCTCTCTCTCTCTCTCTCTCTCTCTCTCTCTCTCTCTCTCTCAATATTCATCTGTTTTCCAAATCTTCCTCTGCTTGGGATGGTATTTCTTAAGTTCCACTCCAATTCATGCTAGGATAGGGGTTAGTCTGATCTCATAAATGTCCTATGTGCATGTTCATAAATCCTGGGTAGCAGTGCTCTTGTGTGAGAAAAATATGAACTGACCATGCCACAATTACTTTTTCTCTTCACATTGAGCAGTTGTGTGTCTCTGAATTAATCATCTACTCTATACATAAACTTGTTTGATAATGTTTGAGAATTCACTAATCTATGGGTATAAAGTTAAGAGTCTAGTGTACTTTATTATTTTGTCCATTGAGCAGAGTAGCAGAACTAGGTTTTCCCTAGCATCTACAAACTAGCCAGCCATGGGAATTGGCTCAGTTAATGGTACTGAAAGGCCTATATAAACTCCATTTGTCTCCATTTAAGAACACCATTTGTCTTTGTTTTGAGGACCAGTCCTGATTTCAAAAAAGGTCATAAAGCACCAGCTTCAGCAATAGACCAGAAGTCCTAGAAATTAGGTCATAATACACCAGCCTTGGTCATAAAATCCAGAACAAGATCATAAAACCCTCTCCCAAAGAATAGCCTGGGGATAACCACAAAAATGGGGAAAAATCTTATCTCAGAATAGGACATCTGTGCTGGGCAACCCTATTTCATCACATGATTGAATGTTCATGACATAGAAATGTAGACCACTCATCACCTGTGACTGCCTAGCAGCACCAATGAAATTTTAGATTACCCAATCCTTCTAGAGAGATCCCCTGGTTCCCTATAAGGAGGCCTATGTGCCTTTATCTAGGGTTGCCATTTCAATTAATGGTTGACTCCTGCAGGCTGGTTGTTTCTGGAGAAAACGTGCACTTTGTTTGTGCATACTTTCTGAGTCTGGGGTCTTCCTTCAGCGATTTTTGGATCCTTACAGTGCCAGGCATGACTAAAGCTTTAAATCTATTCAGAAAATAGGTTGATTCTTGAATAAAATTCCCACCACTATTGAAGTAGTTATCATACCTTTCCTGGATAGTTGTTATTCTTCTTGGTTGACGTCACAGCTAGCTGATGATGATATTTCCCTCTAGAAAGCATTAGAAAAGAAAATCCGACACTATAGCAGTTAACCAGTTGACAGGAAACTTCCAGAATAATACCCACTTTATTTTTTTTTGTGTGTTGTCATCACCAATAGGTTCTTACCCTCAAGTTCTCAAGGTACCCAAGAGCAAGAATAATAATCTATAATATTTGTGGAGATCTATGTGGCTGAACTATTCAATAACTCAAAACAGAGGTAAACCATAATTGTAACTGAGTGTTTTGACTGATAGAATATTGTGTCCAGCTATTATACCGCTGCTATTGGGTAACTCCATTTTAGCCCCCTTATTATATGTATATATTTTAAGAAAATTTAATAGTAGTAACTTTCCATTTGATATTTTCAAGTGACTAATGTTTATTGTCCTTCAGGGTATCCCCTTCTTTTACCAGGCCCTCCAATATCCAACCCCAATTAAATATTTCTGCTTCATCATTCCTCTTTCTCCCTTCATATTGTATATTTTCTACGTGCTTCCTTTGAAATCCTGTCACACTTTATGAGTTTCTTACCAATTCATGGATACTCTTATTTGAAAACACATGCCTAAGTATTGGAAGCTAACATTTACTTTTAAGAGAGAGAGTTCAACAGTTTTATCTTTATGGTTTAAAGTTAGGTACTCAAAAGTTCATTTTTCTTTTCTTCAGAATAATGTACTATTTTGTATCTGAACCACATTTTGTTATCCATTCATCAATATATAACAAGCATCTAGACTGTTTGTACTTCTTGGCTGCTGTGAAGAGGGCAACAATGAGTGTGTATAAGCAAATGTCTCTACAGTAAGATACAGCATCATTTAAAACAATACACAATAGAGGTTTAGTTAGTTGCTTTGTATGATACATTTATTTTTAGCTTTCTGTAAAAGAGCCTACACTGGTTTCCACAGTGACTCTACTGGTTTATATCCCAGCCCCACACCAGCATTTGTTGCCATCTCTCCTTAGGAATGTAGCCTTTATGACTGGGTAAGAAAAACATTCAAAGCAGTATTAATTTATGCTTACTTGATGAGTAGGGAAGTTGAACATTTTAAATTATATTTAATACACAATTATATTATTTTTTGAGAACTCTGATTTGTTCTGTGCCTCAAATTTTAATTGAACTGTTAATTTTCTTATTGTTTATATTTTATTTTGGGGGAGTTCTGTGTATAATCAAATCCTATGTTCTTTCAGATGTATAGCTGGTAAGGATCTCTTGTCCATTCTGTAGTTTATCTCTTTGCTAGAATGATGGTCTCATGTGCTGCACAGAAGCTGTTTAATTTCATGTGGTACCATTGGTCAGTTGGTTTTAATGCCTGCCTCACCAGAGTCATGCACAGATTCTAGGGTTTCTAGGGTTGCTGATGAGAGAGAGACTTAGTTTGATTGAGGCATGTCAGTCTTGGAATGGAAGTCACTATATCTTCCTTATAGATATTAATCATGAGCCTTATCTACTGTGTATGAGTTGCCATACATTTTTCTCATCCAGGTTTAGGATTTTTCTACAATAAGTTCTTTAAAATTATTTTCCCACATTTAACCTTTATTTCAGCTTGATTATAGTTGCAGAAGTTCTTAGTTTGCTCTCTTGGATGTGTCACAGATTTCCTAGAATATTAGCTCATTTTTTTTCTTTTTTCCTTATATCTGTCTAACTGTCTCATAGTCTCAATCTTCACTCCATCGTTAAGTTTCATTTTTTAAAAATGTTTGATGTGTATTTGCAATGCTATCTCTTGTGTTCTTTCTTTCTTTTTTTTTTCTTTTTGATTGATTCTTTCATTATCAGAATTTCTGGTTGCTTCCTCTACAGAATTTCAACTTTTTTCTTTTTCTTTTTTTCCAACCACAGCTCTCCTCTGCCAGTTTTCTAACTATAGGCACTCTTGAGTTTTGATACAGTATTCTGAAGTTTTGATCAAATATTAAGCCCTGTGTCTAACTAGTTGCTCTGCCTTTAGTCTGTAAGTTGTGTGGTCACAACACATTCTAGTGTCTACATGTTATGATCCCATAAAGTTTTTTTTAGTTAATATAACAAGCATTTGTGTGATCTGAGACTTTCAGGTTTTGTTTATGTACTTTCCAGAACACTGGATATGTCTTAAAACCTTTTCTGTTGATGTTATATCTCTTAAGAAAGTGAGTCTCTTTCAATCAGGAGTACAGGTGGATTAATTTCCTAAAGTCTTATACTGCCCCTGAATGGGCATGGGAGGCAGAGTCCAAGGTTAGCTGTCAGGAGCATAGGAGATCTGCTTCTTCTTCTTGGCTGGGATGCTGCCATCTCATCTGCCGGATCAGCCCCATATTTCTTCTGGAACCATCTGCATCAGCATAAGCCAAATGAATGGCTTGTGCTCTGCCTTTGGCTATCCACAGAGCTACTAAGTGCTAACCTTTGTATTTTGCTAACATTGCTAAAAGAAATAAAAGCCCATGTAATTTTGCCAATAGAAACAACAGAAAGAAAATATAAAAGCAGTATAAAGAACAGACACATTATGCTTACACCATTAGAAATTCTGAAGTAAAATCTTCCCTCTAGCATTTCCCTGTTGGATCACCCTGAAGTGGCTTTGGGAACTCTGCCAACAGTGTGCACTTGCTTGGATGTTCTCTGTCCCCCTTTCTCACCATCTTTCCCTTGGGACCATTTTCTTAATTATGTGCTTGCCAACCCAAAGATGTATCTGAAAAATCTTGTCTACAGATGACCTTACCAAAAAGCACTTCCACTACACTGCTTATAACCCACCCACTTACACAATGCACTTATGTCCCTGCTGTTACTGTGATGAATTATTTATAGTCTTATCTAAGTCCAAATCTTAATTTAATCTTCAAAACCTTTTCATTTTTCCCTATTAGAAACACTGCTCCAACATTTCCATCTATTTTTTTCCATTCTTTCTCTCTCCTTTCCCTTCTCTCATTAATTGCTATCAATGTAGAAGTCTGTCATGACATTTTCCAGGTAAGCAAACTGAACACTTTGGTTGCCCTCACATAACCTTCCAGCTAGCGTTGGAGTTATTTTCCATCCCCTTTATACTCAGTCTCATTAAGCATGCCACTTCCTGACCTCTTAATCCTTCTCTAAACACTGAGGTACACAAAAATCCCATCTCTTACATCATTTCTACTCCACCTACATTCTCCTATTATGTAATTTCATCAGCTTCTTAGAGTTTAACCCATAATTAAAGTCTTTAAAATGTATTTTGTACATGATATTTCAATGTGTGTCTACAAGCAATCTAAAGTTAATTTGTTTGGAAATAATCTTCCCATCCTGTTTTTTTATCTTAATAAACCAATCTATCTCTTTTTCTTTATTTTTGAGATTATAATTACATCATTTCTTCCTTTCCTTTACCCACCTCCAAAACTCCCATAAACCCATGCTTACATTCTAATTCATAGCCTCTTCTTTTATTAATTATTATCCCTAAATATGACATATTTGTTCTGCATAATTTACTTGAATATGTTTTTATCTCTGAACCTTTGGTATTGGATAACTTGTTGGTGGACTCTTTTAATGGGAAGCCTATTTCTCATACCGTGGATATTTCCTACTTGGCTGTAACTAATTTCTTTGTGTACTGTTGATGCTTCACTGTCTTTTGCTCAGTAACTTTGGCATTTTATCATTTTGTTTTATTTTGTTTTCTTTTTCTTGTTAAATACTTTTGTGTAATCAAAGATCTTAGAATAACTCTCACATTCAGTCTGTCATTAAATAGCTACAACTACAATAGTGACAAATTTGGTAGGACTCACCTCAAACGTATAGCTGGATCTGACTCCGTCTCAGCTCCTTCAGCTAGCAACATTCAAGCCTCTACTATTTTGCTAGATTAGTGAAAATATCTTCTAGCTGATCGGTAAGATTAAACTGATAGTCCCTATGATTAATCTCCAGTATGGCCCTGATTGATTCTTTTGTAATAAACTGAAGTCATGTTACCTACTTTTATCCTTTTAACTCACCAATGTGTTTACATCTTATTTTGAATAAAAGCAGTAAGGTTGATGGCAAATTATTGCCCCTCCTTAGCTGTGATTTATTCCTCCTAAACTGTTTAGGAGGAATAAAGCTCTCATATCATGCTCCCACATCATGTTATCTATTATGATATTTTGATACAGATATTTGAATTATGATCTATTTTCTTTAAGATTCTTAAAACCTGAACAATTCTAGCCTTTGATCATCCTTCATCTTTGTTTGTCTGTCACATTCCCTTTTTTTTTTTTTTTTTTTTTTTTCTTATAAGGTCAACATTTAATTGGGGCTGGCTTACAGGTTCAGAGGTTCAATCCATTATCATCAAGGCAGGAACATGGCAGCATCCAGGCAGGCATGGTGCAGGAGGAGCTGAGAGTTCTACATATTCATCTGAAGGCTGCTAGCAGAATACTGGCTTCCAGACAGCTAAGTTGAGGGTCTTATACCCCACACCCACAGTGACATATCTACTCCAACACCTTCTAATAGTGTTACTCCCTGGACCAAATTTCCCTTTTAACATCTTGCATTTTATTCATCTCATATCTTAATCCACTTGAGGACATGATTTTTTTTTTCTCTTGTGACTTATTGTCATTTCAATTGTTTCAATGACTTTATATAGCTTACAACTGTGCTCTGCAAATGTTTGTTTGGCTAATGCAGAGGTTTGGATGGGAAGGGCCGCCTGAGTTTCATACATTTCAGTGTTTGAATGTGCGGTGCCTTCTTGGTTAAACTGTTTGGGAAGGATTTAGGAGCTTAGGCCTTGTTGGGGAAGGTGTGTTACAGGGGGCAGACTGTGAGGTTTCAAAGCTCATAAAATTCCAAATTATGCTTCTTTATCTTAACGTTGTGGATCAGATATACTTCTCAAATCCTGCTCCAACAGCAGGCTTGTCTGTCTGTTGCCATAAGCACTGCTTGATGACTGTGGACTCAGCATCTTTAACTATCATCGTCCCCAAATTTTTCATCCATAAGTCATTGTGCCTCTTTACAGTAATAAATATAAAGCTAAGACAATAAATGCGTTTTTGATACTTTTTGTAAAGCACTCTAACTCTGAGAAACATTTGAAGAACTCCACTGAATTTCAAACAACATTCTTCTCTCTTCTTACTTTAAATGATAGAAACAAATGATCCCAACTAACGTTCTCTCAGCCTATTATTAAGCATTTGTTATACCAACTGCTTTGTACATATCTATTGTTTTAACTTACCTCATCTGTCAAGATTCTTCCATAGTTCATAAGCCTAGTATAAACCCACATAGGTATTCCAATAAATAGAGGCTGAGTTAGTTAAAAACGAAAATTATACTGAGTAGATATGACCAAATGGAGTGAATCTTATGAAAGAAACATCATGGACAAAATGAAGACAAGCTTAAATTGGAGCGGGTGAAACAGATGGTGAAGGAGGCCACTGAATGCTAAGTTTTAAAACTTCTAAGCTAAAGATCATCCTTCCTTCACATGGGGATAGGAAACATGGTAAAAATAAGTTACAGGGAGATTGACCGACTTTTCACAACAGTATTTTTTATATACTTTCACTCTTCATAAAGAAACATAAGGGTGATACAGGGAATGGGTGAGAAGTGACTTGCTTCATTTTCTTTTTCTTTCTTTTTTCCTTTGTTTTCTTTTCCTTTGATTTTGGAAAAAAAAATGTATTTCCAGCAGAGAATGGCAGATAAATGTGGGTGAGAAGGGAGAATAAGAAAATATGGTAAACAGTATGAACAGGGACACTAAGGCTAATTGTGACAACACATTCTAGTGCTGATATCCATATGCACAGAGAATTAATTAAAAATAATCCAGGAACAGATTTTTTTTTAAAAAAAATATGTCAAATAATGCATTTCAGATATGAAGAAAGGAAGTAATGGAAGGAAATGAACTTGGTAAAACCTTTTTGAAGTTGTATAATATATAAGACTTTATGACAAAGAAATATAACTAAGAAGATTTTTTTTTTTGTTTTTCAAGGCAGGGTTTCTCTGTATAGCCCTGGCTGTCCTGGAACTCACTCTGTAGACCAGGCTGGCCTCGAACTCAGAAATCCGCCTGCCTCTGCCTCCCAAGTGCTGGGATTAAAGGCGTGCGCCACCACTGCCCGGCAACTAAGAAGATTTTAATCAGACCAGGTAAGGCAATGTCTATTAGCATTCTGGAGTCCATTGCCAAACAAGCAAAATTTATACTTTTGTAATATTACTTATTATGCTTATATTACTGCTTTATTAACTGGTGTCTGTTTTGACAGTTTACTCCATCTTCATGTATGTCTCTCACATATAAATGGCTGAATGGGTCTCTCCAAATAAGGCTATTTCCCTCATTTCCTTTCTGTGAGTCCTGAGGTGAAAGGTTGGGGATCCTACATCCACGAAGTTCTGCTGATTCTAGCTAATTGCTTTAGAGTATGAAGTTAGTGACAAGAGCCCGGGAACAAGATCTAACTTTGTCCTATAATCCTGATCTAACCTATCTTCATTTCAAACAAAACATTCTTAATGTTGTATGAACAAAAGTAAACTGGCATGTGGATCTAATAGCATTTCTTATCCATGTTCTCCCTTTGAAATGAATTATGCTGCAAACTTCCCATATATAGAATACATGTACAATCTTTCAAATAGAAAAAAACATCATCCTAAGTATTCATCACATCCTACTCAAAGCTTATTATCTTTGAGATTTTGTATCATTCCTTACATTTGTATATTACTGTACATATGTATATATACTGCATATGTTTATGAGTACATTATATACATAATAAATACCCTATTTGCCAAGCAAATTAAAAACATGAGGTATAATTTTTCAGCCTCTTCAATTTCCACGGGCAAACAATAATGTAGAACCAGTGAACAACAGAGGAGCACAGTCAAGTTCCATGCAGTTATCATCATGGGAAAATTAATTATAAACATTATTCCATAGGGATTATGAGACAACAGTGTGAATACATGGAAAATTTTTCCATCTTGAGGGTGTAGATGTTCTCTAGTAACCACTGTACTAAGGTAACCTGAAGGAACACCTTAGACTTCCCGAAAATGCCTTCTGATGAATTTCCACATGTTCATCATTTTCTTTGGTCATTTGTGGCATGTGTGTTTTGCTTGCTGGGTAATCTCAACTCAGATCCATGGAATATTTAAAGCCCGTCCCTACACTTGGAAACTTGCTGGCCTAAGGGGATTTTCAAACTAGAAAATGTAAGACTTTATTAATCCAGACCCAATATTTTTCTTTAATAGGATTCATTCGAATTTAGTTGGCTTTTGGTCTGCTTGCTTTTGGTCCTTGCCTTGTTCTGGTTACCACACCCAAGTTTCGTTTTTAGACCTTCCAAGACTCTAAATCCAGATCTCATTTCTAACTACTCTCATTTCCTCCCTTTGAAGTTAATAGCAGCTACCTGGAGGCTTTCTGCAACAATAATGTGTGAGTCCACACCCTGCACCTGATCTTTTTTCTGAGGTGGTTTGCATAGTTTTAATTTTTAAAAGTTTTCTTAAGTTGCATTTCTTAATATTGAAGTTCTAAAAGATAATTGGTTTCTCCATCTTTACTCAAGTGGAAATGCTTGTGATCTTTAATATTTGCTCATAAACTGGTTTATTCTTTCCTAAGCTAAACCCCTTCCTTTATTAATTTTCCAAGTATATCTAGTAAAACAACATATACCCTTAAGATTCTGTACAACATGTTTGTGCTATTTATAATTACAATTAACATTGGTGTTATAATCTAGAGGCAATAGTCTGATTACATGTTTCTGTTGTTATATGGCTTACAGTTTTTCCAGAATCTAATGCCAATATCTTTATTAATGAAGGGGAACACTACTTCAATGTAGCGATTTCTTTATTTGTAATCAAAATTAACCCAAAGGCTGAAATATTAATGACTTTTCATTAGAAAAGATATAAATTCATAAGTATATCCTTGAGAGAGTACAATGTTTGTTACATATAGCACATATAAATTGATACATATATTCGTATAGATATATATATATAAATATATGTAGTCAACTTTTTTTTATGGAAGTTACAGTCGTTTTAGTCAATGTTCTACTGATATGAAGAGACAAAATCATCACAGTACTCTTATAAAGAAAAATAATTAATTGGAGCTTGCTTACAGTTTCAGAGGTGTAGTCCATTCTCATCATGGTGGGAAGCATTGCAGCATGCAGGCAGACATGGTGCTGGAGTCGGGCTGAGAGTTCTGCATCCAGATCATCAAGCTGCATGAAAAGAGTGACACTGGGCTTTGCTTGAGATTCTGTAACCTCAAAGCCCAGGCATAGTGATATGGTTTCACCAAATCCACACAAGGCCATAAGTCCTATTTCTTTTAAATAATACCAATTCCTATAAGCCTATGAGGACCATTTTCATTCAAACCACCATAAATTCCAAGTCAAACCATCTATTGGATACCTGGAGCCAAAGACAATATCAAATACTATATGTACTATTTCTTTCCTGAATCTGTACATATTAGTGAAGTTGAATTTATATGCTAATCATTCTTCATTAAAAGAAAATATTAAAGCAATTAATTTTCTTAATAATATACTGCAAAAATGTTGTATCGATTTGCCTCTTGGGTATGTCTTTCTCTTTCTGTGTATATATCTTATTATACTTTTATTTGAAATTTTAATAAAAAGGCTTCTTGCTTATCTTTGAACTATTCAAATTAGAAGTACCACTTGTATTTCACTTTTGGGAGAATCACTAATTTTTACTGAAGACAAGTAAAGACTGGAAACAGTGGATACTATTGAATGAGAAGGTGGAGGGAAGAATTTGTGCTGTGGTATGAGGAAGGATGGACAGTAGGATATTTCGAACTTATTTTTTAAAAGTCCTCGCCCAAGCAATTAGACAACAAAAGGAGGTCAAAGGTATACAAATTGGAAAACAAGAAGTCAAAATATCACTCTTTGCAGATGGTATGATCGTATACTTAAGCGACCCCAAAACGTCCACCAGAGAACTCCTAAAGCTGATAAACAACTTCAGCAAAGTGACTGAATATCAAATTAACTCAAACAAATCAGTAGCCTTCCTCTACTCAAAGGATAAACAAACTGAGAAAGAAAGTAGGGAAATGACACCTTCACAATAGTCCCAAATAATATTACATACATTGGTGTGACTCTAACCAATCAAGTAAAAAATCTGTATGACAAGAACTTCATGCCTCTGAAGAAAGAAACTGAAGAAGATCTCAGAAAATGGAAAGATCTCCCATGCTCATGTGTTGGAAGGATTAATATAGTAAAAATGTCCATCTTGCTGAAAGCAATCTACAGATTTAATGCAATCCCCATCAAAATTCCAAATCAATTCTTCATAGAGCTAGAAAGAGCAATCTGCAAATTCATCTGGAAGAAAAAAAACCAGAATAGCAAAAACTATTCTCCACAACAAAAGATCTCCTGGGGGAAAATCACCATCCCTGACCTCAAGTTCTACTACAGAGCAACAGTGCTAAAAACTGTTCGGTATTGGTACAGAGACAAGCAGGAAGATCAGTGGAATAGAATTGAAGAACCGAATTGAACCCACACACCTACAGTCACTTGATATTTGATAAAGGAGCTAAAAACATCCAGTGGTAAAAAGACAGCATTTTTAACAAATGGCACTGGAACAACTGGAGGTCAGCATGCAGAAAAATGCAAATCGACCCATTCTTATCTCCTTGTACAAAGCTCAAGTCCAAGTGGATCAAGGACCTATACTTAAAACTAGATACACTGATGCTTATACAGGAGAAAGTGAGGAAGAACCTTGAATACATGGGCACAGGGGAATATTTCCTGAATAGAACACCAATGGCTTATGCTCTAAGAACAAGAATTGACAAATGGGACAGATGCTGTCCCCCGAGTTTTTCAACTTAGCCATTCTGAATGGTGTGAGATGGAATCTCAGGGTTGTTTTGATTTTCGTTTCCCTGATAACTAAGAATGCTGAACATTTCTTTAGGTGCTTCAAAGCCATTCAAGTTTCCTCAGTTGAGAATTCCCTGTTTAGTTCTGTACCCTATTTATTTATTAGGGTTATTTGGCTCTCTGGAGTCTAAATTCTTGAGTTCTTTGTATACATTGGATATTAGCCCTCTATCGGATGTAGGACTGGTAAAGATCTTTTCACAATCTGTTGGTTGCCATTTTGTCCTATTGACAGTTTCCTTTCCCTTATAGAAGCTTTGCAGTTGGTGGGTTTGCAAGCTGGTAAAACCACTCTGGAAATCACTTTGGCGGTTCCTCAGAAAATTAGACATAAGGACTTTATGGTAGGAAAAATTAGACGTAAAGACATTAGACAATAATACCTGAAGACTCAGCTATACCACTTCTGGGCATATACCCAGAAGATGCTCCAACAGGTAATAAGGACACATGCTCCACTATGTTCATAACAGCCTTATTTATAAAAGCCAGAAGCTGGAATGAAAGTAGATGTCCTTCAACAGAGGAATGGATACAGAAGTTGTGGTATATAAACACAATGGAGTACTATTCAGCTATTAAAAACAATGAATTCATGAAATTCTTAGGCAAATGGATGGAACTAGAAAGTTTCATGCTGAGTGAGGTAACCCGATCCCAAAGATCACACATGGTATGCACTCACTGTAAGGGGATATTATCCCAAAAGCTCAAAATAAACAAGTAACAATTCATAGACCACAGGAAGCTCAAGAAGAAGGAAGACTGAAGTGGGGGTGCTTTGGTTCCTCTGAGAAAGAGCAGAATACAAACAGGAGCAATTATGGAGACAAAGTGTGGAGTAGAAACTGAAGGAAAGACCACCCAGAGACTGAAATACCTGGGGATTCATCCTATAAACAGTCACCAAACCCCGACATTATTATGGACAAGAAGAAGTGCATACCGAATGGAGCCTGTTATGGTTGTCTCTGGAGGGGCCCTGCCAGAGTCTTACAGATACAGAGGCAGATGCTAGCAGGCAACCATTGGACTGAGCATGGGGTCCCCAATGGAGGAGTTGAAGGGCAGACTGGAGGAGCTGAAGGGGTTTGCAGCAACTTGGGAAGAACAACGTTTCTGCCACCCAGACACCCCAGGACTCCCAGGGACTAAACCATCAACCAAGGGGTACACAAGGTTCCAGTTAAAAGTGTGACAGAGGACTCTCTTGTCAGGCATTAGTGGGAGGAGAGGTCCTTGGTCCTGTGAAGGCCCAATAGATGCCCCAACATAGGAAAATCGAGGGGGGCGGTGTAGGTGGGAGTGGGTCGGGTGGAGGGGAATATACTTGGAGGCAGGGGTGGAAGGAGAGGTTGGGGGTTTTTGGGGAGAGGGAAACCAGGAAAGGTTTTAGCTGTTGAAATGTAAATGTAGAATAAAATTTTTTATTAAATATTATCTGACTGCAGTTGATTGTGAATAAATATGACTTCAAATAAAGACTGTGGATAAAGGAATACTACAGGGATACATTTTGTGTGTGTGTGTGTGTGTGTGTGTGTGTGTGTGTGTGTGTGTACATGCCAAAGATTATTTATAGACAGTAGAAGACATCGTGAGAGGGTTTGTTTTCTCTTCACCATGGGAGACTCTGAAATTGAACTCAGGTCACTAAGTTTTGCAGTGGCTATCTTCACAGTCTGAACCATCATGGCGGACACTTTAATTTTTAGATCATTACAGTGAGTTACTGGGAATTCCTTTCTGCAAAGACATCTTTTTACATTTGCTTTTTAAACATTTTATTTAAAAATGAAATTGTATTACCTCCTTTCTTCCACTTCCTTCAACTCCTGCAATGTTCCCTCCTCTAATCTCTCCAATGTCCTTTTTCCTCTTTCTGACTGATGGGCCCTTTTCCTTTGATTGCTATTTCTACACATACCACACACACCTTACCAATATCTATTTACAATACGCAGAGTCTGCTTGGTGTGCCTTGTGTGTGTATGATTTCCGAGGTGACCGATTTATATTGTAAAACAAGCAGGGGTCCTTCCCTGGCAGAGGTGACTCCTACTTCTCAGCTGGTCTTAACTGTTTGTAGTTCTTAAAAGGGAAATAGCCATAATTTTATGATTTATGTAATTTTAGTGGAGAATACCAAGAGCAATGCAAGCATGAAGCAAGGGAATGAACGGTCATGTGATCATATGTCAAAACCCCACAATTTAAGAATGTTCCACCTTGTTTTGGCTGTTTACCTCACATTTTCTTTATTTTATATGAGACTATTTAGCTCATGTTTGTTCACAGTAAAATTCCTCCTGCCATTGCTTTACTCAGATAAATTAATTAGTATGCTCTTATATCAGCAAGAACCACTTCTTATAACTTTGTTTACATGTAGCTTATTTTTAATGTCTGGGGTGTTTGGCAGCTCAGTATTCACAGGACTATTACATTTCCAGATTTTTCCTTCTAATATTTATTGATGACTTCCTCTATTCAAATGATCAAAAGAAAAATTTTCAGTTCAAATGGTTGCTTGGGGTCATGCGACTCATTACAGACAATTAATTACACATGAAAGTGATAGACCTAATTTCCTGATGAACATTTGATTATGAGCTCTATCTCTCCTTTTGGCAAAGCTGGTGTAAATGTGTGGCGTTTGCCTGCACCAGGGCATAAAACCGTCATCGTGATTCGATGCATCTGAATATGTGGATGCATCACTGTGGCACAGGAGTGTGTAAGTCTGGAACTGATGACTTCCCTCCCTTCTTTTGTCTCCTTTAGGCTGCAGATGCTTTTGTTTTGGCTTTAAGTGACTGAAACTCATAAAGATAGTCTTTACTCTTATGGACTTTTCAGTTTGGCACAGTGACATTTTTTTCTTACCTTTCTATTCAATTCCCTCATCACATTCTGTTCCCACAACCTATAGCTGATATTCTCTAAGGGGTTGACTTTGAGGTCTTTATCTACTACTGACTAGACAGAAGAAGCTTGGATAATTCCTCTTGAACACTGCTTTGGCCTTTATGTTTTATAGTCTTTAATATGTATGTCTAGTGGTATGATAATATAACGTTTCTTCCAGCCATCTCAATTTTCAAAATAAAATTTTGATGAGTATAAATTCTTCTTAAGTCCCAAACTGGGGGCTTCTAAAAGTACTCGTTTCTGACAAAAATTCGACCTTACCTTTGGATCACTCCCCCTAATCTATAAGTAGCTGGATAAGGCTGTATTGTAACAAGATCCTCAAATGGTAAGCTTTACAACAGTTCAATATAGGAGAAAGTATATATTTGTCCCAGTTCAGAGAACATGATACCTTTAAATTTGATAATTCTAAAATTAGTTTATACAGAGATATTGGGGAGTGGAATCTATACAAACCAACTATTTTGCAACTTATGTATTTATTTGTTTGACACCATTGCACTCTGAGGTCCAGCCTTGCTTTGGACTTGTTTTATAACCCAAGCTGGCCTCGAATTTGTGATTGTCCCTCCTTGGCCTGCAAAGTACTGAAATTACAGCTATAGACCACTGTACTCTAGTTCTTTAAATTTACAAAACACAAAGCAAGCAAAGAAGAAAACTTAAAAAATATAGAAAACAAATATAGAAAATATAGAAAAGAAATAAGTATGGCAAAACTACCCTAATTTTTAATTCAAGGGATTTTTTTTAAAAAAGAAGGAATAATTTTAGCTCATAGAGAAAATAAACATTCACCACATTGAGAAGACAAGGTGGCACCTTTATTAATGCTGGTGGGAGCATGAGCATACTTACTATCATCTTAGTGGATCAGGAAGTATGTTCATTTATAATGGCAGGGATCAGTAACACTCTCGTTTAGCCATTTGATGACTTTGTTGAGGCGCAATCAGATAACTTTGCTTCTGTCAGAACAGCACCTATCATTGGGTTTCCTTGCCATAGTTCACAGCAAGAAATAGACACAGTGTTGACCAAAAGTCCTGTTCATATACACCTCTTCTTACTTATTTAATAATCCTAAACTATAACATAAGTTCACATCAACGATTCAAGTCCCCCTTCATATCACATTTCTACTTCTCTCAATCCCTTATATTACTAGCTACTGTTAAGTGACTTTTTCCTTTCCTCAACTCCCTGCCAAAAGACATTTTACCTATATCATTTTCAAAGTTTTCTTTGTCTTCATTGGAATAGATGGGAGTCTTTTGTTTTCTTCAAGACAACTAAGAACTCATATACAACATTAGTGTGATGTCATTTGTATGGAGTGTCAAACATCTTTCATTTCTTTCTTTGACATGAAAACTGTTTTACTTTGACAAAATCACCATTATTAAGTGCTCATCTGTATTCTTCTGAGGTCATAGGGAAACTTAAGCCTAAACTAAACTCCCTGCAGAGATTTATAAACACACCAGATCAGTTTTCATACTGCCAAATATCTCATAATGTGCATGTACACCATAATTGCCCATTAGAAAGCTTTGCTTAATAAGGTTACTTGCCTCTCTGGAGTTTAACTTCTTGAGTTCTTTGTATATATTGGATATTAGCCCTCTGTCGGATGTAAGGTTGGTAAAGATCATTTCCCAGTTAGTTGGTTGCCGCCTAGTCTTTTTGACAGTGTCTTTGGCCTTGCAAAAACCTTGTAATTTAATGTGGTCCCATTAGTCAATTCTTCATCTTAGAGCATAAGCTTTTGGAGTTCTATTCAGGAAATTCTCCCCTGTGCCCATATGTTCAAGGTTCTTCCCTAGTTTCCTTTCTATTAGTTTCAGTGTGTCTGGTTTTATGTGGAGGTCCTTGATCCACTTGCAATTGAGCTTAGTGCAAGGAGATAAGAATGGGTCAGTTTGCATTCTTCTGTATGTTACCTCCAGTTGAGCCAGCACCATTTGTTGTAAAGGGTATCTTTTTTCCACTGGATGGTTTTAGCTCCTTTGTCAAATATCAAGTGACCATAGGAGTGTGGATTCATTTCTGGGTCTTCAATTCTGTTACATTGAGAATATGCCTGTCACTGTACCAATACCATGCAGTTTTTTAACACTATTGCTCTGTAGTACAGCTTGAAGTCCGGAATATTGATTCCCCCAGTTCTTTTACTCCTGAGAATACTTTTAGCTATCCTGGGTTTTCTGTTATTCCAGATGAATTTTTGAATTGCTCTTTCTAACTCTATGAAGAATTGAGTTGGGATTTTGATGGGTATTGCATTGAATCTGTATATTGCTTTTGGCAAGATGGTCGTTTTTACTATATTAATCCTGCCAATCCATGAGCATGGCAGATTTTTCCATCTTCTGAGGTCTTCTTCAATTTCTTTCTTCAGAGACTTGAAGTTCTTGTCATACAGATCTTTCACTTGTTTGGTTAGAGTCACACCAAGATACTTTATATTGTTTGTGGCTATTGTGAAGGGTATATCATTTCTATTACTTCTTTCTCAGCCTGCTTATCCTTTGAGTATAGGAAGGCTACTGACTTGATTGAGTTGATTTTATATCCGGCCACTTTGCTGAAGTTGTTTATCAGCTGTAGGAGTTCTCTGGTGGAGTTCTTTGGGTCGCTTAAATATACTATCATATCTATCGTCTGCAAATAGTGATAGTTTGAATTCTTCCTTTCCAATTTGTATCCCTTTGACCTCCTTTTGTTGTCTAATTGCTCTAGCTAGAACTTCAAGTACTATATTGAAAAGATATGGAGAGAGAGGGCAGCCTTGTCTAGTCCCTGATTTTAGTGGGATTGCTTCAAGTTTCTCTACATTTAGATTGATGTTGGCTACTGGTTTGCTGTAAATTGCTTTTACTATGTTTAGATATGGGCCTCGAATTTCTCACCTGAAGAATATCTAATGGTTGAGAAGCATCTAAAGAGATGTTCATCATCCTTAGTCATTAGGGAAATGCAAATCAAAACAACCCTGTGATTCCATCTTACACATGTCAGAATGGCTAAGATCAAAATACATGAGACAGCAGGTGTTGGCGAGGATGTGGAGATAGAGGAATACTCCTTCCCTGCTGGTGGGATTGCAAGCTGATACAACCACTCTGGAAAGCAGTCTGGCGGTTCCTCAGAAAACTGGGCATGACACTCCCAGAGGATCCAGCTATACCACTCCTGGGCATATACCCAGAGGCTTTACCTGCATGCAATAAGGACACATGCTCCACTATGTTCATAGCAGCCTTATTTATAATAGCCAGAAGCTGGAAAGAACCCAGATATCCCTCAACGGAGGAATGGATTCAGAAGATGTGGTATATTTACACAATGGAATACTACTCTGCAATTAAAAACAATGAACTCACGAAATTCCTAGGCAAATGGTCAGAACTTGAAAATATCATCCTTAGTGAGGTAACCCAATCACAAAAGAACACACGTGGTATGCAGTCACTGATAAGGGGATATTAACCCAGAATCTCGGAATACCCTAGACACAATTCACATATCATTAGATTTCCCAGAAGATGAAAGGAGAGACCCCTGGTCCTGGAAAGACTGGATGTAGGGGAATGCCAGGACAGAGAAGTGAGAGTGGTTTGAATGGGGAAAAGAGGGAGGGAAGGGGTCTTATGGGACTTTCAGGGAGTGAGGAACAGGAAAGGGGAAATGATTTTGAATGTAAATAAAAAAAAGTTAGAAAATAAAATAAAATTAAAAAAATAATAAAGCTTTGCTTAGTTTTAAGTGCTGCCTGGATTTAACACAAATGAGCGTTCTTCAAAACCCAAAATAATCAATTATTTCTCTAAATCACAAGAGCTATGGTTGTCTTCCCAAAAACTTTATAAGATGGGGTTTATCAACATCATCATTCCAGCTTACCTGTTGCTGGTGATGTCATGGATCCTGATAGAGCAAAGTACTAGCCACTCTTTTATAACATTATATTTCAGATTAATTCTAAATATCTAAATACATATCCTTACACTATCAAATACATTTACCACTTATTTCTTATCAAAGAAGTTTCTATTTTCAATAAAAACATTACAGAAATTCAAAATAGTAAAGAAAAACTTTGGTGTATCTAACCACAATTTATTAATCTACAACAATCCTACTATATCTAGGGCTCTGGGATATCATTGAAGAGAGAGAAAAAGACTAGGATATCTGATGTGACATTGTGCCTTCTATATACTATGGGGAATCTGTATCCATAAAACCTCAAAAACAGAATTAATGAATTTGTTCCAGGGATGAACTTTGTAAGAGATAAAGCAATCCCAAGTAGCATCTCTAAACATATATATTTATGTGAGCAAGGTGAAATACACCAATCAATATATGTTTATTTAACATGTAGATATATATAAAATGTAAAAATTTATATATGTATGTATGTATGTATGTAGATGTATAAACAGTAGTTGAAGAAAACTACAAGGATTTAAGAGGGAATGGAGGGAATATGGATAGGGGTGAAGTTTGAACTTACATCATGTAGAAAATTTTCAAAATTTGTGCAGGTGACCTGCAAAAATATTTCTCAAAAATTATGAATGGCTAAAATATGTTTATGAAAAGGGCTCAATATTATTAAACACTACAGAAATACAATTGGAGATAATTGGTACTAAATAAATAAATAAAAATACCACAATAAAATGAAGATATTTTTAGCAAGGAGGTGGAAAAGACATTACTCAGACAATCTCAGATAGAATGTAAATTAGTCCGTCCACAATGGAGAACAGCATGGAAGCTCCTGTACAAAGTAAAAGTATGTCTATGTTCACCCACCTATTGAACTTCAGATCTACGATCCAACTCAACCAGCTGACCAAATTATACAAGTTAATAACCACACTTATTGTTGAACTTGTCACAAGAGCTACAGTGAGGAATCCTCTAGGCTTGTATCAGTAGATGAGCGAATAAAGAAAGAGTGGACATGCATTAAATGAGTTAATATTCAGCCACAAAAAAGAATGAAATCCTAACATTTGCTGAAAAAAGTGGATAAAACTAGAAGACACTACAGCAACTGAAAGACTAAGACCTGGAAACACAATTTAAATATGTCAGAAATTTGAAGGCTAATATCCAATATATACAAAGAACTCAAGAACTTAAACTCCAGAGAGCCAAATAACCATATTAAAAAATGGGGTACAGAGCTAAACAAAGAGTTTTCACCTGAAGAATATCTAATGGCTGAGAAGCACCTAAAGAGATGTTCAATATCCTTAGACATTAGGGAAATACAAATCAAAACAACCCTGTGATTCCATCTCACACCAGTCAGAATGGCTAAGATCAAAAACACAGGAGACAGCAGTTGTTGGCGAAGATGTGGAGAAAGAGGAACACTCCTCCACTGCTGGTGGGATTGCAAGCTGATACAACCACTCTTGAAAGCAGTCTGGCGGTTCCTCAGAAAACTGGGCATGACACTCCCGGAGGATCCGGCTATACCACTCCTGGGCATATACCCAGAGGCTTCCCCTGCATGCAATAAGGACACATGCTCCACTATGTTCATAGCAGCCTTATTTATAATAGCCAGAAGCTGGAAAGAACCCAGATGTCCCTCAACGGAGGAATGGATTCAGAAGATGTGGTATATTTACACAATGGAATACTACTCTGCAATTAAAAACAATGAACTCACGGAATTCCTAGGCAAATGGTCAGAACTTGAAAATATCATGCTTAGTGAGGTAACCCAATCACAAAAGAACACACATGGTATGCAGTCACTGATAAGGGGATATTAAACCAGAATCTCGGAATACCCTAGATACAATTCACATATCAATAGATTTCCAAGAAGATGGAAGGAGAGACCCCTGGTCCTGGAAAGACTGGATGTAGGGGAATGCCAGGACAGAGAAGCGAGTGGGGGTTGAATGGGGAAAAGAGGGAGGGAAGGGGGCTTATGGGACTTTTGGGGAGGGAGGAAACAGGAAAGGGGAAATGATTTGGAATGTAAATAAGAAAAACTTAGAAAATAAAGAAAAAGAAGTACTAAAAAAAATAAGAAATAAAAAATAAATAAAAAAATATGTTAGAAATTCGTTCGAAGTGGGGGTTAATATGCTAACTGAGTTCACTAAGGCCCAGCAAGGTAAGAATCATAGGCTCACTCTTTGTGTGTGGACTTATGCTCAGGATAAAACAGGGAAACTAGAAATTGGCCAAGGGGTAGTGGGTATTAATGGGAGGAGGGAGAGAGTAGTAGATAATATAATGTGAATGCAGAAGAGAGACTATTGGGTATGGAACTATACAGCAAGAATGGTAGGAAGGTGGAAATAGGAGATGAGGTGGTGGCACTTGCCAAACCGTTAGTAAGAATTCATTGGGAACATGGGGCGTTTAAGGTTTTATAAACTAAAATAGTGACACAAATTTACAAAACTTTGGAAGCTAATGTGCATGCATAAACTGAGTATCCTGGTAAGGGAAATGTAAGAAAAAGCTTTTGATTTTGTCTTAGAGGTTTCTCAATCTTTGTTCTAATCATTGATGTATAAATCAAAAATACACTTGATGTATATTTTAACATGTACAGAAGACTACAGCTTTTTCTTCTTTATTATTTCAAATTTTCATATGGGACTTTTGGGGAGGGGGGAACCAGTAAGAGGGAAATCATTTGAAATGTAAATAAATAATATATCTAATAAAAAAACAAAAAATAGTATTGCTTTGGAACTTACACACAACATAGTTAAGCAAAGCTGACCCTTTTTTACATGCAGGTAATTAACCATCAATTAACACATCATATTGTTCTATCATGATTCCTGATTAATGCCATTGATACAGTGTGAGATTAGCCTACCAAGCTAAATGTCAAACTTGTCACTCAAATTTAGACATTTATTTAAGGCTGCTAGCAAAAATATGAGAGTCATGATTTTGGACTTTATTTTTAAAGGCAGATACCCAAAGGTTAATGAGTTTAACATATTTAAACATAAGTGTAGCTGACTTATGACAGGGGGTGTGGAACGTTGTTGAGATGTGCTGATTATAACAGGTTAGGAAAAATTCTAAAATGTTCTAGGAGGATGAGACAGTTTACTTTGTTATCAAAACCTGGAGAAGAAATTTGACATATATTATATGTGTATATAAAGTTATATATAATTATATATGTATATATATAGTTATGCTACAAATTCTTACATATGAAATGATATTAAAATTCAGTATTTACTAATCACTCTAATTAGACTTATACTATTGTTAAAATCTCATTACTAACTTAGATTGGTTGCATAAAGTTGCTTCTGTTTCATTCAATTAATACAAACTATTCCTTGAAAGGAGAGTTAATATTTTTCAACTATAGTGTTCTATTAACAGAAATCAAATCTCACAAAAGCATTTTACTGTTCAATTTCTATTACATTCAGAACTCATGGATTAAAGCACACTTTTTACTGCAGACATTTTGAAAACTAAATAATATCTTAAGCATCACTTTTTAATAGTTTTTAATGCCTTGCTTATGAGAGAATAATATTCATTTTCCCCCATACAAACATACATATCTGTATAAGTTCCACAAATCAAGGATAAATTTAGGTGTCTTAAAGCAAAGATGTTTTTCTAGACACTGTCATTCTTATGGTGTCCATACAAGAGAATTTGCTTCATAAAGAAGAGATATTAGGAGATGTCTCATTTAGAAATCTTGTTTACAAGCATGAGGACCTTAATTCAGTACCTACAGAAAAAAAATAGCCATGGTTTTGTGTGCCTGTATCCCCAGCACTGTGTTAGTAGAGACAGCCAGATTTTCATAGTGTACTGTCTAACTAGGCTAGCTTAGACCACCAGCTTCAATTTCAATAGAAGACACTAGAAGTCCTATTTAGGCTTCTATGTATGGGAATGGAGTCACATAAACTTAACACACACATAAAAATGTGAGCATGGGTTTTCCATTCATGTTTAAAATATGTTACTTATAGTTCCTTAGGATTTTTCATTATGTATTAATTATAAGAGACCTAGGATATATCTAGCATATACTTTTATTTTATTAAACCTAATGTGGAAAAGCAGATCTTACTAGAGAATCTCTTCCCTTCAGATTCCAGTGAGTGGCTTTTAATTTGCCTTGTAGGTAAGTCTATGACTTATAATGAGCTCTTCCTATATATATGTGTGAACACCTATGTATCATAATGGGGAAAAAGAGTATTTTTTAAAGTGAGATAATTTTGGTTGTACCTGGTACTTATAAATGAGGATTCTTTGAACAATAATACACATAGTAACAATACACTAAAAATATCTGATATTATGTCCCTATTCCTCTTCTCTATGGAGCCTGCAAGAACACTTAACTAGTTGGTCTAAAGAAATTGTTGTGAAATAATTATACATTTATTACAATATATTCAATTAAGATTATATGTAGATGATCACTTCATGAAGAAAATCATCTCTACTGATGTTGGAAACATTTCCTTTCTTCTTAATAGTTACTATTGAATATAATAAGCTTATAAGTCAAATGCACTCACCTATTGCCAAAATCTTAAATTTTCCTATGTGTATCTGTGTGCTTATGTGCGTGTGAGTGCAGTTGCTGTTGGAGGAGAGGAAGAGGCATAGTATCATAGAGAGCTGGAGTTATTGGTGGCTAAGAGCCAAGCTATGTGGGTGGTGGGAACTGAAATCAGGTACTCTGTAAGAGCAGTATTTAGATCAAATCTGAACCATCACCCTAACCACTGTAATAACAGATTCATAAAAATATTATGGTTTTGCTATTAGAACATGTTGTTGGATCTAATTAAAAAAGAAATGATTTTCAAATTACTGAAGAATCATAAAAAATCATGTTTTTGCTTTTAAAATTGCATTACAATTAATAGAAAGATATTAAGTAAAGGTCAGTATTATACGAATCTGGAACTTAGAAGTGACTCTAAGCTTGAATATTCAAAATTATAAAGAAATGAGGGTGGTCTTTGGTACATCTTATGTCTTATGGATGTTCCTTTTCTTAGATATTTATACTTCTGTATAATTTTGCCTATGTAGAGTATCCAAATAATTTTTTAAAGTTATGGTCTTTTTAAAAATTGATTTTCCATAGTGTAATAGTAAATCTTCATGTTACATTGGCTTTATTTCATTTAAATTCTAGTTACAGCCTAAAAGTTGAAACAAACAAAAAACATATCTACTTGTTGAAATTTTTCCATAGAAGGGGAATATTCTTTTAGTTGATTTTTAAACAACCATAACTGAACTATATTTCTTTAAAATACATTTTAGCTAAATTTTCACCAAATGCATTTTGATCACATTTTTTTTTCAAAACTCTTACCATATACTCCCCACATCCCTAGCAAAACAATCTCTTGTTCACCACTTGGTCATGATGTTTTGTACAGGAATAGAAACCCTGACTAAGACAAGCTCCCTCTGTCTTCCTCTCTCCCTCTATATGACTCTTCTCTTTCTCAGTAACACACACACTCACTCACACACACACACACACACACACACACACACACACATATATATATATATATATATATATATATATATATATATATATATATATATGCACACTTACTTATACAGAGAGATAAATCAGTAACAGCAACAGAATGAAAAAACAGGTAGGAAAAAACCAAAAAAATAAACAAAAAAAAATGCAGATTCATTAGTACTAAAACTAATAAAATGAAACAAAAAGTACACTTGTGTATGTTCACACATACAGGTACACATACACACACCACACACACACAAATCTATGGTATTTTGTGTAGGTAACTACACATTTTTTATAATTTAAATTTTATTTATTTTATATCCTGAGAGCAGTTAGCCCTCCCTTTTCTCCTCCTAGTTTCTCCCTTTCAACTCCCTTCTCTCCCTCCCCTCCCCTATCCAGTTTTCCTCCATTTTCTTCTGTTAAGGGCCTGCCATAAAGAGTATCAACCAGCTATAACATCATAAGTTGCAGTAAGTCTAGGTACCTCCTCTTCTATTAAGGCTAGACATTGCAGCTGAGCAGGGGGAGTCTCAAATGTAGGCAATAGAGAAAGAAATAGCTTCTGCTCCCACTGTTAGGAGTCCAAGAAGATCAAGCTATACAGCTGTAACATATGCAGAGGGATTAGGACAGTCCCATGAATGCTCTCTGGTTGATGGTTCAGTCTTTATGAGCTGCTATGGGCTCAGGGCAGTTAATTCTGTGGGTTTTCTTGTGTTGTTCTTGATCACTCTGGTTCTTACAATCCTTCCTCTCTCTTTTTCTTTTTTCTTTTTATTAATAATTCCATTCATTTACACCTCAAATGATATCCCACTTTCTGGTTACCCCTCCACAAACACTCACCCTGGAGGTAACTATTCTTTTTTTTTTTTTAACTCTTTAAAATCAACTTTATTTGTGTGCATCTTGCTTATACTTTCTTTTTTTATATATATATTTTTTAAGTTTTTTTTTACATTCCAAATCATTTCCCCTTTCCTGTTCCTCACTCCCTGAAAGTCCCATAAGACCCCTTCTCTCCCTCTTTTCCCCATTCAAACCCCTCTCACTTCTCTGTCCTGGCATTCCCCTACATCCAGTCTTTCCAGGACCAGGGGTCTCTCCTTCCATCTTCTTGGAAATCTATTGATATGCGAATTGTGTCTAGGGTATTCCGAGATTCTGGGTTAATATTCCCTTATCAGTGACTGAATACCATGTGTATTCTTTTGTGATTGGGTTACCTCACTAAGGATGATATTTTCCAGTTCTGAAGATTTGCCTAGGAATTTCGTGAATTCATTGTTTTTAATTGCACAGTAGTATTCCATTGTGTAAATATACCACATCTTCTGAATCCATTCCTCCGTTGAGGGACATCTGGGTTCTTTCCAGCTTCTGGCTATTATAAATAAGGCTGCTATGATCATAGTGGAGCATATGTCCTTATTGCATGCAGGTAAAGCCTCTGGGTATATACCCAGGAATGGTATAGCAGGAACCTCCGGGAGTGTCATGCCCAGTTTTCTGAAGAACCGTCAGACTGCTTTCCAGAGTGGTTGTATCAGCTAGCAATCCCACCAGCAGTGGAGGAGTGTTCCTCTTTCTCCACATCCTCTACAACAACTGCTGTCTCCTTTGTTTTTGATCTTAGCCATTCTGACTGGTGTGAGATGGAATCTCAGGGTTGTTTTGATTTGCATTTCCTAATGACTAAGGATGATGAACATCTCTTTAGGTGCTTCTCAGCCATTAGATATTCTTCAGGTGAAAACTCTTTGTTTAGCTCTGTACCCCATTTTTAATAGGGTTTCTTGGCTCTCTGGAATTTAACTTCTTGAGGTCTTTGTATTTATTGAATATTAGCCCTCTGTTGGATGTAGGGTTTGTAAAGATCATTTCCCAGTTAGTTGGTTGCCACTTTGTCTTTTTGACAGTGTCTTTTGCCTTACAGAAACTTTATAATTTTATGAGGTCCCATTAGTCAATTCTTGATCTTAGAGCATAAGCTATGAAGCCACAAATACGCTAATACCAAAATCACACAAAGATCCAACAAAGAAAGAGATTCTCAGGCCAATCTCTCTTATGAATATCGATGCAAAAATATTCAATAAAGTTATTGCCAACCGAATCCAAGAACACATCAAAATGATCATTCACCACAATCAAGTAGGCTTCATCCTAGGGATGCATGGATGGTTAAATATAAGGAAGTCCATCAAAGTAATCCACTACACAAACAAACCAAAGAAAAAACCACATGGTCATTTCATTAGATGCTGAGAAAGCATTTGACAAAATTCAGCATCCATTCATGCTAAAGGTCTTGGAGAGATCAGGAATTCGAGCCCCATATCTAAACATAGTAAAAGCAATTTACAGCAAACCGGTAGCCCATATCAATCTAAATGGAGAGAAACTTGAAGCAATCCCACTAAAATCAGGGACTAGACTAGGCTGCCCTCTCTCTCCATATCTTTTCAATATAGTACTTGAAGTTCTAGCTAGAGCAATTAGACAACAAAAGGGGGTCAAAGGGATACAAATTGGGAAGGAAGAAGTCAAATTATCACTATTTGCAGATGATAGATATGATAGTATATTTAAGCGACCCAAAGAACTCCACCAGAGAACTCCTACAGCTGATAAACAACTTTAGCAAAGTGGCCAGATATAAAATTAATTCAATCAAGTCAGTAGCCTTCCTATACTCAAAGGATAAGCAGGCCGAGAAAGAAGTAATAGAAATGATATACCCTTCACAATAGCAACACACAATATAAAGTATCTTAGTGTGACTCTAACCAAACAAGTGAAAGATCTGTATGACAAGAACTTCAAGTCTCTGAAGAAAGAAATTGAAGAAGACCTCAGAAGATGGAAAAATCTGCCATGCTCATGGATTGACAGGATTAATATAGTAAAAATGACCATCTTGCCAAAAGCATTATACAGATTCAATGCAATCCCCATCAAAATCCCAACTCAATTTTTCATAGAGTTAGAAAGAGCAATTCAAAAATTCATCTGGAATAAGAGAAAACCCAGGATAGCTGAAACTATTCTCAAGAGTAAAATAACTTCTGGGGGCATCAATATCCCGGACCTCAAGCTGTACTACAGAGCAATAGTGTTAAAAACTGCATGGTATTGGTACAGTGACAGGCATATTCTCAATGTAACAGAATTGAAGACCCTGAAATGAATCCACACTCCTATGGTCACTTGATCTTTGACAAAGGAGCTAAAACCATCCAGTGGAAAAGGATAGCCTTTTCAACAAATGGTGCTGGCTCAACTGGAGGTCAACATGCAGAAGAATGCAAATTGACCCATTCTTATCTCCTTGCACTAAGCTCAATTCCAAGTGGATCAAGGACCTCCACATAAAACCAGACACACTGAAACTAATAGAAGGGAAACTAGGGAAGAACCTTGAACATATGGGCACAGGGGAGAATTTCCTGAATAGAACTCCAATACCTTATGCTCTAAGATCAAGAATTGACAAATGGGACCTCATAAAATTACAAAGTTTCTGTAAGGCAAAAGACAGTGTCAAAAAGACTAGGAGGCAACCAACTAACTGGGCAATGATCTTTACAACCCCTACATCAGACAGATGGCTAATATCCAATATATATAAAGAACTCAAGAGCTTAGACTTCAGAGAGCCAAATAACCCTATTAAAAATGGGGTACAGAGCTAAACACAGAGTTTTCACCTGAAGAATATCTAATGGCTGAGAAGCATCTAAAGAGATGTTCATCATCCTTAGTCATTAGGGAAATGCAAATCAAAACAACCCTGAGATTCCATCTCACACCAGTCAGAATGGCTAAGATCAAAAACACAGGAGACAGCAGGTGTTGGAGAGGATATGGAGAAAGAGGAACACTCCTCCACTGCTGGTGGGATTGCAAGCTGATACAACCACTCTGGAAAGCAGTCTGGCGGTTCCTCAGAAAACTGGGCATGACACTCCCGGAGGATCCGGCTATACCACTCCCGGGCATATACCCAGAGGCTTTACCTGCATGCAATAAGGACACATGCTCCACTATGTTCATAGCAGCCTTATTTATAATAGCCAGAAGCTGGAAAGAACCCAGATGTCCCTCAACGGAGGAATGGATTCAGAAGATGTGGTATATTTACACAATGGAATACTACTCTGCAATTAAAAACAATGAATTCACGAAATTCCTAGGCAAATGGTCAGAACTGGAAAATATCATCCTTAGTGAGGTAACCCAATCACAAAAGAACACACATGGTATTCAGTCACTGATAAGGGAATATTAACCCAGAATCTCGGAATACCCTAGACACAATTCGCATATCAATTGATTTCCAAGAAGGTAGAAGGAGAGACCCCTGGTCCTGCAAAGACTGGATGTAGGGGAATGCAAGGACAGAGAAGGGAGAGGGGGTTGAATGGGGAAAGAGGGAGGAAAGGGGGCTTATGGGACTTTCGGGGAGTGAGGAAAGGAGAAATGGGAAATGATTTGGAATGTAAATAAATAAACTTAGAGAATAAAAATAAATAAAAATAAAAAAGAAGAAATTTAAATAGAACTGACAAATATGGGAAACAATGCCTCAATTAAATGCCATATGCTATCAAGTAAGACCTTCAGTGACAGAGATGGGTTGCTTATTGTGTTGAAGGATAAAGTAGTCATCCAAGATCCTACAGTAGAGCTCAGGATACTGGTTACTCTCCATAACCTCATAGTAAGATACTGTTGCTGAAATCACAACTTGCCGATGCCAAGGAACATGGAAAATTTGATCTGGTGCCAAACCAGGAGTTGCACCCCTACTTATTAATGTCCTTCATATTAGAGGATGTTTTGTATGCTAACAGAACAGAATGGTAATCATTCATTTCACTGAGCTACAACCCTGTGATCTACATAGATCTACATTTTTTTAGATATCCAGAGATACTTCCTCTTCAATTTCTATCAATCATGTGAGCGATATTTGTTATGACATTGCATTGTGACAAAAATATCTTAAATTCTATGAGACTGGACCATTTGCTGGACTTCACCTTCAAAATTAGTACAGCCAAAAACTACTTATGATATAAAATTGATTTTTTATTTTGCCTTCAGTTTTCCTGAGTATCCTGTCTTAAGGAGAATAACGTAACAACAACCCTTCTTGATTTTCTCATGTAGTCAACGTTCACAACAAAAGCTACATAGCATATAATGCATAGCTAGTCTTCAGTATGTACTCTTTTATGCTTCTCACCCAAGAGTAATGTGTGTGTGTATGTACGTATGTATGTATGTATGTATGTGTGTATGTATTTCTGGGTTTTTTATAATAAAAATTTCCCTTGAAACTAAAACTAATTTGAAAACAGTCTTATAAAGTGACTCTCCAACACTAATATTGAACATAGTATAGGTATAGAGTTTGATAAACAATGGTGTTTTTAACATTGCTTGTTATCTGGGTCAGTTGAAGTCAGTTTGAGGTGATTATTTAATCCATTATAAAATTCTGTTAATGATTCTAGAATGTATTCTTTATTCCCTAAATGATGGTTTATATGCTGTTTGAGGAAAGAGAGAGAAAAGCCTTTCAGTATAAATTGACACAAAGATATAGATACATACAGGGGCGGATTCCCAAGACATCTTTGAGTAAGACATGTACTCAGAGTCACACAGCAGACAGTCAGAGAGAACAGAGTAGAGAACTCAAATGCAGGCTCACTTTTGTTAAGATGACACCAAAGGGAAATACTGTAGTGATTACCGTCCTTAACTATAATGATACATTATCAGTGACATTCAGTTTATTATTAAGGTAGTAAGAAGTCCCATACCATCAGTTTTTATAATTTCTTTCATATTTGGTTGACTGTACATTTCCCTGAGTTTGTGAAGTAAACCCATGATTTTATGAACAGCTTTTATACATTCAAGAAATATCTTGGGTTTAGATAAGTTTATAGAAGTGTTTACTTCTGTTCAGCTTATAATTGTTGTGGTGTATGGGATAACAATTAATATCGACTTATTTACTAATAGTTCCTTCATGGAAAGTGACACCAACCAGGGGCAGGAGTAGTTTTTGCCTACATGATTGAGTGAACTTAAGTGCTCCTGACATGTTGAGAATGACAACATAGGTTAAAGCGTAGCTTTGAGAAGTTTGTGTAGGTTTTTATCATTTATATGATAAAATAATCTTTAGTATTATTGTGTTATATAATAGACCAAAATATAAAGTATTTTTTGTGAGAGACAGTTTCTATGAAATGATTTCATGGGAGAATGTATAGTGCATATTGTATGAAGTAGACCTTCACTATTATCAAGCAGAGCGCTGACACTTAGGTAATACCTGCACAGAAACATGTTACATATACAGGCAGGTTATATTAATCGCGATACTTCAAAGGTGAGAGGCATATTTAGTAAATTTTATATGGATTATGTCTTGGGTGTATCTATTTTAGTAGCCTAGTTTTCAAAAACCTGAGAGAATGTTTAATCCCTAACATGTTTTGGCAGAGAAAAAAAAGTTTAAGCACATGCTCTGTCAAAACAATATTACAATGTATTTACAAGATGTTGTGATTTTTTTTTTAAATCTAGTAGAATTTCCATCTTATGGAACTTAAAAAAGCTTATCGAATTACTTTCAAATCACTTCAGGAACAAACATATTGAAAACACGATTTTACAAGGCAAAACGATGCTCAGGTTTAACATATGTTCTGCATTTTCTATGTTCTTTTTTCCTCACACAAAATTAATTTTACACTTAAATTGAATTTGTTTTTCCTGGATGCTAATATCGCTAAATTTTCAGAATCTGTATTGCTATATAAAGGACGCCAAAGATTGTGGAAGAAATCCCAGCTGCTAAAACATTAGTGTCAGTCCCATGTAGATTTACTATTCAGCATTTAAACTTCAATTGCACATCGCCAGACTTATCCTGGATATAGACTTGGGGTTGGTGTACTCCAAGAGAGAAGTCTGGCACAGTGTATGGTTGGATGAGCATTCATGTGTGAAGCATTGTACATGATCAGAGCATGAGAAACATATTTCTGAATTTCAGTCAGGTGCCAAGTGCTATTCCAGGCCTTGAATAAAATTTGCCATGTAAACAAACTGTTCAAGTTAAATACAGTCCAATCTCTGTGGTTTATAATCTTTTTGGTACAAGCAAAGATGGGATATTTTGAGGTTATTCAGTCTGCTGACATTTTAAGAAGCTTTATAATATTTCCCACTGTCTTGTGAATATCTCTAGTAAGAGAATATCCTCTATATCAAAGTTGGCCCTAAGGATGTCAGGTTTCTAAAATGAAATCCTCAATGTACTAGTTCTATGAATAAATATGTTCAGGTACCTTTCCTCTGTGTGAGATAAAGTATTTATCCAATAAGAACCATGACTGAATTTTGATATTAATTACAATTTGGGTGAAGAGCCTAAAATATAGACTTGCTTTTCTGAGGAATTGGGTAAGAACAGAAAGGGTTTGTTCTAAATGTGGCCAACATTCACAAAGCTACTTGGCTTTGTTTTATGGTATTATTATCACCATGGAGTCCTCTTTTCTATTGTTAAGTCTTTCCTTAGTTCCATTTTCCACTTTTTCATTTTTTTTATTATTATTTTATTTTATTTTTTTAATTTACATTCCAAATCACTTACCCTTTCCCGTTTCCTCCCTCCTCGAAAGTCCCATAAGCCCCCTTCCCTCCCTCTTTTCTCCATTCAACCCCCTCTTGTTACTCTGTCCTGGCGTTCCCCTACATCCAGTCTTTCCAGGACCAGGGGTCTCTCCTTCCATCTTTTTAGAAATCTATTGATATGCGGATTGTGTCTAGGGTATTCCGAGATTCTGGGTCAATATCCCTTTATCAGTGACTGCATACCATGTGTGTTCTTTTGTGATTGGGTTACCTCACTAAGGATGGTATTTTCAAGTTCTGACCATTTGCCTAGGAATTTCGGGAATTCATTGTTTTTAATTGCAGAGTAGTATTCCATTGTGTAGATATACCACATCTTCTGAATCCATTCCTCCGTTGAGGGATATCTGGGTTCTTTCCAGCTTCTGGCTATTATAAATAAGGCTGCTATGAATATAGTGGAGCATGTGTCCTTATTGCATGCGGGTAAAGTCTCTGGGTATATGCCCAGGAGTGGTATAGCCGGATCCTCCGGGAGTGTCATGCCCAGTTTTCTGAGGAACCGCCAGACTGCTTTCCAGAGTGGTTGTACCAGCCTGCAATTCCACCAGCAGTGGAGGAGTGTTCCTCTTTCTCCACATCCTCGCCAACAACTGCTGTCTCCTGTGTTTTTGATCTTAGCCATTCTGACTGGTGTGAGATGGAATCTCAGGGTTGTTTTGATTTGCATTTCCCTAATGACTAAGGATGATGAACATCTCTTTAGGTGCTTCTCAGCCATTAGATATTCTTCAGGTGAGAACTCTTTGTTTAGCTCTGTACCCCATTTTTTAATAGGGTTACTTGCCTCTCTGGATAAGCAGGCTGAGAAAGAAGTAAGAGAAATAATACCCTTCACAATAGCCACAAACCATATTAAGTATCTTGGCGTGACTCTAACCAAACAAGTGAAAGATCTGTATGACAAGAACTTCAAGTCTCTGAAGAGAGAAATTGAAGAAGACCTCAGAAAATGGAAAAATCTGCCATGCTCATGGATTGGCAGGATTAATATAGTAAAAATGAGCATCTTACCAAAAGTAATACACAGATTCAATGCAATCCCCATCAAAATCCCAACTCAATTCTTCATAGAGTTAGAAAGAGCAATTCAAAAATTCATCTGGAATAACAGAAAACCCAGAATAGCTAAAACTATTCTCAAGAGTAAAAGAACGTCTGGGGGAATCAGTATCCCGGACCTCAAGCTGTACTACAGAGCAATAGTGTTAAAAACTGCATGGTATTGGTATAGTAACAGACATGTAGATCAATGGAACAGAATTGAAGACCCAGAAATGAATCCACACTCCTATGGTCACTTGATCTTTGACAAAGGAGCTAAAACCATCCAGTGGAAAAAAGATAGCCTTTTCAACAAATGGTGCTGGCTCAGCTGGAGGTCAACATGCAGAAGAATGCAAATTGACCCATCCTTATCTCCTTGCACTAAGCTCAATTCTAAGTGGATCAAAGATCTCCACATAAAACCAGACACACTGAAACTAATAGAAGGGAAACTAGGGAAGTACCTTGAACATATGGGCACAGGGGAGAATTTCCTGAACAGAACTCCAATAGCTTATGCTCTAAGATCAAGAATAGACAAATGGGACCTCATTAAATTACAAAGTTTTTGCAAGGCAAAAGACACTGTCAAAAAGACAAAGCGGCAACCAACTAACTGGGAAATGATCTTTACCAACCTTACATCCGAGAGAGGGCTAATATCCAAGATATACAAAGAACTCAAGAAGTTAAACTCCACTTTGTCATTTTTATTAACCTGTAGTGAGCCACTGTAATGGGCTGGGATGTCAGAGGATGTCAGAGCTTCTCTGGCATTTCAAAAGAGCTACAGTTTCCTGCAAAAGTCGCCATCTCCTTGCAGACCCTGTGGAAGTATCACCTTTGTGAGATCTGTTTTGGCAACATCATTCAGCCTGCCAGAGACCTGCTGAGAAGACTTGCAGCTTTGGGAGGGAGGGTCACGCCCCCAAAGCTTATATCCCCTGTTTCTCCTGAGTAAAGTGGGACTTTGAACAGCTATGTTGTCTTAGTCCCATGTTCTTTTTCACCGTCCTCCCCACCCATCCCTAAGTAACTTTTTCAGGTCACCGGTTCGCATGGAGCTGCAGGCGCTACGTTAACCTATTTAACACTCACATCTTATATTTACATTGTGGAATGATAAGAATTGGTGTGATTTCCTGCATAGCTATGAGGTAGTAGGATATTCACCAAAATTGTTGGTCTGACTTTAAGTTTAACAAACTACCTGAATGTGATTTAACCTAGCAGGACTTGGAGATTGAGGCTTGGAACTAACTATTCTCGTTTTCCAGGAAAATATTCAACACATTATATAGTGCATAGCAGTAGTGTCCATGAATTTAATTAATTTGATTAAATTAGTCAATTTTATATGGAAGAAAAGGAAATCTGAAATAGTATTGAGCCTATATGTTTGATATGGATCTAGGATACAGGCTCTAGAATTTTCTTAAAATCGTAACTGCAAAATAGTAGCTGGCGAACAACTGTTTTGAATTTATTAATAGGAATTATTTTCTTAGATTTAGATATTACCAGGACATGGTTTTTCATTATTTCATGAATGAAACCAGGTAATAGAATAATATTTGATTAATTATTCTATCACTCCAGTACACATATAATTTAAGGCTTGAGACATCAAAATACAAATACATACAAAATACATACATGCAAAATAAAAAAAATGTAGAATAAAATATCCAATTGCCAGATATTGATAATTTTATATAATTATAAATAATATTCTACTCATGCTCAAATATTATTGTGCTGGTTTATAAGTTGCAATATAGTACACATTGAGAATATTACATTATGATGAGTATTTCATAATATCTGTCCTTTGGCTTCTTCATATATATAATATCATAGATTACACATGTGTATATGTAGGTTATACATACATATTAGTGTGTGTATTAAATCAGGATCATAGGTAAATTTTATTACCTTAACTATCTTACCTTATTAACTATCTTAACTTATTACAATATGTTGGTGTGTGATTAATAAAGGAATTAATTTCCTGTACAAAATATTAATTTCATTTAATTTTTATTAGTATGCACAAACTGCAATTTATAAACATTACAGTTTTTGTGTTTTCTCTAAATCATCCTACCAGTATTTCAAGAATAGCAATGAATAAATCTAAGGCTGATTCATTCCTGAAAATTAAGCTTAGTTACTTAGTTAATCTTTAAGAACTAATTTGTTTTCATTATAATCCAATGTGAAAACATTAGGCATAGAATAAATCAGTGATAGGTTGAGGCAAAATAGATTTAATTTGCTTTAAATCTACCTTACACCCCTTTTGAAAACTACTCACAGCATATAATCTTCAAGTTTGACAGCATTTACTTATAGTCTTCAAGTTTGACAGCATTTACTTATTTTTAAAGAAAGAGAGGAAATTGACAGCAGCAGACATGTAATCTTTAGAAAGGAACTATCTTTTAGAGTTCTGTTGTTTAGTTAGACACCTATTGAAGATACCATTTCATAATCTATGCAAGCGTGGTTGGGAACTCTTCTATAGTGCTGAAAATAAATTTCCATCAAAAATAAATAATTCTATATTGCTTAATTCTGACATAAAATTTTTAAAATTTTCTCAATTGAACTCTGTTTGAAATATTTATTTTAATTGTATGCATTTGTATACCACATGTCTATGAGTGTGTATCAAGGCCAGAAGAGAGTAGAAGATCCCTTGAAGTTACAGGTAGTTGTAGCTATCTAACATGGTTGTTAACAATGAAACTTTTGCCTTCTAGGAGAACTGAGATAACTTTTAGCCAAGGATATCTTTTTTAGCCCACAGGTTTAATACCTAAAAACATAATTACTGAAGATTTTCATGGCTTCCAATTACTCAGTTTTTGGTACTGGAGTCATTCATAGTTTTCTTGGTAGGTCATTATGCTCTAATTGAACAATTATACACTAATTGATATCTAAATATTAAACCAACCATTTTTCAAGACACAATTTAGTTGATAATATCTTTCTAGTCAACTACATCAATAACATTTGCTTAGTCAACATTTCTGTTGCAATAAAATTCAAGCTCTTCTGATCTTGGGCAAATGCATGTTTGCAGCACATTTTCTCTTATTCTCTCTTTACCTCCTATTCACAAATCATCCCCCCAGTGTTTCCCATTATGTGTCATAAACACACATAATATAAAAATTTCCTATCATTATAACCATAGTGAAAATATAGGCTACTGTAATGTGATATTTGGAGTGTTTGTTTTGATTTCTCATATTTCAGGTTGGAAGTTATTTTTATTGTGTGATAATCTTCATGATTATATCCAGTATATACCAGTAGCTCCTAAGCTCAATGAGAGTGATAATTTTACTTTTGAATACTCACTGTGTAAAAAATAGACTCTGACAATTCACCTCATGCTATTAACGGCCAAGACAATCTGTTAATCTAATGACTAAAGGAGTCTGAGTAGATTAGAAACACACTAATTCAGTTTCAAGCAATAACTTGGTTTACTTTGATTCCTTGAGTCCTGTACTTCATTTTTAAGGCATCAACTCAGCAATTGAAGTTACTGAGATCATGAATATCCAGCATTTTCGACAAATGAACTATTTCTAATGACATATGAACAATAATTTTACTTTAGCAGTTTTATTTAATTTTTAAGTCTAGAAAAGGTTTTGATTAATCCATACTATTTTGTTATATTATATTTTATTATATAATTTGGTATTTTATAAAATCCTTTCCATATATCTTTTCAAGGCAAAGAGAGTAGCAATAAGTTTATTCAGGAATAGAAGCAGTCTGCATAGTAGATGTTTGCTTGGTTTTAATTTTCTTAAACTTATATGTGTTTGTTTTTACTGTTTTTAAGTTTGGAGGTCAACAAGTACTAAATACTGCAGGCCCAGTCAATTGTTACTGAATGGCTATGGAGTGGTCAGGCCAGTATTGTGGTATAAGTTTTTTTTTTTTTTAATTTGTTTAAAATCAAAACAAAACAAAACAAAACAAACGAACAAACCCCAAAACAGATGTCTATCTGGAATCTAGTTTTGACTTTTGAGACAAGTATAGCCTAAGACTGGACTGACTTCCAATGAATTTCCTATGTAGAGCAGGCAGGTGTAAACCTTGTTTCAATCTTCCTGACTTTGCCTCCTGAATTCTAAGGTCATTGGTATGTGCCACCGACGTGATGCAGGCTTATCTCTCCCTTGATCAGCTTCACTGTCTCCTTTATGATCAAGACCTTTTACAGAAAGACAGGACAGCCTGTGTTATTTTGAGTGTAAAAATGACTTCTAGCTCTGGATTTTAGATGGGAATAGCTAATGCAGGGTAAATTTAGGTAAAAGGTAAGTAAAAAGTGACCACAGTGCAGAGGAAGACAGGAGACGTAGACTCACTCTCAGCAATTCTGACATAGACATTTATTCTCAATGCCATCTCTTTTTTTGCCCCATTATCTCAGAGTTAGTTCTCAAGAAGGAGACTTCCCATATAGACTCAGATGGATTCCTCAAAAATGTGTGGTGTTGTATGCACATAAGGCCAAACTTTCTGTTTCAGGAGTGTAATGACTGCAGCAGAGGTATAAGGTTTTAGAACTTAAGAGTTTAAAATTGTACATACCTTTAATCTCTGCTTAGAGAAGCTGAATTAAAGTTAATAGAGGTTCAGTAATATATCCTGGTTTTGGAGTATTTGCCTCGCATGAACCAGACACTAGGTTTAATCTAAATTCAAGGATTTAATATGAATTAAAGGAGGGTAAAAGGCAAAAGCTTAATCTAAGTTCTGTAGAAAGGTCAGGTACAGTACTCTTCTTCAATTTTATGTTAAACATTTGAGCTGGGAAAACAAAAATAAAAGTAAATAAAAATCCTTCAGATTCTACAGAATTTAATTAAACTCTGTGTTATTTGCTTCATGAATACACCAAAAGTCGTCGCTAGAACACCATCATACCCCTCAAAATTACAAGATACGTTACCAGAGAAAACCAACGATATCTCAGTCTAGCTGTTAGGCTGAATGAATGTATCCTTTGTTCACCTCCATTCAAACTGCAAAACCCCATCTGCTGTCCTTCCTCCAGTCCTGCCTAAACAGAGAAAACTTCCCCACTGCTAGGAGAAAGTCTGGGCTAACACATCATCACTCCCTGTCTGTGCATTTCTGGCAACTAACACCAGAGTGCCTACCCAGGGGGGTCAGTTTTGACCATGTATAGACACAATCCCAATTGTAGCATCCATATCATCAATCCTCGCCTAAACTCTGTAAAACCCGCTGGCTTTGACTTGAATGTGTGACTTCTCTGATGTTCACCTGTGAGATTGGTGAACCCATCCAAGAGCTGCCTTCTAATAAACCTGCCTCTATCTACTTTTAATCTGGTCTAATCTTACCTAGACCTACATCACCAAGGGACAGTGAACAGCAGTCACTAGAAATATACAATTGAAGGGGAAATTTCATAAATACTCTTAACCAACTGAGATGGAATGTATTTGTTTTGCCAGCACTTGTAAATAGGAAGCAAGTAAATTAGGAGTCACAAATCTTGAGGTTTATATGTCTCCGAAAAACGTCAAATTATTTGTATATAGTAACAAAGTAACACCACGTTAAATCTAAAAAACTGAATGAATACTATGGTGTAAGGAGAGGAGCAGTAATGCTATATCATGGTCATGATCTGAAAAATTCACATGTTTAAAAATAAAATATTTTTCAAAAAGAATCTAGAGATAGAATTCAATCCATGTCAATATACCAAAGACCAATGTGTAGATGCTTCGTTCCTTCTTAGAGGGGGGAACAAAATACTCATAGGAGGAAATACGGAGACAAAATGTGGAGCAGAGACCGAAGGAAAGGCCATCCAGAGACTGCCCCACCTGGGGATCCATCCCATATACAGTCAACAAACCCCGAAATTACTGTGGATACCAAGAAGTACTTGCTGACAGGAATCTGATATAGCTGTCTCCTGAGAGGCTCTGCCAGAGCCTGACAAATACAGAGGCAGATGCTCACAGCAGTCCTTTGGACTGAGCATGAATTCCCCAACAGAAGAGTAAGAGAAAGGACTGAAGGAGCTTCCCTATAGGAAGAACAAGAATATCAACCAACCAGACCCCACAGAGCTCCCAAGGAACTAAACCACCAATCAAAGAGTATACATGGAGGGACCCATGGCTCAGTTGCATAAGTAGCAGAGGATGGCCTTGCTGGGCATCAATGGGAGGAGAGGCCCTTGGTCCTGTGAAGGCTCAATGATGATCCAGTGTAGGGGAATGCCAGGACAAGGATGCAGGAGTGGGTGGGTGGGTGGGTGGGGAATACTCTCACAGAAGCAGGGGAGGAGGATGAGATAGGGGGTTTGGGTGGGGACTGGGAAAGGGGATAGCATAGGAAATGTAAATAAGTAAAATATCCAATAAAAACATAACTCAAAATGGAAACAAACAAACAAAACTGCTGAAAGGCCTTTTAGAAAATACATTGAGTGAATACAGTGTTGCATGTGTTTACATATATACTGAAGGCAGTTATGAATGTTTCCTACAGGAAATGGTGCTGTGATTATCTTTTCCTATTCTTCTCTGTTTCCCAAAGGAAGCACAACAGAACAGGGATATTTTCCTGAGTGTAACTGACATAGGAATCACTCTTCACCATATTGAAAGAAGGAAAGGCCGATTTTAGATTTTCCTCAATGTGGGACCACAGCATTGAAAACAAACAATTGGCCTTGAGAACTGCCATCGGATTTGTTTTAGTGAGCAAAAAATATCATAAGGTTAAAAATGTCAACATCGCATGCGAGAACCATGCTTACGAAAGGGGTTTACAGTGAGCTGGATTCTCCTGAGTGGCGACAAGCAGAGAGCTTCGATGATGTCTTTTCTTTCGCTTTCTTGTTGCTCTTATTATAGTTCTTATTGTTGTTATTTTTTAGGTCTTTGGTATGTCTCTATTTTCTTGTGTTCATTAATATATATTAAAATTACTTGGCTGTTGTCCTTATCATTTGTGAAGATCCAAGTATGGATCATATTAAAGTCTTCATAAACAACATGTGGAGTGTTTCCAGTGAAGATAAATAAAATGATTAAATGCATCAAAAAATAAAGACAGAACTTATTAAAATTTACTCAAAACAGTTACTTCTAAAGAACAATAACAACAACAAAGCAAAAAGATACAAAGTTGGGGAGGAGCTAGAAGGAGAGGTTAGCCTCTAGAAGGAGCAGGATGAAATTCTCAGAAATTATCAACTTATTTTTAAAACAATTTACCATATGGAATAAGTATATTTTGTACATCTGAATGTATCAAGCAAACCTAGCTTCCAGGAAACAGAAATCCCTGTTTCCACAAACTTCTACAAGAATAAAGATAGGAAAAGTAAAACAGCCCCAGTGAAATTGGCTCTGGTCTATTTAAAATCATTCTTTACAGGAGAAGCTGAATCTTCCTGATATGACACAAAGGCTAAAAGTACACCCGCCCCACCCCTCACCCCCCCCAAAAAAAAACATGAAGTGGAAAAGTCAAAGCCAAAGCCATCCTTTCTGGTTCAAAAGTTACAGAACTCCAGTAGATTTCTTAAGTAATGTAGTGCTTACTAGGGATCTCATATGATTACCTTTCAGAGCTGTTATGACAAAGAAATGTATGGCAAATACATGCAAAATCTCACATATATACTTATTACATGTTTACTAGATAAGTGGAACTTATAAAGACATGTTTCAGGGCATGAAATAATCTGGTTGTTTGGAATAAATTATTTTAGGATACTTTCTAAATTTTATTAAAATACTTTTAGGTATTTAGAAGGTTGAAAGAAGAAAAACATAGTCATACTCATTTAAAATGAAATAATCCTAGGGAATGAATTAAACCTGCCTAAATTTAACCAAAAAAAAAAAGAAGTGGAAAAGAAAGATTGATGCAGTATCAAATGAGGATAAAATGTTAAATTATTTTAAGGTAGGAAATGGAAAAGTTAAGACTAGATCCAAGGTCTATATGTAATATACCAAAAGCTTAAACAGATGTACAAAGGGACTGGAAAAAAAGACTCAGTGAGTAGGAGCATGTACTGCTCTTTCAAAGGACCAGAGGATGCTTCTCTGGATTCATATCTGCTGCTTGCAGAATTCCTGTTATCTAAGCTCCAGGGAATCAGCTGCCCTTCGCATTCAAAGGCAATTGCAATTAACGCAAATACTTATATATAGACTCATACACATACACACTAAAACTAAAATACATATTTTAAAACATGTGCAAAGTATAAGAGAGATGCAAATTTAGGACTTCAGGCATGCTTTGGATAATTATTTCATAAGAACCATAAGAGAAAACAGAAAAATATGGACTTCAATCTAATTAAAACATTTGCATTATAAAGAGGCATTATCAAGAATTAAAGAGATACCATATGACATGAAATAAAATATATTGAAATCTTAAATGATAATCAGTATATTTAAATTATAAAAAGAACTTTTACAATTAAATAATTGAAAACTAAATAAACTCTAACTATACAAAGTGTTTAAATAGGAGTTTGCTTTAAAGTTATTTATGTATTGTGTGTCCAGAAAAAGATATAAGATGCTTTTAGTCATGAAGGAAATGAAAACAAGATATAAGAAGAGTTGCTTGTTTCACATCCTCAAGTTGACCAAAGTAATAACAATTTTCAAAAATATACGGAATATTGGTGAGGATTGCTCAAACCAGTACACTTGTAATAGACAGATAATTCTTAAAAATCTTTGGCCATTATTGAAACCAGATAACGGATTAATAATAGATAAAATATCATATAACATAGGAATCCTGAATCTCCATATGCTTCAAAAATTAAATGAAGGTGAATGTTTGAAATTTGTTACATATGGCTTTAAAAATTCTGTAAATAATAAGTAACATAGAAGAAATCTAAATATCCAGGGACTAATGGAATAGAGAAAGTGTACTGTAGCTGGGCAATGGTGGCACACGCCTTTAATCCCAGCACTTGGGAGTCAGAGGCAGGCGGATTTCTGAGTTCAAGGCCAGCCTGGTCTACAGAGAGAGTTCTAGGACAGTCATGACTATACAGAGATACCCTGTCTCGAAAAACAAACAAATGAGAGAGAGAGAGAGAGAGAGAGAGAGAGAGAGAGAGAGAGAGAGAGAGAGAGAGAGAGAGAGAGAAAGTGTACTGTATCTTTATAATGCTATATAATCTGACTCCTAGAATGGGAAAATATAGATAGGTGAGGTAAATCTATAGTCTTTATGTGTGTTACAGTCAGTAAAAATGCCCTAATGAATGATTTACTGAACTTGAAAACAGTAGCTGTTTTCAGAGAGTTGGAAGAAGTGGTAATTGGGAGTATTTGCTATGGAAGGAATTTATTTTTCATACTTGGATAATATTCTCAGTATATAAGTTCTACTGAAATTTAATGTATTTTTAATGTAAGTAAAATTTATATACTATATATTCACTTATATCTACCAATCAACTATCTGTCGGTCTGTCTTCTGTCTGTCTGTCTATCTTCTGTCTGTCTACCTACCTACTGACCTACCTATCTATTGTTTCTACAATAAATCTTTCCCAATGTCTGTGTAGGGAAAGGGAGTGGACTATTTGGAAATGAAGCTTCGGTCCACAATATTGTACCCACAAGTCCTTTGGGCAAGCTTCCTAACCCTTTCTTTATTTTCATTAATAAATTAATAAGTCATATCATGCAACTCCCATGTATTATTTAAACAGAAACTCATTCTCTCCTTCTCCCTCCTCTCTCTCTCTCTCTCTCTCTCTCTCTCTCTCTCTCTCTCTGTATATATATATATATACTTTAAAAAGTATAAATATACTTTAAAAATAAATATAAGCATAAATATACTTTAAAAATAAGTATAGTGTCACTGCATTTAAAATTTCATGTCTATGACTAACCCTTTTATTTCAACAATAATTATTAATGAAACCATCATGATAATGTGCACGCAAGGATTTAACACATTGAGATTTATGTCTAGAGACCTAGAATAACAAATACTACTACCACCACCACCACCACCACCACCACCACCACCTCCACTCCTGCTGCTGCTGCTGGTGCAGTAGTACATAATTCTCATCACTGAGGCTCCCGCCAGGAACTGATAGGAACAGCAGCAGAGATCCATACACAAGCATTAGGCAGAGCTCAGGGAATTTTGCGGCAGAGGCAGAATAAGGATTGTAGGAGATAGAGGGCAAGGATACCACAAGAAAAATCACAGAGTCAATTAACCTGGGCTAACGGGATCTGACCACTACATATAGATAGATAGATAGATAGATAGATAGATAGATAGATAGATAGATAGATAGATAGATAGATAGATAGATAGATAGATAGATAGATAGATAGATATAGTGGTTGTACAGCTTGGACATACTGTGGGACTCCAAACAGTGGGAGCAGGGCTCACTCTTACTCTTGTGCCTGCTTTTGGGACCCTTTTCTTCCCACTAGGTTAATACAAAGTGACATGCCTCATTTTATTGTAACTTGATATGTCGTGTTTGGATGATATCTATGGGAGGAATGTCCTTTTCTGAAGAGAAAAGGAGAAGGATTGGTTGAAGAGAAGAAACGGGAGTTAGCAACCAGGAGTTGAGCAAGGAGGGGAAACGGACATCCAGATGTAATATCAGAGAGAATAAATTAAAATGAAAAGAAAAATAAATGTAGGTCTAATCCAATAGAAGTCTTTAACTCATCCCAGGTCTTAATTACTATTTATGTAAATGTAAAAGAATTTTCATGCCTCACATATACACAGAGGTATATGTATTCTAAACTTTGCTGAAAGTATTCAGAACTGTATTTTGTCACAGGAAAAATAACTTAGCCCTTGGCTAATAAATATTTCTAGTGAACTCATAAGTCTACTTTTCTTGTTTGTGTTTTATATTAAATTTAAGAAAGCCCAGGAAAAAATCATAATGAATTTCTACTCTAGAAAACCTGAAATAAATCACATTTTATTATTCATGCTGATTAAATGAAGCCTAAAGTAACACTGTTAATACACAATATTATAAATACATAGTGTGTTTATAACCTTAGTAACATTGTATCAATGAATACAATAGTTCAAATACTATTAAAATACATGTTTCATATATACAGTGACTTTACAACATCACATATAATGCATAGAACAACTTCTTGGTGGTTTCTGAGCTGTTGAAGTTGCTGTTGACAAGCTTTCATGCAAGAATCAAACAGAAAATGAAATTTATCCAATCTGGCACTTAAGCATGGTAACACATGTTTTAACACTACATCTCATAATAGAAAATATATAATGGCAAAAATATCTATATTCCAAAGCCATAATGATGTATTTTTGGCAAATCACAAGGGTTCAGGAGTAGAAAATTGATGCTTAGGGTTATGCCTTATTTGAATACATACTGTTAGCTCCCAAATCATTACAATCACCAATATATAAATTCTTACGACTGAAGACTCATCAATTTCTTTCTTCTGTAAAGCTCTGTTGACATAATTACGTACTTGACCAGACTTCTGTTATCTAAACCTGTTCTATAGATTCAGCCTTTCCGAGACACTATTTCTGTCCCTTCATGGGCTTATTGAGTTATATTTTCCTGTGTACAACCATTTTTTGAATGTTTTCAAATGAATCTTGTGTAAAAATTCCACAAGTCTCTTTCTCACTCCATCTCTGATAATTGAATGTTTACTATCTGCTGTTCAGTCTTAAAAACTTAAAAATGACAGCAAATGAATTATACCAGATTATGGTTGTATGATTATAAATGTGTGTGCATATGTCTTTCAATGTGTGTGTATGTATGTGTGTGTGTACATGTGTGAGTGTTTGTATATGTGCATATTTAGAGTTTCTTATAATAATAGTTACTGTGTTTTGTATTTATTTCTTCCAAACTGGAATATTAAAACCTATTGAATTTGTACAGTTCCAAGTACAACTAGGTAAAACTTGGTTTTACCAAGTTTTATAAGTGTAAGAATAAAACTGTGAGAGTGGCATTTAACAAACCTGAGTGACAGAATTTATCAGCATTTTGCACAGCTTAAGTCATTTGCCTCTATTATAATTTTGGATACTGCTATTATTATCATTTCTTACAAATTTAACTAAGAAAGTTGAGAGCAATTAAGTAACTTTGTACAAGCACATGGTTAATAAGAGTTGGAACGGGATTTTAATAAAAATATCTGTTTCCTCCATCTAGTCTTTTATTAGACCTTAATCACAGCAAAGGTCTTTCTTGCATTGAAGGGCTAAAATTAGAAAATTATGTAAGACTGGATAGAAAGATGCATTTGCTTTTAGGTGAAACTAATCATTCTGAAAAAAATGAGAAAAAGAATCCTAGGAAGCCAGCTGTATTTCTGGTTTTGTGGTTGTTGCTAAGTTTATAAGCAACCAAGGTATGTTTCCTAATATTTTTTAAATCAATGTTTGAGGAATGCAAAACATATTTTTTATCCCCTGTAAAATAAAGTCAAGGTGTTTCAGAAGTTAGTCTGGAGCAGTGGCTAAAGTAGTAAGAAGAGGAAGACATGGGGAGGTCTCCGAGATTATTGCATAGATTTTGCTTGAGCTTTAGTGAAATGGAAAAGTATCTCAGAATTTTCAAGGGATTAGAATGAGTTGCTATGTGTTTCTATAGAAATCTGCTGGAATGTGGAATACCATAATAAATGGAAAGAAGAACCTAGATTAGAGTGCTTCATAGTATATTTGGCAATTAGTATTATAGCATAGGCCAGTGTAGTTACATGGAAAGCACAGGAATTTGAAGACTGTAGATTTTCCTGTTGACTTACAATCAAGATGAGGAAGTAAATAGTTGTAGTTAGCTCATGGATCTTAGTCTGAGAAAGGAGAAAGTATGGAATTGTAGTTAGTGAAATGGAGAAAATGTGAGTGGTATTTACAGAGATAGTAAGGATCTAAGAACAAATAGAAAGAAAGGTGTCAATAATGATGAATGCTGGGTAGTTTCCTTCTGTAACAAAAGATGTAAAAAGTATCTGACAGTGTTTCTCCTTTATGGTGAATTTGTGAGAGCTTATTCAATGCATAATGAAGAAAGTGCAATTGGGAGTAATAAATGACAAGTGGGAATATAGAAATAGCAATGGAATTCACCTTTTCAAGAACTCTGCCTCTAAGAAAGCTGATAAAATTGTACAATAGGGAAGGACATAAGATTGGGGCATTTTCAAATGTGATTTTGTCAAAATGGAAATCCTGTATTTAAAATAACATTTTACTATTTCATATTTACAGTTCTTGTCATTGGAATGCATATGACTATGACTTAAACTTAAAAATATCCACTTGACTTTTAGATACTATTTTATCCCAAGATGAATCAGATCAGGGAGGATTTGCAATGAACATGACTTTTTAAACTTAATAGATTATAATGGAAATATACTCTTTTGGCCCTTATCCAGTATGATTAAAATAGGGAGGAGAGGCCCTGGCTCCTGAGAAGGCTCAATGCGACAATAAAGGGAAATTCCAGGACTGAGAAGTGGGAGTGGGTGGGTTGGTGAGCAAGGCGAAGGGTGATGGGATATGGTTTTCAGTGGGGAAACCAGGAAAAGGGATAACATTTTAAATGTAAATAAAGAAAATATCTAATAATATAGTAACATGCAATAAGTGTTAACACATCTATTTTCGTCTTCCTTTTGCTCTTTGTGCTTGGAGCTTAGACACTGCTCAAATATTTGCAATCAACTGATGAGAGGTTTGCTTTATTGTGTTGTGCTTTTTCAAAAAAGAATAGCAACCCATTAAGGATATACTGCTCTGTCCTTGTTCGATAGCATCTTTCCTCACTGTCCATTTTGTGAGGTTTTCTCTACGTGATGTAAGAATATTTCATGCTTAAACATTCATATAGTAAATTAGGTATGATAAAGCTCTCTGTTGAGAATTTTAGAGCTGGATACATGAATATATATATATATATATATATATATATATATATATATATATATATGTCTCTGTCTCTGTATCTATATCTATCCATGTATCCATCCATCTATCTATCATCTATCTATCTATCTATCTATCTATCTATCTATCTATCTATCTATCTATCTATCTATCTATCTATCTATCTATCTATCTCCCTGCAGTGCTGAAGTCAGTGGCTGAAACAATATTATTCATCATCTTCCAGAGTGAAATAATTTTCACCTTTTTGGAGGGACTAGGACTAACTAGATTTCACCATTGATTTCTCAAATTTTTACTCCAAGTGATTTAACATGATTTAAATACCAGATCAATGTCATAGATAAAGACAGTCTTCTGGAAATCACTTAGATTTTCATTTGAATTAATTTTGAAAATATGACATAATGTTTTACCACCAAGTTCCTTACATAGAAATTCCTGCTGTAATAAGAAATAAAACTTTTATTTATGGGTACTATCATTTGTGAACACTGTGATATATTGCTAAGTAATACATCATGATTCTTATTATAATACACAAAGCAATGGAAGTTAGAAGAACATCTGGTTCATTTAATATGGCTTTTATATAAATATTTGGGGATTTCATGCCTCTTTCACATATGTAATTTAATACTTTTAATGAAAATTTAAAATATTATGTACATAAATTATTAACGGAATCAAACAGTGTATCCTGTACTACTGACATTAAATAAGACGTTAGCACCATCAAACTGATAAACCCTATGTTGACAGTAAGCCAGGTCCGTTTCCTGTGTCTGATTTTGGAAAGCCTTAAGCTCTCTCTGTGTAGTTTCTCCTTGGAGGGTCAGAAATGACATCTTTTCCTCGGTGTGAAGTTATGGCAGTCATGTGATTCTGTACTAAAATTGCTTGTTCATCCTCATTGACAGACAGCTTCCCATATTTAAAGACAAATATCATTTCTATGGAGACTCTTCATTTACACTAGTGTCTGGGACTTTTTTTCTGCAGGGATTATTCTCTGCAGTGGACCGCTTTCAACTCTCAGTGTGTTAGTCTCTGTATCAGTTTCAATGACTCATTTTTTAATTAAAGACATTATGTTTTAGAGCAGTCTTAGGTTTTCAGCTAACAGTGAGGAAAGTGCAGAGAGTGTCTGTATGGCTTTTTCTTCCAGAAACACATAATGTTTCAGGTATCCATATCACATCCCTAAATGCTGTGTTTACTGTTCTGTAGGAAACTACATTGGCTAATCTTGTTCTTTGAATGCCAAACCACATGAGGTTGAACAAACATAAAATGCTTTTGCAACAGAAAATAAATATAAACAATAACGATCAAAAAATATCATATAAAAATGATACTATCTTATGGAGTATTTTTATTTTCATTGCCCTAAAAATCACATATAATATCTACTAACTTCTTCCTTCTAATTCTTAAAACCCAGAATGATTTGTGTCTAGAAGTTCCCCCCCTCTTCCTGAAGGTCATAAATTGGACTGTATAGTATATGCATTATCTGACTGGATTTTTTGTACTTGGAGATATGCTTTGTTATTTTTTCACTGTTTTTTCATCTCTTTGTAGATAAATCAGAAAGACTATACCGGGGCTATTCAGGAAAGGCATAGTGCTCTGCTAATCATTGTAAAATTCTCTTAAATGCTCTTAGACAATGTTAGTTTTCAGTTGACCTCTCTTCAATTTTTTATTATAAATATTTTACAGTGTAGATAGGAATAAATATAGACAGAGGAGGAACATTTGCAATTTGGAGAGGAAAATAAAAGTCCAGGAAGAATTGAAGGAAGGACAACTATAATCAGAATATACTGTATTAAAAATCTATTTGCAATCAAGTAAATAAATATCTTACAAGATGATTTTTTTCTGCGAATGAGTTGACTTTTAAAGAAAAGAGTATATATCATTTTCATGACTGTAGAGAGCCTACCCTTGTTTTGGAAAACCTGGAGACAAAGATTGTCAGTCAATATTACTTCTTCATTGGCAATGGTTTTATAGCATCCCAGCTGTTTTGGACATTTTATAAACTGACAGATAACACTGGAGCTTCAAATACCATCTCAGCTATAGCCTTGCTTTAGCCCTAGGTCTCTATTTAAGGCCCTACTGCTCCATGTAACCTGTATCAATATTCACAGCAAGACAATCCGCAATGAACTCTAGATGACTATAAAGCTCTATCACTCAATCTGCGAAGTATGGAACCCCCTTAGTAACATAAGATGTGTCTGATTGATAAACATAATAATATTCCTTGGTTGGTATAAATACTACCATCTTTGGCACTTCACATGCATGACAGCCCCTCCCATAAAGGTTATATAATGTAGCTGGTACATTCAGTTTGGAAGTCAGTCAGAAAGCACTCTTCTGCACAGTCCCCTGGTGTTTAAACATCTGGCTGAACAAAAGACTTCTGTGTAGCGCTACTTTCTTTGCCTACTCGTGACTTTTATCATAAGTGGAGCAGGCTGCTTGGTAATAACAAGAAGAAGAGGTCTCATAGCAGAGGTTAACCGTGGTGGCAGAAGGGCAGCTGAAGAGGTGCTGAGGCCAGACAAAAGTACCAAAGAGCAAATGAAACAGAGATAGGTGAGACAGTGGATGTGCAGAAAAGGTGAGAGAAGTCAGAGAGCCAAAACCAATGACTGTGGGGACAGTAGGAAAAGATCGCAGGCTCCTCCCTAAGCATTGCCAGAACTTATATAAAGGCTGAGGGTTCTGCCATCCAGAGCTTAGAAGCAGCAATGTGAGCTGGCACGGAAAACTGCTGACTGCTCTAGATGATAGCTGCTACTTAGAGCCAAGCGCTGAGATGCTGGCGTTCAGAAACCAGGACTGTAAACTCAGTATACTTAGTACCCGGTATATAAGTAACAAAATCATATGTCTCTACTTCTTATGGTTTGGAACTCTAACAGTCAGCCTGGATTATAAATTTTTGGTATTGAAGAATCGATCACTACCAATACTAGAAAAGCCATTCTTTACCTATTTTTGATTCATAGCAAAGATCATCAGGACTCCAGCAAGGTTTTTAGTAATCCTAGTAGCTAATTTCATAATAGCACCACCCACACTTGGTCTTCTGGTTATACTATTATATCTCTTTGTGTTTAACTACTGATGGATATCTTGGTTGCCCACACCTTTTAGTAATACTAATAAAACCTGCTCTATAGAGTCATTTGCAGCATTTTCTTTACAAGTTTATAACTCATTTGACTAAATACTAGGGAGCAAGATAGCTGGGTAGTTTTGTCAATGTGTGTTTAATTTTATGGAAGTCATGATAGCATCCTCAAAAGTGGCTGTACCATTTTATGTTCCCACCAGCATGACTGAGATTTCCTGTGGCTCCACATGCTTGCAAGCAGATGCGAAGTAAGATTGGCAGCTCCCTTGGGGGTTCTATTACCAGAAAAGTCACTGGTGATGATCGAGATTGTGGCTTAGGGGGAAATAAACTCAGAATTTACAGTGGAAAAGGTTAACGATGAGTATCAATTGCCTTCTGAAGACTAACTGCAGCAGTAGGGACAATAATTTGCTTCACTAGTCTTCTTATACTTTTTTGCCTTTTGATAATAAATACCCACAGAAATCCTGAAGGAATAGTTTCTAGAATATACGTGACAAAGTGTCTCTGAGCACAAACAAGGGAGAATTTCTGCCAATAAAATAAATTGTGTGCCTGGATCTTCCATCACAAGAGGATTTGCTTCCAATTCTAGACAATTTACTACTTTATTTATAAACACTCTATAAGTCAATAACAGCATAGGAGCATTGCTTCAATTTCTGTTATTCTCTTGACAAAGGAATTGGAGTACAATTTTATAATTTATAAAAATTTTGATATTCACTGTATCCATGTTTGCATTCTTTACATTTTAAAGATTACATTTCATTTTCTGTTTTTTCTTGAAGTCATTTAATTACATATCCAATAAATGGATTTTTATCATTGTTTTCTGAAAATGTTTATAGCCATATTGTGACATTCTCTAACTCTCTTATGATTTATATTTTTTGAACAAGAAAGAACTTTCATTTGATATACAACAGGCACTTATGTTTTGTGATTAAATATGGTATGACTTGGGCACTCTTTAAGAAATTCAACCTATTTCAAATTCATAAATAAATGTTGTGAGAAGTTACTAATGATTCATTGTCTTGAAACCCAGCACTCCACATTTCATGTATTAAACATCTGGAATTTATATTCTGAGAAGAGTATGAAGTAGGGGCAACTTTTCAATTCCTTGGCCCACCACCATGATTAAAAAGTTCATTCCCTCTCCACACTACTTTGTCAATGTAAATGGAGATCAAAACCACCTGAGTATATGATAGAAAATTCTTTTCTTCTTTGTACCTCATATCAATACACCATCTAAATTATTTTCATTTTATTTTCTTTCTTTTTTCTTAGATATTTTCTTCATAAACATTTCAAATGTTATCCCCTTTCTGGTTTCCCCTCTGAAAGACTTTATCCCATCTCCACCTCCCCCCTGCTCACCAACTCCCGCACTCCCACTTCCCTGTCTTGATATTCCCCTATACTGGGACATAGAGCCTTCTCTGTGCCAAGGGTCCCTCCTCCCTTTGATGTCCAACAAGGCCATCCGCTGCTATACATGCATCTGGAGTCATGGGTCCTTCCATGTGTACTCTTTGGTTGGTAGTTTAGTCCCTGGGAGCTCTGGGGGTAATGGTTGGTTCAAAACGTTATTCCTCCCATGGGGCTAACAACTCCTTTGGCTCCTTGGGTCCTTTGTCTAGCTCCTCCATTGGGGTCCCTGTGCTCAGTCCAATGGTTGGCTGGGAGCCTCCACCTCTGTATTTGTCGGGTACTGGTAGATCCTCTCAGGAGACAGATATATCGGACTCCTGTCAGCAAGCACTTGTTGGCATCCACGTTAGTGTCTGGGATGGGTGACAGTATATGGGGTAGACCCTCAGGTGGGGCAGTCTCTGGATGGCCTTTTCTTCAGTCGCTGTTCCACAATTTGTCTATGTATCTCCTCCCAAGACCAAAGTATCCATACTTTGGTCTTCCATCTTCTTGAGCTTCAATTGTTCTGTTTATTGTATCTTGCGTATTCCAAGATTCTGGGCTAATATCCACTTATATGTGAGTGCATACCATGTGTGTTCTTTTGTGATTGGGTTACCTCACTCAGGATGATATTTTCTAGTTCCATCCATTTGCCTAAGAATTTCATGAATTCATTGTTTTTAATAGCTGAGTAGTACTCCATTGTGTAAATGTACCACAGTTTCTGTATCCATTCCTCTGTTGACAGACATCTGGATTCTTTCCAGCTTCTTGCTATTATAAATAAGGCTGCTATAAACATAGCGGAACATGTGTCCTTATTCTTTTATTATATCTTGGAGAATCTTCTGGGAATATGCCCAGGAGTAGTATAGCTGGGTTCCCCAATAGTACTATGACAAAATTTCTGAGGAATCGTCAAACAGATTTCCAGTGTGGTTGTACTAGTTTGCGATCCCACCAGCAATGGAGGAGTGTTCCTCTTTCTCCACATTCTTTCCAGCATCTGATATCACCTGAATTTTTAATGCTAGTCATTCTCAATGTTGTCAATCTCAGTGTTGTTTTTATTTATATTTCCCTGATGACTAAGGATGTAGAACATTTCTTTAGGTGTTTCTCAGCTTTTCAGTATTCCTCAGTTGAGAATTCTTTATTTAGCTCTGTACCCCATTTTTAGTAGGGTTATTTGGTTCTCGGGAGTCTAACTTTTTGATTTCTTTGTATATGTTGGATATTAGCCCTCTGTCAGATGTAGGGTTGGTAAAGATCTTTTCCCAATTTGTTGGTTGCCATTTTGTCCTACTGACAGTGTCCTTTGACTTATAGAAACTTCGTGATTTTATGAGGTCCCATTTGTCAATTCTTGATCTTAGAGCAAAAGCTATTGGGGTTCTGTTCAGGAATTTTTTTCCTGTGGCCACGTGCTTGAGGCTCTTCCACACATTCTTTTCTATTAGTTTCAGTGTGTCTGGTTTTATGTGAAGGTCCTTGATCCACTTGGACTTGAGTTTTGTAAAAGGGTTAATTTGCATTCTTCTGCATGCTAACCACCAGTTGAATCAGCACCATTTATTGAAAAGGCAGTCTTTTTCCCCCCACTGGATGATTTTAGCTCCTTTGTCAAAGAGCAAATGACTGTAGGCTTGTGAGTTAATTTCTGGGTTTTCAATTCTCTTCTATTGATCTATCTGCCTGACACTGTACCAATACTATGAAGTTTTTATCACTATTGCTCTATAGAACTGTTTGAGGTCCAGGATACTGATTTCCCCCACAAGTTCTCTTATTGTTGAGAATAGTTTTAGTTATCCATGGTTTATTGTTATTCCAGATGAATTTGAGAATTTCTTTTTCTAACTCTATAAAGTATTGAGTTGGTATTTTGATGGTTGAATCTGTATATTGTTTTTGGCAAGATGGCCATTTTTACTATATTAATACTACCAATCTGCGAGCGTGGGAGATCTTTCCATCTTCTGATATCTACTTCAATTTCTTTCTTGAGAGACTTGAAGTTCTTGTCATATGTACTTTCATTTGTTTGGTTAGACTCACACAGAGATACTTTATATTGTTTGTGACCATTGTGAAGGGTATTGTATCCCTAATTTCTTCCTCAACCTGTTTATCCTTTGAGAATAGGAAGGCTACTGATTTGTTTGAGTTAATTTTATATCTGGCCACCTTGCTGAAATTGTTTATCAGATGTAGGAGTTCTCTGGTGGAGTTTTTGGGGTCGCTTTAGTATACTATCACATCATCTGCAAATAGTGACAGTTTTACTTCTTCATTTTCAATTTGTATCCCTTTGACCCCCTTTTGTTGTCTAATTGCTCTAGCTAGAACCTCAAGTACTACATTGAATAGATATGGAGAGAGAGGCCAGCCTTGTCTAGTCCCCAATTTTAGTGGGATTGTTTCAATTTTCTCTCCATTTAACTTTATTTTTTATGTACTTTTGTATATAGCTTTCTGTCTTCAAATTCCTTTTTATGTTTTATTCTACTGCATTCACCTGTAAAATGATCATTGAAATTTTTATTACTACACAGAAATTACAATGAGACTTCCTGAGTGTGCAGCACTGCATAAAATAGATGATGATAGACTATTGATGGATACACAGGTAAATGTATGATCAGTCATTTAATTACCTCACATTGTTATTATTTATAAAATAAAAGATGTAAATTATCCCTACTTAAGACAACAGATGGTGATTAAATGTCTCTAAGCTTAAGACGTGGATTGATTTCATCCCTCAATAGACACTCCTATGGTGATCAAGATCAATATAGTTCATCCAAATAAAACTTTTAATTAAATGTCCCCAGCATAGTTTATTTTAGTCACTTATATCCAGTCACACCACTTTCCTAAGTATTAACTAAGCATGATCAATACTTCATCTTTTCAAATATATAAACACTTAATTTATCTCATAGCTTCTGCTAATATTGTGTGGGTGTTTTTTGTATGTTTGTATTTATTTTAGAAAGGGAGGTCAGTGGAGAAAAGAGAGAATTGTTTTATGTTCACCTTAAACATTCTGCTAATGAAGAATACAGTGAGTACAAAAGTATACCTCATACTTCTCTAACCCAAATCCAAAACTTATAGCCTTTAAAACATAATATAAGACATAATATAAAACACATCCTTAACTTCAAAAGCAGGAATGATAAATTATTAAATGCAAACTGAATTTAAAGATAATATAGGATATTGTTGAAGCTTGTTGGAAAAGAGACTAGGAATGTTAACTCAGGCCTAACTGAATAGATATATCTAAGATTCTCAAAAGGACAGAAATTCTAGTCTTTGACTGATGGAAGAAAGTGGGCTAGTGAGCCTCAGGAACAGAGGGCACACCACAGAATTATATTCTAGTCATCAAAAGGGAGCAAAAACCATGATATTAATGCAAAATGTTCTATTAATTTAATGTTGACAAGTTGTGTAAAAAAAGATTTACCTGAAAATATTTTGCTGTGTACAATTTGTAGGAGTGGAAATAAAATCGAGGCTAACGAAGACAATGAAGAAAAAACAGAAACAGGAGCAGTGATATTCGTTTCCATTTCAATTCAAAACAGCTATGTTGAGAAATATACTACTGATGCTGTAGCGTTATTAAAATAGCCTCACACTTCTCTGAAATAATAAGAAAGGGATGGAGGAGTTATTAATTTGAAAAAAAAATTATCTGAAATATCTAAAAATAATAAATTGAATGTTTACAGTTATATTCTCATTATTAAAAATTTTAGTCAGAGCAAATGAGATAATAGCAAAACTGAAAGCACAACAGGAAGACCAATTAAGTAGCATAAAGTCTTAGATACTGAGGAACAAATTTTATAGCTAGCTAACAAAATTGAATTATAAAGCTCTGGGATTATTATGAGAAGAAAATTATGGAAATAAAAATAATACCATAAATGTTATATGTAGTCTATAGTCTATACTAAAGTACTTGCAGTTGAAACAACAAGAAACATTAAGATGATAAAGGTAAAGGACTTTTAAGTGGTTAAATGAGGTTCCATTGGCCTCGGAGTCCTAATTCCCTGGTGTAAGTAGAAATAGACTTGAACAATACACATCTGATTCTTGCTCCAGCCAGTCTGAACTAATTTTTGGCAATTCTTTCTGGAAGTTCACCCATGTGGAAATTCTTTCAACTCCATAAACGTCTGATTTAGAGAACCTCTGTCTGGTTTCTCACACATGCAGGCTTCGCTTGCTGTGACTTCAGCTTATTTCTTAAACACTTTTTAGACTACCGTTTCTTCTTCAAGCCATATTAGACCACTCATGTTGAAGCCTCCAAAATTTGAAACTTTGTGTCTTATTATGGTAACATTATTTTAACATTGGTAAAATTCACATAAAGACAAATATGGCTATTCATTGTCATTATCTCTGCACGTGTCTCAGACAGGGATAAAGCAAGCAAGAAGTTTCAAGAGATGTTCAAACACCTGTTGATTAAAGGAGCTGAAGAGGTTTGCAACCCCATAGGAAGAACAACGATATCAACCAACCAGATCCCCCAGAGCTCCCAGGGACTAAACCACCAACCAAGGAGTACACATGGAGGGACCCATATCTCCAACCCCATATGTAGGAGAGGATGCCATTGTTGTGCATCAGTGGGAGAAGAGGCCCTTGGTCCTCTGAAGGTTCAATGTCCAAGTGTAGGGGAATGCGAGGGCAGGTATTCAGGAATGGTGCGTGGATGTGGGAACATCCTTATAGAAGCAGGGGGAGGGAGGATGGGATAGGGGGTTTAAGAAGGGGATGGGATAGGGGGTTTCAGAGGGGGATGGTATAGGGGGTTTCTGGGGGGGAGACCTGGAAAGGGAATAACAGTTTAAATGTAAATAAATAAAATATCGAGAGAGAGAGAGAGAGAGAGAGAGAGAGAGAGAGAGAGAGAGAGAGAGAGAGAGAGAGAGAGAGAGAGAGAGCACATATAAATATGATTGGGGCTAGAGAAAAGGCAAAGCTTTTGCACAGGACCTGAGTTCCATCTTGGTACCCAAAAGAGGTAACTAATGGAGCTAAGAAACTCCCATAACTCTAGTTCCAGGAAATTTCATGTTTCTGACCTCCTCAGGCATCTGTACTCACAAACACACACACACACACACACACACATACCACAAAGAGATAAACAGATGGAGTAGGGAGAGAGACAAACAGAGAGAAACACAAACACACACACACACACAAATACATATAATAAAATAATACAAACCAAAGTCAAACTTTAAAATTGCATAGTAAAATCATGTAATTGGCATTTTAAAATTTTCTTCAGAGATGTCTCATCAGGAACCTCAAATTTTGTAATATCCTGGCATGAGCATGTAATTAAATATAAAAATTTAAAATTATAATAGTTTTGCTAAATATATGCCTTTAGTTATGGGGTCAAAATTAACTAAGTGATATTCAAAGATTTGGAAATTTGTTCTTTTACAAACTAGAAGATCAAACTTGTTTTCTCCATCTGATGATATAATAAAAATATACTTGTTATTTTTCTTCTTATTCTTCCTTTGTCTCTAAATTAGGAAACAAAATTTAAATAGTGTTACTACTTTGGTTCTTTAATGAACTAATCATGCCTTTCCTATATCATGATTGAAGATGGAAGGCTGTGTGAAAAGGACTCCTGTAACCCTGTTGATGGTAAAACTCATATCAGGTTTATAGATACTCATCTCTAAAAATGAAGGACTAAAAATATCACTTAACAACTTCAAAACATAAATTCACACTAAAAAAACACACATAAAATTAGGTCTCCTAACTTAATCATATATTTGACAGAAAATTGACATATAGGTTGTTTAGATTTTTTATTGGATATTTTCTTTATTTACATTTCAAATGTTATCCCCTTTCTCAGTTTCCCCCAGAAACTCCCTATCCCATCCCCTCTCCCCCTGTCTCTATGAGGGTGCTTCCCCAACCACCCAGCCACCTACTACTCCCTCCCTGCCCTGGCATTCCCCTACACTGGGGCATCAATTTAATGTATTTGAAAAATATTTTTTATCCTTTGTTTCTTTAAGGAATTTATAGAAAGAAGAATTGATAGAATAAAATGATAAGTAATAATATCACAGTTAATCCCTGTGAGAAACAGGCTTGTACATTGAGAGAGTTATCAAAAGCTAGAATGTAAGGCTGAGTGTCATTTGTCAGTGAAGGGCAGTAACCTCACAGGAGATTAAAGAAAAAAGGGAGAGCAGAGACTGTTGAAGGATCTGTTAGACCCATTTGACTACAGATAGAGTAGGAAGGAATTCCATATTTTCTGCCAAGAGGCATATCACTTCCTTTATATACTGAAAATGTTGGGATGGCAGGGAGAGCTCAAAAGAACCAGATAAATTTCCATCGCATGTTCAATTCAGATTCTGTACAACATCTGTTTCAAAACATTCTACAACTTAAAATCCTCTTTAGGAATCTGACCTCTGGGAGGTTCTAGTTAGTCAAGTGTGCATCCTTGAACCCATGGCTCTTCTTTTCCCATCTTTTCAAGTTTCCTAAAACTCCTGAACCCATGCCTATGGCTGCATGGTTTTCACACTTTACATCAAAACTTTCAGCAATCAGCATGAGTCAGAATGTGAACATAAAACTTCCTAATGGACATCCCATCAGGCACCATTGCTACCACCTGGCTCATCATTAGTCTTCCCTCCTGCATTATGATACTATCCTACAGACAATTATTCCAGTTTCTTCTTGTTTTTCTTTTATAATCTCTGCTCAATGCCACATGGAAATCAACCCTTTTCAAAATCACCTGACCATACATCTCTCTGATGACTCCTTGCATCACTCAGGAAGAAAGTCAAAAATCTAAAAATGGTTACACATGCTATTCAAGAACTGAGACTTCATGGTGCTCATCCACTGGGACTCCTCCTGTCTAGGTCCTTCTAGGCTGTTAGGATGGATGGGCTTTCCTCCAGCTCTGAGTGTAGCTTAGGAACAATTTCTTAGAAATCATTCTCAATTGCATACTCAGCTGTTGTCTTGTTTCAGACCTTTGTGTTAAATTTCTGTTATTAAGTCATTCTTGACTGTATTAGATTCATGTTCTCCTTATCTTTTATTATGTTTCATCTTTCACTTTTCTCATCCCCTCCTTTTCTGTATTCACTTTACCCCCTCCAAACTCTCCCCTGCTTACATTGCTCACTCTCTTCTTCTTCTTCTTCTTCTTCTTCTTCTTCTTCTTCTTCTTCTTCTTCTTCTTCTTCTTCTTCTTCTTCTTCTTCTTCCTCTCTCTCTCACTCTCTCTTTCTCTCTTTCTTTCTTTCCTTCCTCCCTTCCTGTTCTCACTTTCTCCCTTTTCCTCTTTCTTTATCTATTTTCTCATCCAATTGATTGATTAATTCAGTAATCAAGTGAATGTACCTGGATAATTGTAACATATATTTAGAAAGGGTTTTAGTTGTAGTGACTATTGTATTCTTTGTGTCTAGGAATAGTTAGGACTGTAAGCAGGCAGACATTAAATAGATCTTCTGTCAAGGAATGACTTGGTCATTTCATTTTCTGTCTTAATATTTCCCATGCAGTACCACAAAAAAACAGATAAAATTGTTTGTCTCTTATTCTTACTTGTCCTGCAGAGAGGAGTGTGTAGATGGGTTACTGGGTGACATTCAAATTGCAATATTCTGGATGAAATTTGTTGTCCAGTGTGCTGAAGACACTGGTTTGAAGAAATTAGGTACAGGGGTCGTTTATTGTCATCCTATGTTATACATGTGGTTAGGAGATATGTTTAAGTTCACCTCTTTCTAGTCTTTGAATGTTAGAGGTTTCAGTTATTTGGTCATCATTTTACTCATTTGTAAGATAAAAATATACTGACTCAAATTATCATATGCTATAGAAGGTCAGTATCCTTTATCAAAAATAGAATCCATTTTTTTCAGTTGGTCTTATAGTCTAAATATTCTTAGCAAATTATCCCGGGTGCTAATTATGAAATCTCATGAATGTTCAGTTTGAAATAAAGTTTTTTAGATACTGATAGATATTATGATTATTTTTCTTTAAAACTGAGAGAACTTTAGCAGAAAATATTTGATTGATGAAGGGGAATTTTATGATATTATTTACCACTGAGGGACTCTTGATAGATGCAGTAAATCATCAAAGAAATAGGTCAGAGCTAACAATTCTCCTTTGGTACAACTTTGTTATTCTCTGCAAAAATTTATTGAAAAGTTATTGGAAAATGTAATTTCTCAGTGTTCAATACCCTTTCCTAGGTCTCCTTCAGGCTCTGCAAAGTATTTGCCTGTAAAATTTCAAAGAAAAATTTTAAAATTTTCTGTCTACTTTAGAATGCTTATAAATTGACTTAAAGAAAAGTAAGCTATGGCATAGATAAGTAACCTGAAAATTACATTTCAGTTAGATTATGTTAATGATTTCTGTGCAAACCTGGTATCAGATTTCAACCCACAAATTTTTAAGATAAAATACTTGAAATAACTACTTAGGAGAAAATATTTTTAATGTCCTAAAGTACTTGAACAATTTAATTAGAAAACTTTACAATTGCAGTTTTGTGTTGTTGGAATAGACACTTTTAAAACTCATGATAACATGGGATTCAGTATGTGAAAAAAAAATATCTATTGAAACTACTTAGGGAAATCATCTTAGTAGGCCTTTCAGTAAGATTTAGAAACATGACTAAATGGTATTGATTTTGGTAAGTAGAAAGACTTATGGAGCACACATTAAAACAACACAAGGAAGTAAAATAAAACTCCACTCCGAATCAGAGTGATAGAATATGTATTTCAGACAGGCCTTTTTAAGATATGACTTTCCTCCCCTGTTAGAGATTAGAACGATGGGATTTAATGATGAATGTGGTCTGTCATCATGAGAAGATGGATCAAAATACTTAGTTCATATGAATAATTTGGTAATTTAATGAACTTAAGTTATCCAGTAGAAATATAATTGAAAAAATTAAGTAGACTATCTCAGGGTAGCAGATTCTGTTGCCTAGCCACATGTTTTCTGAATTACATCTTTTAGAACATCCTGACCCACTTCCTTCTGTCTGAGGGCTCTCTCTGGTGGCTACATCGTGCTCTGTAAGTAAGAATGAGAGAGTATAAATGTCCACTGGGAGCTACCTTCTGCTAATGACTAGAGAGGTTGGTGTTTTAATACTCCAGTTCATCACCCCTTGGCTAGATAAGTGCAATGTACATGTTTTACACTGATTCTCTGAATTCCCCAGGATGAAGTTCCAGTTACAATGTAGCAATGGATTTAACAAGGCAATCTTATTTGGCTGCAATACTTCTTAGCCTCACATTCCTCTTTGCTGAAGATATGGTATGAAATTAATCTGAAATAGACTAAGGAGACTTTCACAGGCTCTGCTCACAGAATGTAAATAAGATACATAGGTTTAATTGAAAAGTCCTATTAGCTTGGAACCACAGTGCTTTCATATCCTATATGAATATTCTGTATAAACATCTTGGTTTCTTCTCTTCTCATAATTCTCTGGCAAGGTACATAGGACAAATAATACAATTTATTTAGTGTAATGTGAAAGTTGAATAATTTACCATTCTCTATAAAATTTCCTCATTACTTTTTCTTTGTTGTATATTTAGAACAAAATAATGATAAGAAAATTACCTATAGCTCTAGGATTGGTGGTGAGCCTTTGTAATTCCTGCACTCATGACAAAAATCTCACAAACAGTTAATAAGGGAATTCTCTTTCATCAGTGCTTAATTTAGAATAACAAGTTGTCCATCATGATTTGTGTTAAATTATTTTCCTCTGAAATGTAACATTCAGTGTTAAACACATAAAAGTACTCAATGAAAATCTATTGTATTTCTTTTGTATTGTGTTTTAAGATCTAGATTCTGGATTAATTTCAAATGTGTGTGGGACTTCAAGACAAGATTAGGCTGTATACTTATGTAATAGAATGTACAGAGTTCTGGTGACTTTGCCTTATCACTAAGGCTGTTTCTGTTAATGTAACATTTCTCCTGTTCTTTTCTTTATAAGCCCTTACACATGTTATGCTTGTACATACAATAATCATTTATAATTATCATTTCTGTGCTTTTGTCATAAACAGAAAGAACTGGCTCATTATTGCATGGTGGAATCATTTCTTATTGTGATATCAATATTTTCTGTAGAAATTGTACCTAATGAAACTTACTAGGTAGCATGTGCATGAACGAATATATGGTCATATTATCTCAGTGTAATGATATCTTCATAGTTCTGTATTAATATGTATGTAATTTACTTAAAATTAAATTCTTTCTTCTTGTACTAGGTTATAGTGACCATTGTTATTATATTTAAATATGTAAAAGTTGCTATTTCATTTATGAATTAAGTTTTATAAAAACAAAATTGGAATTAATAAGTATTGTGCTTTTAGTAAACAATATAAGTGGAGGGCTTAAGATTCTTGTTATAGTGGAGCAGCTGGGACAGGAGTCTTCCCTTCCAGCCGCCATTTGCAGCAGGGAACCAGGCAGCTCCATAGCCTTCTGTGCTTAGCCCACCAGGAAAGAGTGATCTCCCAGCAGGGATTTCACTTCTGAGTGCAGAGGTGAGATCTCCACCTTCTCTCTGGAGGGGTACAGCTAGGAGCACACTGGGCATATGATCAGTGGAGCATCTGGGACAGGAGTCTTCCCTTCCAGCCGCCATTTGCAGGGGGGAACCAGGCAGCTCCACAGCCTTCTGTGCACAGACCCTGCCAGAAGAGAGCTGATCTCCCAGGAGTACAGACACAGGTTTACAGGCCCATAGGAGGGGCAAGCTCCAGCCAGAGACAAGAAAACCATCTAAAACCAGAGATAATCAGATGGCGAAAGGCAAGTGTGAGAACCCTACCAACAGAAACCAAGGCTACTTGGCAACATCAGAGCCCAGTTCTCCCACCACAGCAAGTCCCAGATGCCCCAGCACATCGAAAAAGCAAGAGTTGGATTTAAAGTCTCTTCTCACAATGCTGTTAGAGGACATCAAGAAGGACATAAACAACTCCCTTAAAGAAATACAGGAGAACATGTGTCAAATGGTAAAGGCCCTTAAAGAGGAAACACAAAATCCCTGAAAGAATTACAGGAGAACATAAACAAACAAGTGAAGGAACTGAACAAAACCATCCAGGATCTAAAAATGGAAGTAGAAACAATAAAGAAATCACAAAGTGAGACATCTCTGGAAATAGAAAATCTTGGAAAGAATTCAGGAGTCATAGATGCACGCATCACCGACAGAATACAAGAGATAGAAGAAAGAATCTCAGGGGCCGAAGATACCATAGAAAACATTGACTCAACAATTAAAAATATTTATAATTTCACTTTCAATCAACTTAGAATTATTTTTATGCCTACCATTTTATCTATATACTTTTCCATGATAATCTTCAATTTTAATGTTTTTCCATAATTTTTTTCAATTTTATCAGAGATATTTTACATGTAAATCTTCAATTTTATCAGAAAATGTTTTTACATCTACTTTCAATCAATTTAGGAATATTTTTATGCCTACTATCTTATCTGCATAATTTTTCATGAAATAGTCAGTTTTAACGTGTTTTTCTATATATTTCTTGAGTTTTATCAGAAATATTTTCCTTGTAGATTTTCAATTTTGTCAGAAAATGTTTATAATTCCAATTTCAATCAACTTAGGAATATTTTTATGCCTACCATTTTATCTGTATAATTTTTCCATGAAATAGTCAATCTTAACGTGTTTTTTTATGTATTTCTTCAATTTTATCAGAGATATTTTCCATGTATATTTACACAATGGGATACTACTCAGCAATTAAAAACAATGAATTCATGAAATTCTTAGGTAAATGGGGAACAGTGGGAGGGAAGAGGGCTTATGGGACTTTCAGGGAGGGGGAAGGAACCAGGAAAGGGGAAATCATTTGGAATGTAAATAAAGAATATAGAAAATAAAATAAAAATCTAAATTAAGAAAAAAAAGAAAATGCAAAATGCAAAAAGCTCCTGAGCCAAAACATCCAGGAAATCCAGGACACAATGAGAAGACCAAACCTAAGGATTATAGGTATAGAAGAGAGCAAAGATTTCCAACTTAAAGGGCCAGTCAATATCTTCAACAAAATTATAGAAGAAAACTTCCCTAACCTAAAGAAAGAGATGTCCATGAACATACAAGAAGCCTACAGAGCTCCAAACAGACTGGACCAGACCAGAAAGTCTTCCCGGCACATAATAATCAAAGCACCAAATGCACTAAACAAAGAAAGAATATTAAAAGCGGTAAGAGAAAAAAGTCAAGTAACCTGTAAATGCAGGCCTATCAGAATTACACCAGACTTCTCACCTGAGACGATGAGAGCCAGAAGATCCTGGGCAGATCTCATACAGACCCTAAGAGAACACAAATACCAGCCCAAACTACTATACCCAGCAAAATTCTCAATTACCATAGATGGAGAAACAAAGATATTCCATGATAAAACCAAATTTACACAATATCTTTCCACAAATCCAGCCCTACAAAGGATATTAGATAGAAAATGCCAACATGAGGAGGGAAACTACACCCTAGAAAAAGCAAGAAAGTAATCTTTTTCCAACAAACCCCAAAGAAAGTACCCACACAAACATAAAAAGAACATCAAAAATAACAGGAAGCAACAATCACTATCCCTTAATATCTTATAATATCAATAGACTCAATTCCCCAACAAAAAACATAGTCTAACAGAGAAGTATTTCATGTGGATCCTCATTTTATCAGAGAATGTTTGTGACTCCTCTTTCAATTCAGTAATGCTTTTTTGTGTCTACCATTTTGACTGTTATTATTTTCCATGATAATCTTTAAATTAACATTTTTTCTGTGTATTTCTTCAATTTTGTTGGAGGTGTTTTTCATGTAGATCTTTGGTTTCGTCAGGGGGGTGTTTGTAGTTTCACTTTCAATCAATTTAGGAATGTTTTTGTGACTACCATTGTGTCGGTCTAATTGTCTATGATAATCTTCAATTTTAACGTTTTTCTGTATTTTTCTTCAATTTTGCCAGAAATATTTTCTATGTGGATCTTCAGTTTTATCAGACAATGTCTATAATTTTACTTTCAATCAACTTAGGAACATTTTTATACCTTCCATTTTATCTGCATAGTTTTCCATATAATACTCATTTTTAACCTGCTTTTCTATGTATTTCTTGAATTTTTTCAGGAATATTTTCCTTGTAGATCTTCAAATTTATCAGAAAGTGTTTATAATTCCACTTTCAAAAAACATAGGAATATTTTTATGCCTACCATTTTATCTGTATATTTTTTTCATGAAATACTCAATCTTAACACATTTTTAATATATTTCTTCAATTTTATCAGAGATATTTTCCATGTAAATCTTCAGTTTTATCAGAAAATTTTTATAATTTAACTTCCAATCAACTTAGAAATATTTTTATGCCTACCATTTTATCTGTATAATTTTCCATGATTATCTTCAATTTTAATGTTTTTCCATATTTTTTTCAATTTTATCAGAAATATTTTCCATGTAAATCTTCAATTTTATCAGAAAATAGTTTTACTTCTACTTTCAATCAATTTAGGAATATTTTTATGCCTACTATCTGATCTATATAATTTTTCATGAAATAGTTTTAATGTGTTTTTCTATATATTTATTGAGTTTTATCAGAAATATTTTCCTTATAGATTTTCAATTTTATCAGAAAATGTTTATAAATCCACTTTCAATCAACTTAGGAATATTTTTTTTTTTGCCTACCAATTTACCTGTATAATTTTTCCATGAAATAGTCAATCTTAACGTGTTTCTATATATTTCTTCAATTTTATCAGAGATATTTTCCATGTGTGTTTACACAATGGAATACTACTCAGCAATTAAAAATAATGAATTCATGAAATTCTTAGGCAAATGGGGAATGGGGGAGGGAAGAGGGCTTATGGGACTTTCGGGAAGGGGGGGAACTGGGAAAGGGAAATCATTTGGAATGTAAATAAAAAATATAGAAAATAAAATGAAAAAAATTAAAAAAAAAGATTCTTGTTATAGACAGTTCCTGATTTTGTTTCTAGCCAAGGAAACATATTTCATGTATAGTAACAATGATTTTAAAAACTGTTCAAGTAACAACAGTTTACATTCAAATTTAGAAATTGTATTTAATTATAATAAGTAAATTTTATGATTTGTTATGCTTAACAGTTTTCTAGTTTTAAGCCAGAAAAGACTTTTTTTCAAAAAGAAATGTTGCAGTACAATTTTTCTCTTTCCAGTTGACCAAGCCCATATTAAAAATGCGTGTGAAATATTAGCAATATTAGCTGTAAAACTGATATGATCTTATAAACAGATTACAGGATAATAAGAAAATAAGAGATTAAACAAACACTCTATAGAAAAATCAAGACAGAAAGTTTTAGGAGAATCCTGAGGACCAAACATATGTACAATAAGAGTTTGGACGTGATTATCAATTTTGAAAGGCTAAAGTGATGATTCATAAGAAACAGTGGGGACACATTGAGTGTGCATAAAAAGAGCTGTTATTGTGCATCAAAATTTTATAATTTTATAATTCAGGATATAATTAAGAGCATGTTCAATAACATACTTATGACATATTGGTGTTTGTTTTTTTTGTGGTTTTTTTTTTTTTGGTATTTCAACAGTAGTAAAGAAATTACTCTCCTATCAGGAGGGATCTTTCCAGCTAAGTTCCAGGAAATAGCAGTAAGAATTGACTGAACTATCTTTCCAGTTTTCTTCTAAGGTAGACAATAAATCTGGCCAGCTACTCTACATGTGACATCTTTCTTCAATCAATAACTTCATCTACAGGTAAAAGGAAACTTTATACACAATGACGAGGAATTCTCTAGAGAGTCTCTGGTGGCAAGCCATTTTTTATAGGTTTTACATATTCTTGCTTGAATTATGATATGATGTATGTAAAACAAGTTCAAAATAATGCCACAAAATTTGCTGATTTCAAATAAAATGCAACATGCTGCTAGAAAATCTGGCCTTAAGTTTTGAAATCTGATAAAATGTTATAAAAAGAAAACCACAAGTTTCTCTTTTTTTCAATCATGTTCACAAATAGAGCTCTTTCAAGTCCACCCTTTATAGACATTATCGCAATGATTTTCTGCACTTGCTATGTTGGTATTTGGTTCTATCTCATTATATATTAGTATGTTATTCAACCAATATATTTAAAATAAGTTTCCTAACTTCTGGAAAAAAATCAAAACATTTAAATCTCTCTTAATACCCTGACCCAAGTGGATCAAGGACCTCCAAATAAAACCAGACACACTGAAACTAATAGAAAAGAAACTAGGGAAGAGCCTTGAACACATGGGCACAGGGGAAAATTTCCTGAACAGAACACCAATAGCTTATGCTCTAAGATCAAGAATTGACAAATGAGATCTCATAAAATTCCAAAGTTTCTGTAAGGCAAAGGACACTGTGAAAAGTGTTGCCAAGACGACAGCCAACAAATTGGGAAAAGATCTTTATCAACCCCACATCTGACAGAGGGCTAATATCCAATATATACAAAGAACTCAAGAAGTTAGACTCCAGAGAGTAAAATAACCCTATTAAAAATGGGGTACAGAGCTAAACAAAGAATTTTCACCTCAAGACTATCGAATGGCTGAGAAGCCCCTAACGAAATGATCAACATCCTTAGTCATTAGGGAAATGCAAATCAAAACAACCCTGAGATTTCATCTCACACCAGTCAGAATGGCTAAGATCAAAAACTCAGGAGAAAGCAGGTGTTGGTGAGGATGTGGAGAAAGAGGAACACTCCTCCACTGCTGGTGGGATTGCAAGCTGGTACAACCACTCTGGAAAACAGTCTGGCAGTTCCTCAGAAAACTAGGCATGACACTCCTGGAGGACCCTGTTGTACCACTCCTGGGCTTATACCCAGGGGCCTCCCCGGCATGCAATAAGGACACATGCTCCACTATGTTCATAGCCTTATTTATAATAGGCAGAAGCTGGAAAAAACCCAGATGTCCCTCAACGGATGAATAGATTCAGAAGATGTTGTATATTTACGCAATGGAATACGGCTCTGCAATTAAAAACAATGAATTCGGAAGTTGGGACAGCCAGGTTCTGAGACAGACAGGCATAATATCGCTTGGGTCTCGGGCGGCTTGTGTGTATGCGGCTCCCAAGTGCTGGGCTGATCTGCAGTAACCAGGGCGCCAGCTCTGCTGTGGGACTTCTGCCTGACAGAGGGACGCCCCCTACCCCCCCTAGGAGAGATCACACACCCCTGCACAGGGCAGGAGCCTACCAGCCTCCCTTTGGCGACCTCTGCTCCAGGAATCCACTAGGCTGAGCCTTTGGATGTGCAAGGTCTCCCCAATATAAGATCACTTGGGGCAAGGCACATTAGGGCTCCAAAGTCACTCAGGAGCAGGCAGGCCCCAGAAATCGGTGCCAGGGGAATCCTGGTAATCCAGGGGGGGCAGAAATAGCTTTGTAGGCTCACAGGAGGTCCAACCAACAGCCAGTGGCAGCAGGACCAACTAACACCAGAGGTATCCAGATGGCAAAAGGCAAACGTAGGAATGTTACTAACAGAAATCAAAGTAATGTGGGACCATCCGAACCCAACTCTCCAACAGCAGCAAGTCCTGGATACCCCACCACACCCGAAAGACAAGATCTGGATTTAAAATCACTTCTCATGATCCTATTAGAGGATCATAAGAAGGACACAAATAAATCTCATAAAGAGTTACAGGAGACCATGAATCAACGGTTAGAAGCCCTTACAAAGGAAACACAAAAATCGCTTAGAGAAATGCAGGAGAACATGGATCAAAAGATGGAGGCACACAAGGAGACAACACAAAAATCGCTTAACGAGATGAATCAACAGGTAGATGCACTCACAAAGGAATCACAAAATTTGCATAAAGAAATGCAGAAGAATATGGGTCAACAGATGGATGCCCATAAGGAGGGAACACAAAAATTGCTTAAAGAAATGAATCAACGGTTAGATGCCCTTACAAAGGAAACACGAGAACTGCTTAAAGAAATGCAGGAGACGATGGATCAACAGATGGAATCCCATGAGGAGGAAACACAAAAATCGCTCAGAGAAATGCAGGAGAACGTGGGTCATCAGGAAGAAATTCTGAAAGAGGTAATGCAAAAATACCTTAAAGAAATACAGGAAAATACAAACAAACAAGTGAAGGATCTCAGCAAATCCATCCAAGAACTAAAAAAGGAAATAGAAACAGCTAAGAAATCACAAAGGGAGACAACTTTGGAGATAGAAAACCTTGGGAAGAAATCAGGAGTCATAGATGCAAACATCAACAATAGAATAAAGAGATGGAAGAAAGAATATCAGGTGCTGAAGATTCCATAGAAAGCATCGACTCAACAGTCAAAGAAAATGCAAAATGCAAAAAGCGTGTAACCCAAAACATCCAGGAAATCCAGGACACAATGAGAAGACCAAACCTAAGGATTATAGGTATAGATGAGAGTGAAGATTTGCAACTTAAAGGGCCAGTAAACATCTTCAACAAAATTATGGAGGAAAACTTCCCTAACCTAAAGAGAGAGATGCTGATGAACGTACAAGAAGCCTACAGAACTCCAAACAGACTGGACCAGAACAGAAATACCTCCTGTCACATAATAGTCAAAACACCGAATGTTCTAAACAAAGAAAGAATACTAAAAGCAGTAAGAGAAAAGGGCCAAGTAACATACAAAGGAAGACCTATCCGAATCACATCAGACTTCTCACCAGAGACTATGAAAGCCAGAAGATCCTGGGCAGATCTCATGCAGACACTAAGACAGCACAAATGCCAGCCTAGACTACTATACCCAGCAAAACTCTCAATCACCATAGATGGAGAGACCAAGATATTCCATGATAAAACAAACTTTTCACAATCTCTTTCCACAAATTCAGCCCTGCAACGGATAATAGGTGGAAACCTCCAATACAGGGAGAGAAACAACACCCAGGAAAAAATGAGATAATAACCTTCTTGAATCAAACCCAAAAGTAGATAACCACTCAAACATAAAGATAGCGTCAAGAATGGCAGATGGCAATAATCACTATGCCTTAATCTCTCTTAATATCAATGGTCTCAATTCCCCAATTAAAAGACATAGACTAGCAGACTGGATACATAAACAGGACCCAGCATTTTGCTGCATGCAGGAAACGCACCTCAGTGTCAAAGAAAAACACTACCTCAGAGTAAAAGGCTGGAAAACAATTTTACAAGCAAATGGCCCCAAGAAACGAGGTGGAGTAGCCATCCTAATATCAGATAAAATTGACTTTCAACCTAAAGTCATCAAAAAAGACACAGAAGGACACTACATACTGATCAAGGGAAAAACCCACCATCAAGAACTCTCAATTCTGAATATCTATGCTCCAAATGCAAGGGCACCCTCATTCGTAAAAGAAACTTTACTAAAACTCAAAGCACACATCGCACTGCACACAATAATAGTGGGTGACTTCAATGCCCCGCTCTCTGAAATGGATCGTTCAGGAAAGCAGAAACTAAACAGGGACACAGTGAATCTAATTGAAGCCTTGGACCAACTGGAACTAACAGATATATATAGAACATTTCATCCTAGAGCTAAAGAATACACCTTCTTCTCAGCTCCTCATGGTACCTTCTCCAAAAGTGACCATATAATTGGTCACAAATCAGACCTCAACAGATATAAGAAGATAGAAATAATCCCATGCCTCCAGTGGGAAAAAGATAGCCTTTTCAACAAATGGTGCTGGCTCAACTGGAGGTCAACATGTAGAAGAATGCAAATTGGCCAGTATCAATCTAAATGGAGAGAAACTTGAAGCAATCCCACTAAAATCAGGGACTAGACAAGGCTGCCCTCTCTCTCCATATCTTTTCAATATAGTACTTGAAGTTCTAGCTAGAGCAATTAGAAAACAAAAAAAGGTCAAAGGGATACAAATTGGAAAGGAAGAAGTCAAACTATCACTATTTGCAGACGATATGATAGTATACTTAAGCGACCCAAAGAACTCCACTAGAGAACTCCTACAACTGATAAACGACTTCAGCAAAGTGGCCGCATATAAAATCAACTCAAGCAAGTCAGAAGCCTTCCTATACTCAAAGGATAAGCAGGCTGAGAAAGAAGTAAGAGAAATAATACCCTTCACAATAGCCACAAACCATACTAAGTATCTTGGCGTGACTCTAACCAAACAAGTGAAAGATCTGTATGACAAGAACTTCAAGTCTCTGAAGAGAGAAATTGAAGAAGACCTCAGAAGATGGAAAAATCTGCCATGTTCATGGATTGGCAGGATTAATATAGTAAAAATGACCATCTTACCAAAAGTAATACACAGATTCAATGCAATCCCCATCAAAATCCCAACTCAATTCTTCATAGAGTTAGAAAGAACAATTCAAAAATTCATCTGGAATAACAGAAAACCCAGAATAGCTAAAACTATTCTCAAGAGTAAAAGAACCTCTGGGGGAATCAGTATCCCGGACCTCAAGCTGTACTACAGAACAATAGTGTTAAAACCCGCATGGTATTGGTACAGTGACAGACATGTAGATCAATGGAACAGAATTGAAGACCCAGAAATGAATCCACACTCCTATGGTCACTTGATCTTTGACAAAGGAGCTAAAACCATCCAGTGGAAAAAAGATAGCCTTTTCAACAAATGGTGCTGGCTCAGCTGGAGGTCAACATGCAGAAGAATGCAAATTGACCCATTCTTATCTCCTTGCACTAAGCTCAATTCTAAGTGGATCAAAGATCTCCACATAAAACCAGACACACTGAAACTAATAGAAGGGAAACTAGGGAAGAACCTTGAACATATGGGCACAGGGGAGAATTTCCTGAACAGAACTCCAATAGCTCATGCTCTAAGATCAAGAATAGACAAATGGGACCTCATTAAATTACAAAGTTTTTGCAAGGCAAAAGACACTGTCAAAAAGACAAAGCGGCAACCAACTAATTGGGAAATGATCTTTACCAACCTTACATCCGACAGAGGGCTAATATCCAATATATACAAAGAACTCAAGAAGTTAAACTCCAGAGAGGCAAGTAACCCTATTAAAAAATGGGATACAGAGCTAAACAAAGTGTTCTCACCTGAAGAATATCTAATGGCTGAGAAGCACCTAAAGAGATGTTCATCATCCTTAGTCATTAGGGAAATGCAAATCAAAACAACCCTGAGATTCCATCTCACACCAGTCAGGATGGCTAAGATCAAAAACACAGGAGACAGCAGTTGTTGGCGAGGATGTGGAGAAAGAGGAACACTCCTCCATTGCTGGTGGAATTGCCAGCTGGTACAACCACTCTGGAAAGCAGTCTGGCAGTTCCTCAGAAAACTGGGCATGACACTCCCAGAGGATCCGGCTATACCACTCCTGGGCATATACCCAGAGGCTTTACCTGCATGCAATAAGGACACATGCTCCACTATGTTCATAGCAGCCTTATTTACAATAGCCAGAAGCTGGAAAGAACCTAGATGTCCCTCAACGGAGGAATGGATTCAGAAGATGTGGTATATCTACACAATGGAATACTACTCTGCAATTAAAAACAATGAATTCACGAAATTCCTAGGCAAATGGTCAGATCTTGAAAATATCATCCTTAGTGAGTTAACCCAATCACAAAAGAACACACATGGTATGCAGTCACTGATAAGGGGATATTGACCCAGAATCTGGGAATACCCTAGACACAATCCGCATATCAATAGTTTTCTAAGAGGATGGAAGGAGAGACCCCTGGTCCTGGAAAGACTGGATGTAGGGGAACGCCAGGACAGAGTAACAAGAGGGGGTTGAATGGAGAAAAGAGGGATGGAAGGGGGCTTATGGGGCTTTCTTGGAGGGAGGAAACGGGAAAGGGGAAATGATTTGGAATGTAAATTAAAAAAAAATAAAATAAAATAAATAATTAAAAAAAACAATGAATTCATGAAATTCTTAGGCAATGTCAGAACTGGAAAATATCCTAAGTTTGGTAACCCAATCACAAAAGAATACACATGGTATGCAGTCACTGATAAGTGGATTTTAACCCAGAAGCTTGGAATACCCAAGACACCATTCACATATCAATTGATTTCCAAGAAGAAGGAAGGACAGACCCCTGGTCCTGGAAAGACTGGCTGTAGCAGTGTAGGGGAATACCAGGACAGAGAAGTGGGAGGGGGTTGACTGGGGAACAGGAGAAGGGAAGAGGGCTTATGGGACTTTGGGTGAGGGGAGAACCGGGAAAGGGGAAATCATTTGGAATGTAAATAAAATATATAGAAAATAAAAAAAAAATACCCTGAGTCAAACTTAGTTATACTTGATGATTATTTCAAAAATATTCAAATATGGCACTGAATAATTCTTCATGATGTTGTACCTTATTCATAATTGTAAAAAAGTATGTTGCCTCCATTAATAAAACTGTTTCTCTGCAATACTGCACACAAATCTTAACATTTTGCATATGTTTTTAAATCATTCTAAATGATTTCACAAATTTTTATTATTATATAATGTTATTATAAGTCCCTGTTGCATATCATGTCTTCACAGATTGATTTACCTAGTTAATATCTATAAACTTACTTATTATGCATCTTTGATTATGTTTAATATGTGTTTAATGCTTTTTTTTCTCGAATGTATCACATGTTGTCATGTTCCACATTTTTATTTACTGATCCATTCTCTTTTCAAGTGTATGCACACACAAACACACACACACAATGACACAAAAGTTTTCTAATTCCTTCAGATGATTTAGTGAACCCTTATTTTGTGCTTTGTCTTTGTATATTGTCATTTCTTAATTGGTACACAATTGTTTCATAAAAGCCTTTCTCTTTAGTGATTAAGAGCCTTCCTATATTAGTCTATTTTTATGTTTGTTCACTTTCATAAGTCTTATGATTTGGTATAAAATGAAATTTAATGAAATGGATAAATGGATTCAATCCAATTTCCTCATTTATGCTACAAAATGAGTTAAATTTCTCTATCTCATAATGTCTTAGAACATGAAGATATATGTATTATATAAGGAGACACTGCAACAACCAAAGCCATATAAACTATTAAATTGTCTACAAACATTATGCTAGTTTTATCTAAAACTTTATCTTACTACTTTGTAAGTACATTATCTCATCTTTACAGGAAAAAAATAGCATTGAGATTTAAATGAGAAATGGTATGTTTCCTTGGCCTTGGTGGTTTTCTTAGGACAAGGTAATTTCAGAGGTAAAGCTGGGAAAACCTTATGCTCATCACCAAGGCCACTCTTCTGGTCTTTGATGGGTATGTTTTTTATCAACTATACCATATTAAACGATGCCTAAAAGAATTATCTAGGGGTATCTTTATCTTAGAAGTGTTTCCAGGTATTATTTGCATGTAGATTATTGAAATGAGAAGTACAGTCCCATTACAAATGTAAAATGGGAATGACAGGGAGGCAGAAGAAAAAATGGTAGAAGAGCTAAGTCCCCAATACTTCTTAAACTGACATCTCTTTTTGCCTATGTTGGACACCATGGTCACCAGGCTCCCATATTTCTGAATTAAAGAGGGAATCACACAGGAAGTTAGTCAGAATCTACAGCAGTACCACTGTTCATCTGTTCTAAGGTTTCAAGTTTCTAGGACTGAAAAGTTATTGAAATTTGGCTCTCCAGTTTGTATAGTCGGGGTAGGACTTTTGAGTCTCCTATGCTTTGAATTATTTCAATAAATACTTTTAAATGTAAACACACATGAGTATGTATAAAATATGCATACAAAACATACACACATATGGACATTTACTTCATTTATTCAGTTCTTTTACAGAAGTGTAAATATTAAAGAAAATGTAAACAATTTAATAAGCTGTCTTAAATGAAAGGAAGCAAGTACAGGAATACATTTGATCGATTGTGAGATCTTACAAGGCCTTTTTCTCTAGAGAACAGAGAAGCTGAAAGTCGTTTGTAAACCATACTCAGAACAAGTCAAGGATGAATGCTTTTCCTGCATCTCGTCTATCAAGAGAATCCCTCTGTAGCACAAATAAAATATTAAGTTTGCATAAAGGTATAAACACTGTCTACTTTACTTCCTTATTAAGTCAGGACTTTTGGTAACATAATTTGCTACTCCTATAACTTTGGAGAGGGTGAGATGCAAGAACTGTTATATGGAACTTGAAAGTTACAAGGATTGATATTGTAACCAGTATATATTTTTTGACAAGTTAAGTGTTGATTTGTGAATATATCTGTATCTCCTTAATATGTCAGTATTAAAACTTTCTGTGTAATGGAGAATCTTTTTAATTTTATGTGTCAAAACAGCTAGTGAACACTAAAGAGTGAATATCTGAGGGACTAAAATAATGAAGTTAAACTATTTTGACTTTCAGTTCATAATTTTGAATCCAATTATGGAACTATGATTAAAATATTATTCAGTAAAATTAGTTCTTTTTTTCTAATAATAATATATACCTATAGTGCTTCCTTGATATAAACAGGAAAGATATTCACTTTATAGTGTTAAGCACCTAACAGTTTAGTCCTTGGAAAAATTGTATTATAAAACTACTCTTTGTAGACTATTATGCAAATTCTCTGCAAATTTATATATATAAATATATATATATATAAATAATATATTTATCATATAATATAATAATATGATAAATAGGGGATGATTCTGGTTGGATAGAAAGGGAAATATCAAAAAACAGAATCCAAAATATTAAATGCAGTCTAGACTAAAAATAAGAAATATTTGAAAGTGGAGAGGCATGTCATATCAGGAATAAAATAGCTGCAGGTATCTACAAATTACAAATTGGTATATTCTAGGTAAATAACCAAGACAAAATAATTGTCATCTACCTATACCAAAATTCATTAGTAATTGCCATATATGATCATTTTCTGGAAAAATATCACATACTCATTTGTTTTTTACTTGTTAAATAAGCATATTAATTGTTATTTCATATTATACCCTTTCAGGATGATGTCTCACTTACCTTCTAAACCATGTAGTCTCATGTATCCTAGAGTCACTATTTCTTAAACATATTACATGTTCAACATTTTTAAATCTCATTTGTATTTGTCAACTTTTTTTAGACCCTGAAAATATCTCCCTCTATATTTTCTGTAAAATAATTGACTCTAATTTGTTGAGAACAATTCATCATTCCTTTCCTAAGATAAATTCCTATGTGATCTTTATTACCTGAGAATCTTCTTAATATTAACCATACTTTGTTTTGTGACTTTACCTTAACTATCTACTGAAAACAAGTTCTTTGGTTCATTCTGCAGACATGAATATTGCATATCATGTTCACTTGGGGGAATTTAAAAAGGTAGTTTGATCCACTGAGAGTTATATATTTTAGAGTTCTCACAAGGTTTCCAAAAAAAATGAAAAACATCTAAAGATCTACCTAATGTTCCATCCAGGGAAGGAGGGAAAATTCAGGTGTGGGGATACTTTTCTACAATCTTTCTAGAGAGGCTGTTCTATGACATTTTATGAGAGCTTTCTTTAAAAAGCTAAATTAACCTAGAATTTCTACTTTATTGGAGAGTTTAGGAGATGAAGCATCAAAATTGTTCATGAAAGAAGATATAATAATGAATAGCCAGGGAGGCAAACATAAAAATGGGCATTATTCTAAAAATTAAAGATTTATTCGATATATCCTGTATGACAGCAAATTTTCAAAGAAAATAAAAATATATTGAAATTATCTTTGCTTGGAAGTGGGAGAGATATTTTCATATTAAAATATAGACTCTAAGTAATGTCATGTGTCACAAACAATACAAAACAATTAAGTACTACAGAGTAATTTCAAAAGGTTTATATGTATCTGTTCCTTTGTAACAAATATACTGTAATAGAAAGATCAAGCAAAGGTCTGGAGGAAAGAAAGAATCTAAACTTTTTGATCCAGATAGAGAGCAGGTAGGCAAAGAAGAGAGAAAGCTGGGGAAATATGAGAATGCTGGACATGTTCACATGTCTATACTATATTCTTGATTCAATTTGAGGCCTACTCCAAAGGAAGGAATTTTAAATGCTAAGACTAATCAATTTCAGATTCTCAACCATGAGTATCTATATCGTCACTCTGCCCTGAAAGGCTCAGGGAACATGCCAGAAAGGATAGCAGAATGGATGCAAGATCAGAAGGTTATGAAGGTGTTCTGTGGAAAACAGGATGGTTGTTACAGACTCCTGGCTATAGTTATTTGACACATAAGCCCTCCTTGCAATCAAGGGAGCTGAAAATTCCAGTATGAGTGAATAAGAGGATCCTGCAACTGAGGAGTTAATGGCAGTTGATGGCTTCTGATAAAAAGTTTATTTTGATAGGATGAATGCTGTGTAGGTTTTCTATTCCTCAGAGGATGGTTGCAGCTACATTCACATATGGCAGCAATAACTGGACTTAGTGGGTTGTAAATCAAAAGTTTAGAGTTGGTAGAAAAATCTTAAGAGTGTCAGGGATCATTGCAGAAGAAGGGGTGAAAGGATTGTAAGTGGTAGAGGATCAGGGAGTTTGCTGTGAGAATATATCTCCTAGAAATCTCAGAGAAGACACATGCGTAAACTCTCACAAATATGGCTGCTTAAACATGAAAACCTGATATGAACAATGAATATACCTGTTAGACGTTGCCCCGGTGTTTGTTTCTATTCTAATGTTAATTCTGCTTCCTCAAGAGGGGCTGCTTCAACAAGGAGTGGATCATGCACTAAGGTGATTTCATGTGAACCTCCTCCCCATTTTAACTGGTCAAATAAAGGCTTTAGGGAAGGGAAGGTGGGTCTGGAGGTTTTTGAGAGTGGGGATAGAACAGGAAATGATGGAGGAAGAAGGACAGAAGGAAAAGAGGTGGAAGGAAGATGAAGCAGAACCACATGGCCTAGGGAAGCCGCAAGTAGCAAGGGATTTCATAACTGGGGAAAGTAAATGAACAGATTTGCATTCTCTATGTTGGGCATAGAGTCTAATGTTTTGTCTTAATTTAGCTCCCAAAATCACATGTGAATCTGCCTGTCCAAAAGCTGAGGGTCCCTACCCCCATGTGTCTTTGATTGATAATAAGGAATGGCCTATAGCCAATGGCTGGGCAGGGAGATAGAGGCAGGACTTTTAGATTGAGCAGGCAAGGGACTTAGGGAGAAGAACAGGAGAATCATGATGACTCAAGAGCAGAGATCAGATTTAAGAACCGCAGGAGAGAAATCATCCAGCAATGTAAAGGGAAAGTGGTCCTGTGTGTGTGTGTGTGCGTGTGTGTGTGTGTGTGTGTGTGTGTGTGTGTGTGTGTGTGTGTATGGGGGGAGGGTGCTGCAAAGAAGATAACAGGGTAGCAATGATAAAATATTGTCTTAGAAGGTGTTAACGCAGGAATACAGGGGGTGGGGTGCTAGCTGTGGGGAAGTTAGGAAATGCCTAGCCATTGGTATAGGATGTGTCAAAAGTTCAGTTGACACACATGTGTCTTTCATTCTTGAATCCAGAGCTCTTGGGAGGGTACAGAGGAGATGCATGCCCCATCAGTAACAAAGAGTGACATTTAATTATTTGTTGCTACAGTCTATCACATACGATGGTGACTGACTTAAAGTTAATACTTCAGATCTTAGATATACAGATGAATAAACATTAAGTTTTGTGCATAGGTTATATAAAGGTAATTCTATAGCTGCCTTACATAACAGTCATGTCCTCAAGGATATAACTAATTCATCTGAAATGAAATATTGGGCATCAGGGAAAAAGTAATCTATGGAAACACTTCTCATTTAAAAATTTAAAAATATCATTGTAAAAATCCCATCATTGTAGAGATGCATAAGCTTTATACAGATTCTAACTTAAAATAATTTTCAGAGCCTTCAATCATGGCATGAACATTTTATCATTTGGTGTAAACCTGTATTTTTATTGTTGTTGTTGTTATTTATTCTGTTTTTCATTAGCTATTTTCCTTATTTACATTTCAAATGTTATCCCCTTTCCTCCTTTCCCCTCTGAAAACCCGCTATTCCCCCTATCACATCCACCCTCCCGCTTCTCACTAACCTACCCACACCTGCTTCCCTGTCCTAGCATTCCCCTACACTGGGGCAATGAGGCTTCACAGGTCTAAGGACCTCTCCTCTCATTGATGTCTGATGAGGCTATCCTCTGCTAATCATGGGGCTGAAGCCGTGGGTCCCTTCTCGTGTATTCTCTTATTAGCTAAAGGGGTACTTGCTCCTCTTTCCTGTATTACATTTACAAGGTAATTGATTTGATTTTTAAATTATCATAATGGCTAATGCCATGTTATTGCTAATATTCATCAGCAAATCTACACATTTTTTCTACTTTGATTCTTGTCAGAAATGGTCAGTGGGGCTTTTGCCATTACCTGGCCCAAGTGTGTTGCCTGGCCTACTTCAGAGCCTGTTTTTCAGTGCTGTTCTCTTATGTAGAAATGATCCTTATTATTTAGTGTTGATATTCCTACCATGTTATTTTATATATGAATCTCAAAAAACAAAAACAAAAACAAGAAAAATAAAACAAACTGTCCTTATCTAATACAAATGGTATAGACTGATTATTCAGGAAGTAAAGGCAAATTAAAGGATAAATCAGGCCAGAGAGAATTAATTAATTAATAATTAATTAATTAATATCACAAATGCTGCCCTCTCCTGGTTCCCTCCTCACAAAATCTCTCCCTCCATCTCCCCTCCCCTTCTTCTCTTAGAGACTACCTCCTCCCTGTATCCCCAACCCTGGCACATGAATCAAGTCTCTGAAAGACTAGGCACTTCCACCACACATGTGCCCAGAGTCCCAGTTCAGCTCCTACATACTCCTTGGTTTATGGCCCAGTCCCTTAGAGTTCCCTGGGGTATAGGATAGTTGTCTCTGTTGGTCTTCCTGTGCAGTTTCTATTCCCCTAGGAGTCGTCACACAACTTCACACAACTCTTCCCTAAGAGACCCTGACCTCTGCCAAATGTTTGGTATCTGCAACTGTTGCAATCAGCTGCTGGGTAGGGCCTCTCAGAGGACAGTTATGCTAGGCTTCTGTTTGCAAGCATGATATTATCATCAGTAGTGTCAGGGATTGGTGCCTGCCAGTGAGTTGGATCGCAAATTTGGCTAGCCATTTACTGGCCATTCCCTCAGTCTCTGTTCTTTCTTTGTCTCTGCTCTATCTTTGTCCCTGCATCTCTTTTAGACAGGACAAGTTTTTGGTCTAAAAATTTGTAGGTGGGTTCGTGTACTTATCACTCCACTGAATGCCCTACCTGGGTATAAGATGATGGTGTCAGATTTCTTGGGACTACAGTTGCAGGCAATTGTGAGTGCTAGGCACCAAACTAATATTTTGCAAGAATAGAAAGTACTCTTAGCCACTGAGACAGCTCTTTACCCATGAAAATTTTATTCATATTGTATGTACCTCATTTTTTTATTTCAGTAGAAATGTGTGTTTATGGGTCACTCTCACCTATTTTAGAGAGCTTTGAGCTTAATTACATATCCTGGATATTCTTTTTTATTAATTATTTTATTTATTTATATTTCAAATGTCATCCCTTCTCAATCCTCCCTCCATGAGCCCTCTACCACATCTACCCTTCTCTGTGCCTGTAAGAGGGTGCTTCCCCACCCATCCAACCACTCCCACCTCACCTCTATAATGTCCCCTTTCTCTGGAGCATGAAGCCTCCACAGAACCAAGTAAATCCCCTCCTTTGAGGCCAGACAAGGCAGCCCTCCGTTTCATATGTAGCAGTGTCCATGGACCCAGTCCATGTATGCTCTTTGGTTGGTGGCTTAGTCTTTGGAATATCTGAGTTGTTTGGTTAATTGATACTGTTGTTTTTCCTATGGGGTTACAATCCCCTTCAGTTCCATCAGTTCTTCCCTAAGTCTTCCAAGGGGTTACCTACCTCAGTCCAATGGCTAGCTGTATGTATCTGCATCCATATCAGGCAGGAGATGGTAGAGCCTCTCAGAGGACAGCCATGCTAGGCTGCTGTCTGCAAGCACAACATGGCATCAGCAATAGGGTTGGGGTTTGGTGCCTGTGCATGTGATGGATCCCTAATTGGGGCTATGTCTGGATGGCCTTTCCTTCAGTCTCAGCTGCATTTTTGTCCCTACATTTCCTTTAGACCGGAACAATTCTGAGTCAACACTTTTGTAATGGGTGGAGAACCACATTCTTCCGCTGAGGTCCATATCTGTCTACTGGAGGTGGTCTCTTGAGGCTCTATCTCCACACTGTTATGAATTTTGCAAAGCTCAGCTTCATTGGGTCCTGGGAGCCTTCACATCCCAGGTGTCTAAGACAGTCTAGAAATTCTCCCATCCCCCACTCTACAAACTAATGAATATTTCTGTTCATTCTCCTAGGTTTCTGGGCATCTCTTCTGTCTCCTTTCATTCCTGATCTTGCCCTCCATTTTTCCCTCCCTTCTCCCACCCGTTTCCTCCCCCCTCTGTCCCCAGTAATTATTTTGTTCTTCCTTCTAAGTGGTAATGAAACATCCATACTTGGGCCTTCCTTCTTGTTAAACTTCATATGGTCTGTGAGTTGTATTGTGGGCTAGTGAGCTGTGATAGGCAGCCTGGTCCCATCAGGTGACTGTCACCAGCAAGGGAGAACAGGTGTTTGGCCACACCCCTGGGTCCCTGGCTTCTGTTATAGTCTCACCCCAGAGAGTTCTGAGGTCATTACTCATGTAGGAGAAGCACCAAGTCCTCCCACATACAAATATGGTTTCCCCAAGCTCAGAACTAAAATGAGTCTAGAAAGGAAAATTCCCAACCCCACAGCCAGAAACCTCCTTCTAAAAACCATTGTATAGGAAGGCATGGCTTTTAAATGCAGATTAGCTTGCCAGGTTCTCTGGGAGGAGCATTATGATAGGTGGATTGTGGCAACCTGAGATATAGGAACCATATCACACCAAATTACATCTGTGGCTCAGTCATTTGTAGCAGCAGTAAAAACATAAGTGACCTGCTTCAAATGTGGAAAGGCAGGACATTGGAGGAATGAATGCCCACAATACTCTCTCCCCATAACAGATTCTAATCCCCCTAAGAAAATCTGTCCCCACTGCAGAAAAGGTTTCCACTGGAAGAGATACTGTACTGCTGTATATGATAAGGATGATAAGCCACTGGAACCTTTTAACTTCAGACAGGGCAGCCCTCAGCCCCGACAGTAAGAGGGACAATTACTCCCATAGAAGCCTTATGTAGGTCCAACATTCTCAGAAAGCTCCCACCCAAAATTAACCATTAAAATAGACAATAAACCTTTCAAGTGCCTTATTGATACGGGAGCAGACAGGACAATTTTAAGACAGCAAGAGATCCCATGTGACTGGCAACTGATTCCTGGGCCCCAACTCCTAGGCATAGGGGGTACCTCTCAAACATTCATCACCAAACAGGCCTACAGGTGGGAAGACCCGGATAGATCTACCATCCTCATACGCCCCTGGTGGCTCAAGTAGCCACCAATCTTCTAAGAAGAGCTACCTTACAGGCCTTACAAGTGGTTCTTACCACCCAACCAGAAAGAGACCACATTACAATAGAGGACATTACCTACAAAGAAAATAATACCCAAGGAGACCCTAAGACCCTCCTCCAAATCACCCCCAATTCTAGGGGCCACTGTTAGATTTAGTACTCCCTGCCTTGATTTGCTCTCTGATGAAGCCATCTGGGTCCCACAGTGGCCTCTATCAAGGGAGAAACTTAGAGCCCTCACGCAGCTGGTAGAAGAACAGCTGTTGCTACAACATCTCCGCCCCTCCCGCAATCCATGAAATACTCCTGTGTTTGCTATAAAAAAGAGCTCAGGAGAGTAGAGATTATTACAAGATTTGAGGACAATTAACAAAACCATGTGAGTCTGGGACTCCCCCCAAAGAGGGATACCCCACATCTCAGCCATCCCTGCCAGTGTTCCCCTATTACCAATAGACATAAAAGACTGCTTTTTTAAAATCCCTCTCCACCCCCAAGACTGTGAAAGCTTTGCATTCTCAGTACCCCCATTAACAACTCTGACAAAGCTTCATGATATGAATGGACTGTTCTCCCATAGGGAATGACTAACAGTCCAACCATTTTTCAGGAGGCTGTAGCCACTGCATTAAAACCCTATTCAGACAAAGGACTCTTGACATACCATCATATGGATGATATATTAGAATGAGGAGACTCTTCCACCTCCTCCTCCCAACTTAAGGACCAGCTAATACTTTCCCTGTCTGCCCTAGGATTCAAAATAGTCCCTCACAAAATCTAACTTATTCCACCCATTGCATTTTTAGGAACAGAGATCTTCCTTACCTCAATACACCCTCCTCAAACCCACCCTTTCTTTTCCTCAAAAATTAATTCTCACCTCTCTCCAGAGCATTCTGGGCAACCTCAATTGGCTTCTGGCCTAGCTTCCCCTTCCTACAAGCACCCTTCAATCCCTCCTCATCCTCCTGAAAGGAGACAAAAGTCCCTCCTTCCTGAGAGAGAACACTGTCCCCAGAGGTAATCTAAGCTCTAAATTCTGTCAATGCATCCCTAAAAGATATGGCTCTCGCTAGGTATGACACAACAAAACCTAAACAGCTCCTTGTCATTAATTCCTTGTCTACACTTGTGGGAGCCCTTTACCAACCTCAGGGGGTTCTGGAGTTACTCCACACCTCGATGGGTGATGCAAATTTTAAATGAGGTGGATACACTTGCTAGCATTATTTAAAATGGCAGGGAAAGAACCCTGCCAACCCTAGGGAAAGAGCCTGACATTCTTGTTGACCTCTTCTCCCTCTCTGACATTCAGGCTAATAAAAATCACTTCTACTTTGCTCTGAGTTTAATAGGATTCCCAGGACAAATTGACAATCATTATCCTCATGAAAAATGGGCCTCTGCCCTCCTTCTGTTTTGATGGCTGCCCCCAAACTATTCTTAAGAGGGCCTATAGCAGGAGCACCTCAATATTTACTGATGGGGAAAAAAGGGGAGCTGCGGCAGTAATATACTACTTCCCTGAGGATGAAACCCCTATCCTCCAATTCAAAGAGCTACCCTGTCAGTCCCCCCAATATAAAGAATTATATGCTATCTATCTAACTCTAAAAGAAGTCAAGGGCCCCCTTAACCACTTTTCAGACAGTGTCAATGCTGTCAATGCTCACCTGGTTGTCAAGATCCTTTTACAAACTAGATGTCAACCCACTGTCCTGTCTACTCATACAGCTCTCCACCCTCCTACAGGAAAGAGCCTCCCCCATCTTCATCCTGCTTGTTCGATCTCACAGTCCCCTACCAGGTCCTATATCTGAGGGAAATGCACTCACTGACCAAATCACAACATTCATGGCTTCCACTGAACAAGCAGATCAATTTTATTCACACACACACACACACACACACACACACACACACACACACACACACACACACATAAATATAAAGGGGTTTCATGCCTGCTTCCCCCACATCCCTCTTGCTTGACTCCAAAGGATAATAAAGACAGGTTCCTCTTGTGCATCCCTCATTACCACCCCAGCTTTACAAACGATGGGCACCAATTCTTGAGTCCTTAAGTCCAATGCCTTATGGCAAATTGATGTCACACATATTCTCCAATTCCATTGAGAGAAATATATTTTTGTCACCATAGATACATACTCACATTTCATATGGACTACAGCCCTAACAAGTGAAAACTCAAAAAGGTTAATTCACCATATGCTTTCCACCTTTGCCATCATGGGCATTTCTCAACAGATAAAACTGATAATGCCCCTGCCTTCACTAGCTCTCAATTCTACACATGCTGGAAAATTGTCCATCATATGGAAATTCTCTACAATCCTCAGGGCCAAGGAATAATAGAAAGAACACACCAAACCCTAAAGACCCAACTCCTAAAACAGAAGACCAATTCAACCATTACCATTTATTGAAGATGCTTTCTTTTTTCCACTGTTTTGGCTTCTTTACCAAAGATCAAGTGTCCCTAGGTGGGTGGACTTATTTTTGGGTCTTCAGTTCTATCCCACTAACTGACCTGTCTGTCTGAAAATACTATGTTGTTTTTATTCCTATTGCTATGTAGAACAGTGGAGGTCAGGGATTGTGATTTCCCCTAGAAGTTCTTTGATTGTTGAGAATTGTTTTCACTATCCTGGGTTTTTTGTTATTCCATATGAAGTAGAGAATTGCTCTTTCCATCTTGGTGAAGAATTGAGGTGTAATTTTGATAGGGATTACATTGAATCTGTAGATTGCTTTTGGTAAGATGGCCATTTTTACTATGTTAATCCTTCATATCTGTGAGCATGAGAGATCTTTTTATATTTTCAGGTCTTCAGTTTCTTTCTTCAGGGACTTAAAGTTCTTTTCATGCAGATGTTTCATGTGCTTGGTTAGTGTAACACCAATATATTTTATATTATTTGTGATTAATATGAAGGATGCTGACTCTATAATTTCTTTCTCAGCTCATATATACTGTGTAGAAAGGAAAACTACAGATTTGTTGAGTTAATTTTATATCCAAACATTTTGCTGTAGTTGCTTATCAGCTGTAGGAGTTCTCTGGTAGAATTTTTGGGGTAGCTTATATATACTATCATATCATCCACAAAAAAAGACATTTTCTTTTCTAATTTGTGTTCATTTGTTGTCTAATTGATCTAGTTCTAACTTCAAGTACTGTATTTAATAAATAGGGAGAAAGTGGACAGCCTTGTCTTGTCCTTTATTTTTGTAGGATTGCTTCAAGTTTCTCTCCATTTAAGTTTCATTGACATTTTGTTTTTGCCAGTCCTGCTGGATTCTACTCTAGGTCTCTGGGTTCTGGGCATCCAGGCTGTTTTGAGCATAGGCTTGCTTTCCTGGTGTGAGTCTCAAGTAGAACCAGTCATTAGTTGGCTATTTCTACACATTCTGCAGCATATTTACTCCATCACATCTTTCAGGTAGAACAAAATGTATTTTGATTTATAATATCTTTTGTTGTCTCTTTCGTATCAGTTTTGTTATGTGTTTCAATCATCATATAATTTCAGTATGTAGTAAGTGGATATTGAATGTAATCTAACACTCAACAGAAGAATCTTTTTGTAAAATTTATTTTGCACACTAAATGAATGCAAAATGCACCCATTTATATGTATGTTATAGTTCTAGTACTTCAAATTTCAGTAATGTCATTCATTAGGTTAATGAAGCTAAAAATTTTACACTACCTGTAAAAAAATCTAACTAAACTATTAATTGCTTATTATTTTAGAAAATTATAATGGAAATGAACTAACAATTGTCTCACCTACAAAACTTTTATAATAAACATAACACTAAATGAAATTCAGTTACTTTGATTTGTATAACAACATAATAAGAACTTCCAACATGACTGTAACCATTATAGTAGAGATGATATAACAAAAAATGCCTAATGACTGGAGGGTAAGAAACAAACTATTAAGTTAGAGACAGTACAAAAAAGCTTATGCAACACCAAACAGAATTTGCCTAGAAATTGCACAAAATTTATGAAAATCATAATGGATTTGGAAATTTCCTGAAAAAGAATAACTAAACATAATAAGCTCTTTATATAATAGATGCATTCCTTATATCATTTCTATACAACTATAAAATGAAACATAAGAACATCAATACACAACATGTAAGCATATTGTACCACTATCTCTATTGAAATTATTGAAGGTAATAACATATTGTAAGTTACTTAGTGACATTTGTAATAATTTTTTAGAGTAACTCCTAATAAATTTCCTGTAATATGTGTTTTGAAGTGACATCACTATATATCAGCATTTGAATGGAAATTGATGGTCACTGACATATAAGTTCAGAGCTAAAACTTAAAGCATGAACATTTCCTTATTAGATATAAAACATAGCGGAACATGGAAGGAAACATTAATGTAGATTTAAGAAATTGAAACACTGAAATTGAAACTCTCTTATAAACCATTACTGTGGCATGGTGATACAGTACATTAATTTATGTTAATATCCCCTTTCTAAGGATGTATTTACAATTCTTTGCAAGCACTTTTTTTCTTCTTTGTACCGTAAAACTAAACTAACTTGCTTATATTTCAGTTTTGCCCAATTATAAAAGTAAGTTCACAAAACAAATTGAAGAAAGAATAGGAATATATGTGTGATCTATACAGTCTTTCCTTCTCTCACATAGAAATACTTTGCATTATGGATTAGCACATACTTTATATATCAAAAACAAAGCATGACCTGTGTTCTCATCTTTAAAGAAATGTGACAACAAAGCATGATAGAAAGGAGGGTTGACAGGTATTTCATACAGATAGCACATCAGGTTATGTCTAACAGCACAAAGTAATTTCATCATGGATGATTTTTTTTTTTTACTGCAACAAAAATGCCTCTTAAGAAGCAATGTAAAGGAGAAAGGATGTATTTTGACTCAGGACATGGATAGAGAGCCTATCATGGCAGAGTGGTACAGTGGCAGAAAGTGTAAGGGCATTATTCACATCTAAGTAAATCATATAATAAAATAGAAAAGAAGATTTATGCTCAGTTAAATTTTTTATTTGCTGTTCAATTTATTTCTTTTAAAAAAGAATATATTTTAATTATTTCTGAATTGTCTCCTATATATTTTGATCATATTCATCTCCCTTTCATAACATCTTCTAGAACCTCCCCCAACTCCTTAATCACTCAAGTATGCCATATCATTCATCACTAAAACCAATCAAAGATGTGGGGGACAAAGGCCTAACCCTAGCTAGGGAACTACTGGTATTTGATTACTGGTGATAGAGGGGAAGTGTTACTTCAAATATCAACAACACTCAACGCAGGATGCCTCCAATTACTGGATCTTATCTGCTTTTTTTTTTTTAAGCTTCTTTTCTTCTTTTTGACTTAGTCCTGGAATATACCTCACGATTTCAAAGGAATTTTAATAAATCACCATCCATCACTGTTCTGTCAAGAGATCACATGTGAAGAAGATCTTCTAGGTCTGTATGATCCAGCTGGAATAGAGACAAACTTCTAATTCCAGGAGATAAAGGCAAGCTGATCTGGGAGTTCAAGTTCAGCTTGGTATACAAGTTTCAGGTGAAAAAAAAAAGGCTTAGATCCAGGATTGCTGGTTCATGCCTTTAATCTCAGCACTCTGGAGACATAGACATGCAGATCTCTGATTTCTAGGCAGTCATTTTGTTTGAATTGGAGAGGTCAGAGATGGTGCAGGGGAGTGGAGTTCATGGCAGTCCAGTTTGTGGAGTTCAGAGGCACTTTTTACAGGGACAGTTTTCCAGAGACATATTGCTTAGTGAATAAGCTCAACACAGCGGAAGATAGAATGAGCTAGTGAATGGGAAGGACACAGAAGATAGAGACAGATTGTCATAGTTAGTCTGAAACTAAACAGATCAATTCAGGAAAAGCTGACAGAAGTCATATTGAATCAGTTATCTTGGAGAGGAGTATCGGCCGGAACAACTGACTTGAATCAACCAGCCAGAGTTCAGAGAGAATTATCAATGGTGAGTTTATTCATCAGTAAGACTCTGAGGCAATAATTGCATCTAGTGAATAGGAGTTCCTATTATACACGACATGTTTCCAACTATATTCAGTATGGGACTTCTTAGTTAAACTTTTATAAGAAAATACTCAAAAGAATGCACAGATTTGTCTCTCTAGATCTCTGTAAACACATTCAAACTACAAGTGAAAATTCACAACACAATCGCTACAAATATACTATAAAATGAATATGTAGATTAAGTGAAAAACTTACTTCAGATATTTTATTGAGAAAATCTATTCTTGACAAGATAAGAATAAAAGAAAAAATACATCCATGAAATATTTATACTTGTTTATATTAGGAATGTACAGAGTACATAGTTTGAAATTAGAATATTATCTGAAGTTTCTAAGGTGTTTTGATTAACTTAAATCTCACCAGAACATTTTTGGAAGTTTCCAATACTTCTTGTTTTGTTACAGTCCAGTACAACATCATTCAAAATTTGTCCTCTTTGTTACAGCTGTTAATATTTTGTTTTAAAGAATGCTAGACACTTATTTTGCATGTCACTGTAAATAATACTGCTAGCCACATGAAATTTTGTTCATTAAGACTAATTCTCTTTAAAAATGAATAAAAATAAAAATTTGAATTAGTATGGAGATAGTTCTTCAACTTCAAAAATCAGCTGTTATGAAATAATCAGTTGTTGGTAACTTAATAAATACTTGAAAATACAATGTCAAGAGGTATTGCTGAAAACACAGCACAGTCTGGTCCTAAGATATAAAGAAGTCAACTTGGTACCTTGGAAAATGTCAAGTTGGAGGCTATTCCCTGATTGTTAGCTGCCAAAGTCCTGAAAAACTGTTAAATGCAGACTTCTCAGGGGAAAGCAATTATCAACAGCTTTGTTTAATTGTGAACCTTATGAGCTACAATAATAGCTGGCATGGCAAGATATGCCCATGGGCACAACAGTGATATCAACATTATGGAAGATCCAACAGATTTCTGAGAATATGGCCAATTGTAGCTGCTAATACTTAAAGCATTTCTCAAACCTCTTCCCATTTCTGGATTGCTGACACAGATGCTAGGTAGGCAGAGATCTGCTAAACTTCCTATTTAAAGCTACTAAACCTGCTGTTAGTTGGAAACTTTGATTGGATCATGCTCCCCTTGCCTTGAAAATGTTAACAATTCATTTAGGACTAATTTCTTTCAAGCCCCAGGAAGCTTAGTTTCAACTCTCCCCAGTCCAAAGAACTCCTGATGTATAATAGAATTATTATGTTTTTTGCTGACATTGTTGGTGAGGATAAAATTAAATATCTGTCTTCTGAATAGGAATTTCCTTGTACTTTGTATTATTTCATGAAGGTAGAGTAGGAATACTTCTAGGAATAATTTTTATATAATACAAATAATATTAAATAAAATTGCAATATTTGCTTATGTTTCTACATTATATTTGATTTTTCTATATATGGTACAAATTAAATTTTAGCAAGGGAGTGATTTCAGAATGAGTATACAGAAACCACAAAACACTGCCAAGTAACATGTTATTATTCTGATACAATAAAACAAACATTTACTAACTTTACAATTTGTCATTAAGGTCTTAAATTACTTTAAGTTTGATATTATTAGTACACTATTTCTCAACCATCATACATTCTTAATTATTTGGATTAATCATGGGAATCTTTTAGAAATGTCAACATGGAAAAATGACAAAACTTCTAGGAAATTGTCTATAAACTCATAATCTAAATCCAATGTATCTTTGTCCCCTGTGTCCCCTGCTGAATATGTGTGTGTTTATCATCTAGAAGCTGAATATACATGTGAATATGTGTATGTATATGTGTGTATACATATATGTGTATGTGTATTCAGCTTCTAGATACTAAAGGAAAAGATAATATAAGGGTAGACTTGTCTTTCCTTAGAGCAATTAAATTACTCTAAATAAATGTTTTAACTTAATAAAATTTGATTATGTGTTGCCGGATAATTTTGTTTTATATTTAAGCTTCTGTTGATATACAAGCAATAGAAAAATATGTGTTCAGAACTAGCCCCTGAAAGCTTACTTCATCATGTGCTAAATAGTGAGTCCATAAAAGAGATGGAAGATGTCACTGCTTGTGAATTCTCAGTTTCATTCAAGTCTCCAGAAAAGTCCTTAAAATAGATGCACACCATCTTCCACGTGACCAGTAGCAACATCCAGAAATCTCATTGATCATATAGAAATGAGAATGGATAGATTTGTTGAGTCATTGGGTATAACTTAACAACAAGGAAACAAACTTGAGGTCATCTGTTGGACTGAGTGGCGTGAAGTAGTGTTTGGAGACTCAATATCACCTGTTTGATGAAATAAAATTGAATTGAAAATGGTTATAGCTATGGAAAACTACTCTTGGTGATTTACTCTGTGAAGCAATGCACAGAGCTAGGAAATAAAAGTGACATAACCCAGTGTTTCATGCCAAAGTAATGGATACTGTAACTACAACTGAATAGGCAAAATAAACATAAAATAAAATTTAACTTATTTTCTGGATTCCAGTCAGACTCATTCATGTCATAGTTTTTTATCTTAAAATCGCAAAATGAGTATAATCCATAATAATCAGTAAGTCAGTATTTGATAGAAAGTATTTACTTATTATTCTTTTTAGTTTTCATTTAAGATTTCCCATAATGCCTTTAAGTTCACTAGCATACAGAACAATGTGTTTCTTACATAGATACTACCTGTCATTCCAATCACAGCAAAATATTTCCATGGCTTTGCCATTTTACAGTTGTATTCATCCATAAGTCTAAACCTAGCAGCCATAATCTCACTCTTCCTTAGAATATCTCTATGACAATGGTGGATGGTCAGTATTATTATCTCAATTCTACAGAGTATTTTATTCAATACAAAAGCATCATACTTCATATTATGCAGCTTTTCAAGGCAGCCCTGGGAAAAGAAATTGTGTGACAAGAAAATCTTTTCATATGTTTCCCTTCCCTGTGGAAACAAGCTATTGCTCGATTTTACGATTTCTTAAAATCCTATTGTTCCTATGAGGATTATGATATTATGTATTTATTTTTCTCTGGGTCTGTTAGTTGAAGAGGTACTCTAAAATATACATAATATAGTATAGTTATTTGTTGTAAATTGAAATGCATACATTGACCTATAAAAATTACTTCATTTAAACATCATATATGTTTTACATCTAAAATAATCCAATTCATTAATTTTTTTAATGTAAAACAAGGCAGAAATAAATGTTCTTTAAATTCTTGTTATTTTTTAAATCTTTGGTAAAATAAAGACAATTTTTGATAGTTGAAATATCATTAAATATTTACCACACATTTTAATACAATTTAAAAATATATGCTATCAATTTTTTCAAATACAACCAAAAGATAATAATTTTTGGCAGGTATACAATATAGGATAAGATACATATTGGAAGAAAGTAGACAAAACTGTCTTTTAAGATAAAAGAGAGCTTAGACTTTCATACTCTTGTCAATTGAGGAATGAAACTTTTCTTTCTCAAGGAAATGGTTAGAGTGCTCTGTTGGGAGGTTTACATTCCTTCATTTATTCACTGTAGAGAAGTGCAGAGCAGAGACTGAAAGAAAGGACATCTAGAGGACATCCCACCTGGGGATTCATCCCAGATACAGTCACCAAACTCTGACACTCTTGTGGATGCGAAGAAATGCTTACTGAAAGGAGCCTAATATAGCTGTCTCCTGAGAGGCCCTGCCAGAGCCTTACAAATACAGAGTCAGATGCTTGAAGCCAACCATTGCACTGAGTGAGGGGTCCCCAATGGAGGAGTGAGAGATGGGACTGAGGAACTGAAGGGGATTGCAATCCCGTGAGAAGAACAACAATATCAGCCAATCAGACCCCCACCCCCACCCCGATCTCCTAGGGACTAAGCCACCAGCAAAGGAGTACACTGGCTGCATATGTAGCAGAGGACAGCCTTGTCACACATCAATTGGAGGAGAGGTCCTTGATCCTATGAAGCTTTGACAGATGTCCCAGTGTAGGGGAATCAAAGGCAGGAAGGTGGGAGTGGGTGGTTGGAGGAACACCCTCATAGAAGCTGTGGAGAGGGGAGATAGGAGAGGGAGTTTCCAGGAGAGGGGGAAACCAGGTTGGGAGATAACACTTGAAATATAAATAAATTAAAATAAAAAATGAAAAAAGAAAAAACTGCAAAAAACAAACCTATTTTAAGATTGCTTTAGAAATTAAGTATAAACACAAAGATTGTCAACCAGGCAAATTCATAAGGTATGTTAAATATAAGGGATAGATATAGCATGTGCATGGCAAAAACAATGGTAGCGATGAGGGAACAAAGGCAAAACATATTTAAGATCAGAAATCAGCAACACATAATATTCTAAGCAAATGTTAAATACATATTGGGTTGCAAATACGCAACAAGTGTAGTATTCTGAAGACAACTCAAACCACATAGTTATAACAGGTACGCTGACTTTATGTCTTCTTTACACACAAACATAAAGAAAACTCAAACTTGTTCACCAGATAGTTTACTTCGTATTCCTGATTATGACCAGATATGTATGTTCTTATGTCTCTGTGATAAAGCCTGCATGAATAAGTGGCTTATAACAAGTTCTATATGTCCTATTTGCTATAATCTCACATTCCATACTTGTAACCTTCTAAGTAGAGAATCTTAGGATCATGTAACATTATTGTATTCTTATTTTGTTATGGTGTTAAAAATCACGAAATTTCCATTTGTTTCTTGTTACATATTTTAATTGAAGTCAATAATCCAAGAGAGGTAGGCATTTCAATTTGACCACAAATTTGCCTTATTTTGCTTATCATAATGATTTCTAGGTCTTTAAATCTAACCATTTTCAGTTAGACTCCTAATATCAAAACTCAATCCTTTGGGTTGCACAGAATTTTGTGTTCTGTATATTTTCTTTTGTATATGGAAACCAAACTTAACCTTCACATTTTGAATATTTGTGTGCCTATGTGGATATTTTGAAAATAAAAAAAGGCAGAAGAAATATATGAATGGAGTAGCTGAAAGATGGTAATGATATGTATGTAATAAAAGAGCAAAGAGGGGACATGGTGACAGTGGGCAATGGATAATAGAAAAATGAAGAATAATAATCACATGTATGAAAAAGTCAAAATGAAATGACTTCTTTGCATACTAGCTGAAAATTGATATTTTTAATTGAAAGCAGCTAAAATTAGGGATTAGACAAGGGTGCCCACTCTCTATCTATTTAATATAGTCATTTAAGTTCTAACTAGAGCAATTAGAAACAAAAGGATGTCAAAGGGATAGAAACTGGAAAGGAAGAAGTTAATCTATCACTTTTTGCAGATGATATGCTAGTATACTTAAGTGACCCTAAAAACTACACAAGAGATAACCTAGCTGATAAACAACTTCAGCAATGTGGCTGGATATAAATTAACTCAAACAAGTCAGTGACCTTCCTTTACTCAAAGGATAAACAGGCTGAGAAAGAAATTAGGAAACTGACACCCTTCACAGTAGTCACAAATAATATAAAAATACCTTGGAATGACTCTAACCAAGCAAGTAAAAGATCTGTATGATGAGAACTTCATGTCCCTGAAGAAAGACATTAAAGAAGATCTCAAAAGTTGGAAATATCTCCCATGCTCATGGATTGGCAGAATTAATATACTAAAAATAGCCATTTTCCAGAAATCAATCTACAGATTCAACGCAATCCCTATCAAAATTCCCACTCAATACTTCACAGAGTTAGAAAGAATAATTCTCGAATTCATTTGGAATAACCAAAAAACAAAATAAAACAAAACAGGACAGCACAAACTATTCTCAACAATAAAAAAATTTCTGGAGGAATCACCATTCCTGACCTCAAGCTGTATTATAGACCAATAGTGATAATAAAAAAAAAGAAAAAGAAAAGAAACTCCATGGTATTGGCACAGAAAAAGGCAGGTAGATTAATGGAATAAAATTGAAGACACAGAAATGAACACAGACACCTATGGTCGCTTGATCTTCGACCAAGGAGCTAAAAGCATCCAGTGGACAAAAGCCACCATTTTCAACAAAATTGCTGGTTGAACTGAAGGTCAGCATTTAGAAGAATGCAATTGACCCATTATCTTCCTGTACAAAGCTCAAGTCCAAGTGGATCAAAAACCTCCATATGAACCACCTTGTAACCCCAGAACTCCCAGGGACTAAACCACCAACCAAAGAGTACACATGGAGGGAACCATGGCTCCAGATTCACATGCAGCAGAGGATGGCTATGTTGAACATCAAAGGGAGGAGAGGCCCTTGGTCCTGAGAAGGCTGGATGCCGCAGTATAGGGGAATGCCAGGAAAGGAAAGCAGGAGTGGAAAGATTGGTAAACAGGGGGAGGGGAAATGGTTTACAAGGTTTTCAGGGGGGTACCAAGAAGGGAAAAAACATTTGAAATGTAAATAAAGAATATATCTAATAATAAAAATATATCATCCACATAAAACCAGATACACTGAAACTAATAGAGGAGAAAGTGAGGAAGATTCTCAAACACATGGGCAGAGAGGAAAATTTCCTGAACAGAACACCAATAGCTTATGCTCTGAGATAGAGAATCAACAAATGAAACCTCATAAAAATTGTAAAACTTCTGTAAGGCAAAGGACACTGTCAATAAGACAAAATGGCAACCAAAAGATTGGGAAAAGATCTTTACCAATCCTACATCTAATAGTGGGCTAATATCCAATATATACAAAGAACTCAGGAAGTTAGAATCCAGGAAATCAAATAACCCTATTAAAAATGGGGTACAGTGTCGGGAGGTGGTCTGTGCTCAGGCAGCCTGGTTCTCAGGTAGAGCAAGGACTTTGAACCCTGGGACCAGGTAGGGGGTGGCTTCTACTTACAATCTTGTGGGCGGAGTTTCCACCTGCATGGGATGGGAGGAGTTCAGTCACCGCCCCCTGGAACCTAGCTCCTGGCGCAGTTGCAGCCCCCCCCCCCCCGCCCAGGAGAGATATGTGGCTACCAGTCAGGTAGTTGCAGACCCAAGCCCTCCCCACATGTAAATAAGGTTTCCCCAAGCTCTCAATCCAAGCCAATGAGAAGTACCTGCTGCCAAACCCCGCAGCATCCCCAAATCATATATAAATCCCAACCAGGATCCTATAGAACAAAAAAGGGCGTTTGAAGATTACTCTGCCCTCTGGGTGGTTTTATCACAAAGAGCTGTAACACACGGGAAGAGGTTCTCTCTCCCAGAACACTGTCGGCCACTCCATTGTAACCTTTCCCTGCTAGGCGGCCTTCGCCAGCCTAAGATCAGATCGGGCACAGAGCAGCATGGGCAAACCCCCACACCCGCTTTCAGCCGGGCCTCTGCACGGAGGCCCACAGTACAGAGCAAAAGAAATAATTCTCATCTGAGGAATACCAAATGGCCTAGAAGCATGTAAAGAAATGTTCAATGTCATTAGTCACCAGGGAATTGCAAATCAAAACAATCCTGAGATTCTACCTTGTACCAGTAAGAATGGCTAAGTTCAAAAATTCAGGTGACAGCAGATGCTGGAGAGGATGTGGAGAAAAAGCAACATTCCTCATTCCTCCATTGTTGGTGGGATTGCAAGCTGGTACAACACTCTGGAAATCAGTCTGTTGGTTCCTCAGAATATTGGACCTGAGCATCCAGCTATACCACTCCTGGGCATATACCCGGAAGATGCTCCAATATGTAATAAGGACACATGCTCTACTATGTTCATAGCAGCCTTATATATAATAGTAAGAAGCTGGAAAGAACCAAGATGTCCTCCAACAGAGGAATGGATACATAAAATCAGCACTCACTGATAAGTGGATATTAGCCCAAATGCTTGAGATACCCAAGATACAGTTCACAGATCACATGAAGCTCAAGAAGAAGGAAGACCAAAGTTTTGGTGCTTCAGTCTTTCTTAGGAAGGGGAACAAAATACTCCCAGGAGAAAATATGGAGACAAACTGTGGAGCTTAGAAGTTTAGATACTCACATTCTCAATGAAATGTATCATGCATCATTTTAAAAGCACATCATTTCATTGTTCAAAAAATTAGCCCAAAGCTCCAGAACAAACCCTCCGAGGAGGTGATAAAGACCATTTTGAAAGCTTATGGAACACATTGGCAGCAGGAGAGTGGCTCAGATATACCCAATGAAACCAAGGTGCAGAGATTTATTCACCAAATGAGGTGGGAAAACAAACACAAGCAGACAAACAGAAAATTGGCTTTTGGAATTGAGATATGTTCTGTCTCATGTATGGAGTCCTTTAATAAACAGTTATAGAATTATCAGAGCAACAACTTATTTTAAAAATGGCCAAATATTTGCAATTATTTGGGGAGTACCTAAAAGGCAAAAGCCAAAAATGGTGAAAGATGAAGCTTTCTTCCTAACTTCTAAACATTTTCTTTAAGAGTTCTCACTCAACATAAGTTCAAAATTTTGTAATCTGACATCAATAAGCATGAAGAAAATAAGCCCCTTATATAACAACATGAAAATTCAGACAATACCAAACTACATAAGCAATAAACCATTAGCCTATTAAGAAAGGAATGAAAACTATTTTGAATAAATGTAGCACAGTAAAAGTATTTTGGGGCTCCAAAAGGTCCCTGCATAACTCCCTGTCTCTGGCTTTTTATGTAAAACCTCATCATAAATACAACAGGAGTACAGTTGTAACTGTCAGACTTTATTTACACAAATGGGAGCTCATCAATTTCAGTTGATGCATCATAATTTTTTAACTTCTGCTACATGCCATATTATACACAAAATTGTTGAAGAAAATATCAAATTATAATTATAAGACATATTAATCTATAACAGTAAGACAAGTTTGAAAAAATCAGGGACATAAAAAGTAAATTTTCTAAAACAAACAGTAAATACATAAAATATCTACAATAAGTGTCATAAACATACTTGAAAGAACATAGAAAAAGTAGAGAGAAGATACTTAAAAAGAGAGGAACTCAAATGCACAATGAATTATAGAAAAGAAGCTTCAGATCAATATATATATGTACAAAATAAAATTTCACTGAGAGAACGTTTCACATATTTGAATCCAGGCATTAAAATATCACATAACCCCAGTTGATGTCATGATACAAGACAATCTAACAAGACTCTTCCACCTTAATTAAATTCCAGATTAATGTAATAGTTCTGTGATGAACTTGGCAAGAGAGTAGTATTGCTAATGAAATATTCTACGGACCAACAATTTTCCTACTAGATTTATTCCCTAGTCACATTTCCATATTGTACAAAGATAAATATAACCAAAAATTTCATAGCATGTAGCTTTCTATTAGAAAAATGTGTTGAAATTCACCTCAGTGTCTAGGCACAGAGGTATAAAATTCATGTTTTTGTAATTATAAAGTATTTATATACAAATTTAACTTAATGTTCACTAAAGATAAATGAAACCTAATGTTTAGATTTTTATAACTTTAGTCATATAAATGAGAATTTATAAAAGTATGTGTTTATGATGTGAACTTTAAAAGTATGTGTATATGATGTGATAATTTTATATAATGTTTAAACCAAATAATTTGTATAGTTTAGAGAGATATATAAACATTAATTTACTAAATATCTAGACTTCAGGGAAAATGTAAATACCAATTTGATATAATGATAACTTTTGTTATATGTAAAATAATAAAGTACCAAACTCAAGTGTTTAAGTTTTACAGTCAGTTTTTACTTTTATAACTTAAAGTACATCTTTATATAAAATATATTTTACAGTGTTAATTATTGCTTATTTTCTTTTCATACTACTGGTGAAGAAACAATGTATTCATCATGTTCACAAGTTGATTGTGTAAAGGAAAATATTGCTTTTGGCATTGTGTTATATTTGAAACATTGGCCAATACTTTAAGTGAATGCATCTGTCATACACAGGATGTCCCATGTAGCATATGTAGATTTGCAGTCCAGAAGAGACAACAGAAATTGTGATATTGATTTACAGCTCATTAAAATCAATATGCTGAGTCTGAGGCAATGAATAGATGAGAGTTCATTGAGAGCTTACATTATTGATGCTCTGAGAAGTTTTCTACAGTTTCATGATGAAGTTCAGTGACTGTAATAATCAGAGATCACAGAACCAAGTAAAGATCATTCACTATACGAAGGCTTAAACACAGATCATAACAAGGTACCAAGGTCTTGCTCAGGTGTCTTTTTTATCTGGCAATTGTTGTGTGCATCATTAATATTTTTGGTTTATATAATAAACATTCTTCAATGAAATTTGTCTATGGTGAGAAGCGAGAGTTGAGGAATATGATGACAACTAGAAATGATGAAGATATCAGTTTAAAACAGGGGAGGGGGATGGGATAGGAGTTTCCAGGAGAGGAGAACAGGAAAAAGGGATAACATCTGAAATGTAAGTAGCATAAATATCCAAAAGAAACACTATAGAGAAATGTGAACTTGTCAAGAGAAATGCAAACCCGATTTAGCCTTAACTTGCTGTCCTGTAATCCCAGATACTTGAGAAACAGAAAGGAGAGAATATGAGTTGATGTCCTTCCTGGACTACCAAATGTCTTCAGTGACAGTCTGAGTGACTGAGGAAGGCTCTGGCACAAACCCAGCGCCAAAGATGATGCGATGGGTGTGTAGCACAATAAATATGAGAATACTTGTCAAACGTGTTAACATCCTAGATGTGATTGTCGCAGCAGGCAAAAAATTGACAAGACCACAATATTTACTCTCTTACTGTTTGATCTAGGAAATAGGTATTCATATCTAATGTACATTTCCTAGATGTACAATGGCAAACCTGGTTTTTTTTTCTTAAATTCTGCTCCACAGTTAACAATATAACAACTGTTGTTGAAGATATTCCCATGTCTTAAAAATACCAGACAGCACCTTGGCTGTAATAAATACATATCATGTGATTCCATAGCATTCTATTTTTTTCAGTATTCTGATAAATATATAGGACATTTATATAGAATGAATGTATAATATAAATAATATTTGAAACCTGGATATCTTCTCAGTTTCAGACTTTTGATCATTGAGCGACATTGTAATTAGGGATATTCATTTAAGACAGGTGACAGGATGGAGGAAGCCCCTAAGTCAGCTTATTGAACAGTAGAGGTAAACTGACAATGAGAAAAGATTCCTTTAGAAGTAAGAGAAATGGCACATTTATTGATCTGACTAGATTGATTCAATTTCTTGATGTGTCCTCATGGGAGCAAATATGGAGACAAAGTGTGGAGCAGAGACTGAAGGAAATGCCATCCAGAGAATTCCCCACCTGGGGATCCACTCCAGATACAGTCACCAAACCCAGACATGACTGAATGACAAGAAATACATGCTGACAGGAGCCTGATAAAGCTGTCTCCTCAGAGGCTCTGCCAGAGCCAACCATTGGACTGAGCACAGGGTTTTAAATGGAGGAGTTAGAGAAAGGACTGAAGGAGTTCACAACCCCACTGGAAGAACAACAGTATCAACTAACCAGATCCCCCAGAATACCCAGGAACCAAACCACCAACCAAGGAGTACACATGCAGGGACCCATGGCTCCAGCCACATAAGTAGCAGAGGATGGCCTTTTTGGCCATCAATGGATGGAGAGGCCATTGGTTCTGTGAAGGCTTGATGTCCCACTGTAGGGGAATGTGAGGTGGGGAGGAGGGAGTAGGTGGGTGGATGGGAGAACACCCTCATAGAAGCAGACAGAGGGGATATGATATAGAGGATTTCTTCGGGTGGGGGGACACCGGGAAAGGGGATAACATTTGAAATGTAAATAAAGAAAATATCCAATAAAAAAAAAGGAAAAAAGAGAATATTCTCTAGAATACTCAAATATTTGGTTAAATAGCATCATAGTAAAATTACAGGAAAATTATTGCCCAGTGGTGTTCTGATTTATGACAAACCCTCTATATGAAGGCCATCGGTAAATTTTTTCTATTAATTGTACTTTCTAGAATGTTCTAAAGTAAATCACTTGGAAGTAATTTTTCTAAAAATCTTTAAATTTGGTAATATTCATGTGGATTGTGATTTCCTTTGGCTATAAGATTCATGATTGAATTTAGAAGACATTATGGATTTAAAGAGAAGGGCAGTTTTGACTTACAATAAAAGTAAAAGAACAAAACAAGTGTTTTTAACTCTAATTATACAAAATTATTTTCCTGAACTAATTATAGAGAATAAATGTTGAGAAATAGGGACAAATCAAATATGGTGGCTAACCCAGTGGATGTACTGGAGAGATTAAAAATGATGACACAGCAGAAATGTACAATTCAAAATGAAATGCTGAAAGGAATCCTCAAAGTACCTGTGGTTCTTGTATTTTGAAAATATAAAATGCCAGGAGCCAGCCCCCTTCTTGAGGCAGCGGAGGGGGGAAGAGCATTGGTGGGGGGTGGGGTGGTAAGACTGTCATGGGAAAATTTAGGGTTGCTCTATTATAAAAGGTTTACTTATCTAAGTCTAAGTTACTATGATAATGTAACTGACATGCCTTCTGTGTTCCCCTGAAGCAGGAGACTGCAGTCTCAGGCACTTAACACCTCATCCTAAAACAGCAGGAGATTAAGTAAAGGATTAGTTGCTAGAGACTTTTCCCTATTGTCCAGATGCCTCTTGCTTGTCAGGCTTGGGGAAAGTTTAGAGCAATAAACTTCTATTGAACAAGGAGAAGATAATAACACTCACAGAAAGAAAAACCTTTACATAAGTGAATATGCATAATCTCACATAAGTTCATACACAGATTCATGCAGATCTCATTTCTGCAATTCCACACAAATTCTGTAAGGCCCTACTTGCATGCATTCTCATAATTACATACTTATACACACACACATGCATACATTTTCACAATTACATACTTACACACATCCATACTTACATATGCATATGGAGCAAAAGACCAAGCACTAGTGCAGAAAGAACTCACTCATTCTGGATGAAAAATGGACTCTGATATTTATTGCATTGAGAAAGAAAAAGCTTCCACCCTTTTAATACTAAATGAATTTAATCCATGTTTTTAAGAAAAAAACTTTGTTTCTCTTAATAAGACTAAGACTGTCTTGTCCTTACCATGAGGAGAAGCCTGACTGCTCCTTCTGCTCTCTGCAGAGTCTCCTTTTTCCCTCTTTCCCTCTGCATACTGCACATTTTCCTCTTCTTACTTCATGTTACCTATAGTTTCTAAGTCATTCCACTCTGCATTCTCCTAATCTTGCTCTGTTCTAACTAAAAACTTCTCAGTTCAGTTCTTCTCTCAGCTCTGTTCCTCTAACCTAAATTCTTCTGGTCTGACTCTTCTCTTTGTCCTCAGCCCTTAAACACCTTTGAGAATACATGATCACATGTTACAAAGCTCATCTTAAGTTGACACAAAATACCAAGTCATAAATTGAAATAGAAGTTTACAATAGAGAACGTTTACATGCATATCCATTAGGAGTAATTATCTAGCTAAACATCTATCACTTCTCTTCTCTACAGGTACATAGAAAGTTTAAAACCATAACGAAGTTATGTAAAGTTTTGTCTAGATGAACTCAGTCAATATTTTATCTTCTGTCCTAGCACCTATAATAAATCATTAGTTCCCTTTTTATGACCTTTGGTTAATTGTTTTACATCGTCTTGGAATGTGCTCTGAGTAGGAGAAAGTCTGGTTGCCATCTAACAGCAATTAACTGGTGACACTTGGGAGACTGGCAGAGTTCTCATTGCAGTTTTGACTATCAGAAAAGGACCTAGTAGCAGTCCCATTATAAAAGAGCTTAATAATCACAGATATAATTTTAGGAATTCTTATAGGATCATCACTAAAACTTAAGTCATCTATTTGTTTACATAGCATCACTATAAGAGTGTATCTTCATGGATCTGCAGAGGTCTGCTCCAAAGGGGTGTGCTATTACTTATTGATTATTATATATGTATAATAATAACAGGAAAAGCATATTAATAGCAGGAATCTTTCCTAAAACTATTCTCTCACAGCCTTGCTTACTAAGGGCTCACCTGTCGCAGATTATATAATAATCCGAAGCAGGCCATTTCAGGATGATCACCTGCTAGTATATTAGCTTGTCCCATTATGGCTCCTGACAATAAAAGTATATTATAATTATAGAGAAAGAATTACAATTTGTGTCATTTTATATATGTTACTGGAATATAGAAGCAGTAGGTAGATTAAAGTAGATTCTGTACCAAATAATTTTTTCTCTCAAAATAACAACTATGAGTGTTAAATTTTACCAATACATGTGCCAAAGCAGATTAGAACAGCCTATAAGGCATCAATCTTACATAATGAATGCCGAGAACAGCATCTAAGTCTTTCCTAAGGAATAGTATATCAATTGTTTATCTTATCCCAAATGATCAGCACTGAAAACATATGCATGAGTAACATTATACAAACTGAGTAGGTAATATTTGCGAATTTACGTGCATATTCATATCATACATGAACCTCATAACAATGAAAAAGGAGAACATATATTTGAAAGAAAACAAAGAAAGTATATGAAAGGGTTTGCAGGGAAGAAAGAGAAGAGAAAGTATGATTATATTATGATGTTGAAAATTTAAAAAGGCAAAAAATAATTTAAAGAATGGTTGAAAAGATCTTTCAGTTTTCTAAATTATCTTTCTAAATTCTTCATTTATGTTAAAGTCCTATATTTTATTTCATCCTGTTACTAAATCTTTAAATGTTTTCCTTTATAAATATCGCTCCTTTACTAAAAATCACATTAACTTAGCTAAAATGTATATACTCTGGCACCTAATATTATAAATTACAGATTTAACATAAAGATTTTAATGCAGATTAAATGATTGATTTCCCAGTAAGTGTATTTACTTATAAACCTTATTCTTAGTTTTGCATGTAGATTTTGTGAATTAAGAAAATATGTCATTTTGTCTTAGTTACTTTACTGTGTTGCTGAGACAATTTTCTAAGAAAAGTGACTAAGGAAGATGGGCTTATTTTCTGCTACATTTGATGGTACAGTCATGATGGTAGTGAAGACACTGTTGTGAGTTTGAGGTAGCTAGTTATATTCAGTCCACAGTTAGAAAGCCCAGAGAGGTGTATGTTTATCTACTTTCAGCTCTCTTTGCTTTCTAGTATCTAGAAGCTTCTGTGTTACATTACCTAATTTTATTTATAAATCACATTACTTTCTTTCCAGAGATTTTCTCTTTGTTTTCATATGTCAGTTTATTTTGGGCAAAGTATTCAAGCTCATAGAACATATTACCAATGTGATTATTTCTACTGCGTAAATGCTATCTTTTCCTCCTATACAAGGTTTTCTATGCTTCAGGCTGCTTTACTTTAGTTGTGAACAAGCTTAACATTTGAGGATATTTTTAGATTTTGTTCTGTTACCTGATTCTTTCCCCAGGTTTTTAGTGCTTTGCACTTCTGTACTTACTTTATGATCCTGTTCTTCATCTGGACATTGATAATGTTTTTTAAAGAATGTTTGTTCCAGCAATCTTATTATACTTGCTTCAGTCTCACCCCTGGGGTTTTGTCCTGTGAGTTCTGTTAGGGTTTTTGGTTTGTCTATTAGCATTTACAGAAGAGATAATTCAATCCAAACAAGTATTGGGATCTCTATTCATACCTCAAGAAGTAATTGAAAACAATTAGTCTTAGACGTTTGTCATTGAAAGAATTCTTAGTCCCAGTGTTCTTCTTAGAATATTTACTGCTCGAATTTTTGATCACTCCTTTTCAGACCTATCAGGCCATTATCTTATGAGAGTACTTTATTTTATTAAGAAAATATTTATATTATACCCTAAGATTCTTATTTCTTTCCTTTTTCACCTCCTCCTTCTACCACTCCTTCTATTGTTAACAATATTATCCATCTCCACTCTGCTTTCTTCATCAATACTGCTAATTTGAAGAACTTATTTCAAATCTATTTTGTGGAGCTGATGTTCTGATAAATGACATTTCTTTCTCAGCCCCAAACTTAGCACATTTTTTTAAGATTTATTTATTTATTTTATGTATATAAGTACACTCACTGTAGCTGTATAGATGGTTGTGAGCCTTCATGTGGTTGTTGGGAATTGAATTTAGAACCTCTACTCGCTCTGGTCAGCCCCACTCACTCCTTGCTCAGTCCCTGCTCGCTCTGGCCCAAAGATTTATTTATTATCATAAATAAGTACACTGTAGCTGTCTTCAGACACCAGAAGAGGGCGTCAGATCTCATTACGGATGGTTGTGAACCACCATGTGGTTGCTGGGATTTGAACTCAGGACCTCTGGAAGAGCAGTCAGCGCTCTTAACCGCTGAGCCATCTCTCCAGCCCCAACTTAGCACATTTTATGTAGATTTTACTTTAATATGTTGTGTGATATATTTGGCGTGTGTGAATGTGCATGTAAGTGTGTGTACATGTGTGTGCATGCACACACACGTGTGTGTGTGTGTGTGTGTGTGTGTGTTTGTATGTGACTGGAACATAAGGATTTAAATGACCCCATCTTCATATTGGTAATTGTTAGGCCACTCTGGCCAAGAATGAAAGAGTTTTACATTTTGTTATTTGATTATAGTCATTCGTTTGATTTTTATACCAATGAAATAAATGTTATAGTCTTGTTTCTACTTTGTCTACCAATACATGTTAGAAGATTAGGAAATGACCGTGTGGTTTTTTTTGTTTGAGATAGTTTATGTAGTGGATTACTCTGATGGACTTCTTATATTGAATCATCCCTGCATCCCTGGGATGAAGCCTACTTGATCGTGATGAATGATTGTTTTGATGTGTTCTTGGATTCGGTTGGCAAGAATTTTATTGACTATTTTTGCATCGATATTCATAAGAGAGATTGGACTGCTATTCTCTTTCTTTGTCGGATCTTTGTGTGATTTTGGTATTAGCATAATTGTGGCTTCATAGGACGAGTTGGGTAGGGTTCCTTCTGTTTCTATTTTGTAGAATAGTTTGAAGAGTATTGGTGTTAGGGCTTCTTTGAAGGTCTGATAGAATTCTGCACTAAAATTGTCTGGACCTGTGTTTTATTTTTGGTTGAAAGACATCCAAAGACCACTTCTATTTCTTCAGTGGTTATAGGACAATTTAGATGGTATATTTGATCCTGATTTAATTTTGGTATTTGGTATCTGTCAAGGAAATTGTCCATTTTCTCCAGATTTTCTAGTTGTGTTGAATATACGCTTTTGTAGTAGGAACTGATGATTTTTTGAATTTCCTCAGTTTCTGTTGTTATCTCTCCCTTTTCGTTTCTGATTTTGTTAATTTGGATACTGTGTCTGTGCCATCTGGCTAGTCTGGCTAAGGGCTTATCTATCTTGCTGATTTTCTCAAAGAATCAAATCCTAGTTTTGTTGATTCTTTGTATGGTTTTATTTGTTTCTACTTGATTGATTTCAGCCCTGAGATTGATGATTTCCTGACATCTATTCCTCTTGGGTGTATTTGCTTTTTCTGTTCCAGGGCTTTCAGGTGTACCATTAAGCTGCAAGTGTATGCTCTCTCCCAATTCTTTTTGGATGCACTCAGGGCAATGAATTTTCCACTTAGCACTGCTTTCAAAAAAAAAAAAACCACATGGTCATTTCATTAGATGCTGAAAAAGCCTTTGACAAAATTCAGCATCCTTTCATGTAAAAGGTCTTGGAAAGATCAGGAATTCGAGGTCTATATCTAAACGTAGTAAAAGCAATTTACAGCAAACCAGTAGCCAACATCAATCTAAATGGAGAGAAACTTGAAGCAATCCCACTAAAATCAGGGACTAGACAAGGCTGCCCTCTCGCTCCATATCTTTTCAATATAGTACTTGAAGTTCTAGCTAGAGGAATTAGACAACAAAAGGAGGTCAAAGGGATACAAATTGGAAAGGAAGAAGTCAAACTATCACTATTTGCAGACGATATGATAGTATACTTAAGCGACCCAAAGAACTCCACCAGAGAACTCCTACAGCTGATAAACAATTTCAGCAAAGTGGCCGAATATAAAATCAACTCAAGCAAGTCAGTAGCCTTCCTATACTCAAAGAATAAGGAGGCTGAGAAAGAAGTAAGACAAATGATACCCTTCAAGATAGCCACAAACAATATAAAGTATCTTGGTGTGACTCTAACCAAACAAGTGAAAGATCTGTATGACAAGAACTTCAAGTCTCTGAAGAAAGAAATTGAAGAAGACCTCAGAAAATGGAAAAATCTTCTGTGCTCATGGATTGGCAGGATTGATATAGTAAAAATGACCATCTTGCCAAAAGCAATATACAGATTCAATGCAATCCCCATCAAAATCCCAACGCAATTCTTCATAGAGTTAGAAAGAGCAATTCAAAAACTCATCTGGAATAACAGAAAACTCAGGATAGCTAAAACTATTCTCAGGAGTAAAAAAATTCTGGGGGAATCAGTATCCCAGTCCTCAAGCTGTACTACAGAACAATAGTGTTAAAAACTGCATGGTATTGGTACTGTGACAAGCATGTAGATCAATGGAGTAGAATTGAGGACCCAGATATGAATCCACACTCCTATGATCACTTGATCTTTGACAAAGGAGCTAAAACCATCCAATGGAAAAAAGATAGCCTTTTCAACAAATGGTGCTGGTTCAACTGGAGGTCAACATGCAGAAGAATGCAAATTGATCCATTCTTATCTCCTTGCACTAAGCTCAATTCCAAGTGAATGAAGGACCTCCACATAAAACCAGACACACTGAAATTAATAGAAAGGAAACTAGGGAAGAATCTTGAACATATGGGCACAGGGGAGAATATCCTGAACAGAAGACCAATAGCTTATGCTCTAAGATCAAGAATTGACAATGGGACCTCATTAAATTACAAAGTTTCTGTAAGGCAAAGTACACTGTCAAAAAGACAAAGCGGCAACCAACTAACTGGGCAATTATCTTTACAAACCCTACATCCTACAGAGGGCTAATATCCAATATTTACAAAGAACTAAAGAAGTTAGACTCCAGAGAGCCAAGTAACCCTATTAAAAAATGGGGTACAGAGCTAAACAAAGAGTTCTCCCCTGAAGAATATCTAATGGCTGAGAAGCACCTAAAGAGATGTTTAACATCCTTAGGCATTAGGGAAATGCAAATCAAAACAACCCTGAGATTCCATCTCACACCAGTCAGAATGGCTAAGATCAAAAACACAGGAGACAGCAGTTGTTGGTGAGGATTTGGGAAAAGAGGAACACTCCTCCACTGCTGGTGGAATTGCAAGCTGGTACAACCACTCTGGAAAACAGTCTGGCGGTTCCTCAGAAAACTGGGCATGACACTCCCAGAGGAACCGGCTATACCACTCCTGGGCATATACCCAGAGGCTTTACCTGCATGCAATAAGGACACATGCTCCACTATGTTCATAGCAGCCTTATTTATAATAGCCAGAAGCTGGAAAGAACCCAGATGTCCCTCAAGGGAGGAATAGATTCAGAAGGTGTGGTATATTTACACAATGGAATACTACTCTGCAATTAAAAACAATGAATTCACGAAATTCCTAGGCAAATGGTCAGAACTTGAAAATATCATCCTTAGTGAGGTAACCCAATCACAAAAGAACACACATGGTATGCAGTCACTGATAAGGGGATATCAACCCAGAATTTGGGAATACCCAATACAATTCGCATATCAATAGATTTCCAGGAAGATGGAAGGATAGACCCCTGGTCCTGGAAAGACTGGATATAGGGGAATGCCAGGACAGAGAAGCGAGAGGGCTTGAATGGGGAACAGAGGTAGGGAAGGTTGCTCTTGAGACTTTCGGGGAGGGAGGAAACAGGAAAGGGGAAATCATTTGGAATGTAAGTAAAAAAAACTTAGTAAATAAATAAAAAAAAAGATTAGGAAAATATAAACATAAATATATTAGTATTTAGGAAAACATCACTGCATGTTTGTTGACATTAAAAAATAAATTACTCTTTCTTGTATTATTTGCTAGTTATTGACTGGTTTCTGGACAATTTTACATGAGAATGTACTAGTTAGCTTGTTTTACTCTTATCCCGTGGTTGTAGCCATTTTATCTGGCCCCTTCTTTAAAATATCAATAACAAAAATCACTGTGGCCTCTTCCAGTATTCTATTCAGCTGCATTGGTGTTAAATAGTACTTTGCTTTTATCTAGTCCATTTTTGCGTATCCTATTTTTCAATGTGTCTATTATACTTTGTGATAATAAAAGTGTATCTTTTAGGATCTTGTAATCTTGTCAAATGAATTCTATCTTTTTTCTTTAATGGTTCAAATTAAGGGTGAAAGTGACATCTTACTAAAGTCAAAGAGAGACCAGCATTTATGAATTGTTAATACATATTACACACTAAAAGGGTCTGAAAACTGAATTAAGATTTCCCTCCCTGCATTACCAGGTGATACAGATTATCATGAGAAAGTATATATGTCTACAATAAGAGGTATCTTTTAAAGTAAAAAGGTTAATGCTTCACTTTGTTTCCAAAGCCATATATATCAGTTTATCTATCATCTATTAATCTATTGTTCATATCTCATTAAAGTTTACATTAATGAAGACAAAAAATCAACCAATTAAATGCTTGTTTCTTCAGTAATGTATTTGTTTTAATATGGTATATTAAATATAATGAATATAGATTACTTTCACTTACGATATTAAAACAAATTGTCTTATTCTTTATTGTTTTCCTGTGTAAAATAAATTCTCCTCCTGTGTTGATTAAATTACTCCTCCCTGTATTCATACTTCATATACTATGAAACAGGTGGAAAGGATAATCTTATTAATGTTGAAGGAGTTGGATCAGGATAAGCACTTCTAAAGAATTTAATATTAACTAAGATTTGAATTATGAATAGATGTCAATGCAAAAATATCCAACAAAGGAGAAAATTGATATGCTTAGACTTTTTGAAGTGGCAGTTATTTAATTGTACTGGAAAATGCAAACTAAGGTCAGTTTCATTGGAGGGGATGTAAAAGATGATTCTGAATAGTCATCTAAAAGATGTAAATAAATAATTAAAGCCAGGAGTGGAACCTCATACAGTGAGACAACCACTATGGTAGCAGGGTTGTCAAAAGTTCACAGTTAACCTAGACTTATGAATTAGTTTCTGCCTCTGCTTCTTTCTATATGAAAACCTCTATCATGTCTCTCTCTATCTCTACTATCTCTATCTCAGTCTCTATGTCTTTTCATCTGTCTCTCTAAATGTGTGAATATAAATATATATGTAAAAAAGATGAAGATGTCACTAGCCTTGTTCAAGAAAAGACACAATCACTCAAATACTTGACTTTGATATAATGTACATAACGTATAAAGTTATTGGGATATATAGGTGTATTCTGAAGCATAGAAAAACTCTTTAGGGTTATTATTTTTGTACTGACTAATGTTTTTATTTATTTATTATTTATTTATTTATGTATTTATTTATTTAATATATGTGAGTATACCATTACTCTCTTCAGACACACCAGAAGAGGGCATCGGATCCCATTACAGATGGTTGTGAGCCACCATGTGGTTGCTTGGAATTAAATTCAGGACCTGTGGAAGAGCAATCAGTGCTCTTAACCACTGAGCCATCTCTCCAGCCACTGTACTGACTAATGTTAAACAATATGATGCTTTGCATTTTTAAACACATTCAAAATATGTCACTACATATTTTAAATTTAATAAAGTTGTTTTTCTGAAGTTGTATTATATAGTATGTTTTTTATTCTTTCATATATTTATTTATTTATTTATTATCTATTTATTTTTATTGGTGATTTTATTTATTTACATCTCAAATGTTATCCCCCTTCCCAGTTTCCCTTCCATAAACCCCCTATCACATCCTTCTCACCCCTGCTTTTATGAGGGTGCACCTCCACCCTCCTACACACTCTTCTCCTTACTGCCTTAGCATCCCCCTATACTGGGGCATCAAGACTCCACAGGACCAAGAGCGTCCCCTCCCATTAATGCCAGACAAGGCCCTCCTCTGCCACATATTCAGCTGGAGCCATTGGTTCCTCCATGTAAAATCTTTGGTTGGAGATTTAGTTCCTGGGAACTCTGGGGGTTTTGATTGGTTGGTATTGTTGTTCTTCCTATGGGGTTGCAAACCCCTTCAGCTCTTTCAGTCTTTCCCCTAACTCCTCCATTGGGCTACCCCTACTCAGTGTGATGGATAGCTGGGAGCATCTGCATTTGTATTGGTCAGGCTGTGGCAGAGTCTCTCAAGGGATAGCCATATCAGGCTTTTGTCAGCAAGCACTTCTTGGTATCAGCAGTATGCCTGGGTTTACTGTCTGCAGATGGGATAGATTCCTATGTGGGGCAGTCTCTGCCTGACCTTTCCTTCAGTCTCTTCTTTACTCTTTGTCCCTGCATTTCCTTTAGAAAGGGGGGCCCCATCCCTCAACTGGGAGAGAACATACCTAACCTCTGGATATAGTCTCTACAGGTTCTCTGCTCTTTATTGTGTATTTTAGCTAATGTCATCCCTGTTGGGTCTTAGAAGACTCTTGCTTACCTTGCATCTGGGACTTTCTAGTGGCTACTCCCAGTTCCCACCCCCCACTGCTACTCACCTCGTTCATTTTCCTGAACCTTTGTACAATTTATTTATTTCACTTTACATCCTGATCACTACCGCCTCTCCTTTTTTAAAGATTTCTTTACTTAGTTTTATGTATATGAGTGTTCTATGTGCATATACATCTGCATGCTAAAAGATAGCATTAGATTGAATTATAGATGATTGTGAACCATCATATGGTTGATGGTAATTTAATTCAGAACCTCTGGAAAAGCCACCATTGCTCTTAAACACTTAGCCATCCCTCCACCTAGTATGTTTTTCTTATTCTCACCTTCAGTTATTAAAATAATAATTTTGCCTCATTTCTTAACAGTCATCAAGAACCTTATTATAAAACTTAACTCAAGTGAAATACATTGTCATAATATTGCATAATTATAATAATTTTATAACAAAATACATAAGAAGGCTTTATAATGTGACATCTTTATTATATCCTCTCCTTCTAAGGCTCAGGGATTATTGTTGGAAACAGTCAGTGAGTGAAAATCATAAAATCCAGAAACATGTCTGAATACAAGCAAACATTTTTATACAGAACATATATTCTAAAATGACTTTTCCATTCTGTACACTTTAAAATATCAAAGATAGAGAACACGTTCTTAGCATATGCAAAACAATAAAAATATATAAAACTTCAAGATAGGTAAAATATTTTTCCTTCTACTATTTTTTATTTCTGCTTAAAAGAAAAATTCTAAATGTTACATATGGTTTTTAGGTCATGGATATTTTACTGTGGCTCATTTCATGTTATTCCCATTTTAAATACTCAGGAGACATACAGGGCTACTGGCAATGCTATGTCAGAGTAAAGTACCATTATCTCTAAAAATAATGTAAAATCTAGTGGAAAATAAATTTGAAGAAGGACTTGTGGAAAATAAGGATTTATTTCAACAAAAGCTGTATATCTTTACTAAGTACTGCTGTGATCTTTTATTTTTCATTTTGAACCACAATAACAAAGAAAATGTTCGTGATTCTTGGGATTTAATCTCCCTGATTTGGGATTTTGCACTTTTCCTTGGGATATTTCCTGCGTTACAAACTGTCTGCCTCTAATGCAAACTTGTTTTAGCATGCCTACTTAAAGCTGTGTTAAAGCTATGATTAAGTTTTATTTTGTTAGGATAATAACTCCCAAATGTGGAGGAGCTGGAATTAACATTTACATCCTCTTTCTATTCCCAGAGGCAACTGATACTATACGAGTTAATGTGAGGAGGTGCAAGTGTCAGAAATAAAACTGCTCCAAAGTGCAAAGCTGCTGAACATGACTGCTGTCTGTGGTCTACTTCTGCCTTGATATTTGATGCTTTCATGGAGCCACATTATATACTAACTTGAGCATTTGCCCTGTAGGCACAGTTAATGGATGAAAGGTGAAGGAGAGGGACGATTAAGCATTTTATTTGAGGTTTTAATAATGTTGTTATAGAACCAGTAACTGATACAACTTAGAGACATGAATCTGTAATAAACCATAAATTGGAAATTTCATTTTCTCTGATGAGAACTTTGACTAATAGTATATAGAGTATAAATTCCTGGATGCCAGTGCTTTAAATCCACTCAAGCACATGAGTGTTGCAAATTGCTGTTTCATTTATTTGTTAACTGTAGTTAACTTTTGTCTTTCAAACCATCTACATTTTTTATTGAATCATTTTTTGTGATTCCTACAAGCTGTTATATTTTAAGTAAAATCCTAGAATATATATGTATTTGTTTGTTAGCTTCCCAATCAGGTCTTACATGATTCTTTATATAAAATATTTTTCAAATGATTTAAGAAGTTAAGATGTCCCCACAAAGGAAGAATGGATACAGAAAATATGGTTCATTTATACAATGGAATACTACTCAGCTATTAAGAAAGAGGACATCATGAGTTTTGCAGGCAAATGGATGGAACTAGCAAATATTATCCTGAGTGAGGTAACTCAGACCCAAAAGGAGCATGGTATGTACTCACTAATAAGTGGATACTAGCCAAATAAATACAGAATTCCCAGGATACAATTCACAGAACTCAAGAAGGCTACCAAGCTGAAGGACCCAAGTGAGGATGCCTCAATCCGACTTGAGAGGGAGAAAAAAGCAATCACAGGAGAACAGAAAGGAGGAAGGACCTGGGTGGTAAAGGGAACAAATATGGAAAGAAGGGAACATGATCAGGTATTGCAGGGGAGGCATGGTGGACAGGACTGAAGCCCTGAGGACCAGCAGAATGAATGGAAACCTCAGGAGGTGGGAGGTAGGACCCTCTAGAATGTACCAGAGACTTGGGAGGTGAGAGACTATCAGGACTCAAATGCCCTCCAGTGGGGAGAGAGAACTTGTAGAGTCCACCTCCAGTAGAATGTCAGGGCATCAAGTGGAAGGGTGAGGTTGTCATCCTATAGTCAAAAACTCTGACCCAGAATTGTTCCTTTCTCAAAGAACTGCCAGGACAAAAATGAAGAAGAGCCTGAGGAAAATGAGGTCCAGTGACAGGTCCAAATGGGTATCCAGCTCAGGGGGAGGCCCCAAGGTCTGACACTATTACTGATGCTATGGTATGCTTATAAAGAGGGGCCTATTGTGACTGCCCTCTTAAAGGCCCAACAAGCAGCTGAAAGAGTCAGATGCAGATATTTACACCCAACCAGTGGACAGAAGCTGGTGAGCCCTGTAGTTGAATTAGGGAAATGCTGGAAGACTATGAGGAAGGGCATGGCCCCATAGGAAGACCAGCAGTCTTAACTAACCGGGATCCCTGGGATCTCTTAGATACTGAGCCACCAACCAGGCAGCATACACCAGCTGATATGAGGCCCCCAAAACATAAACAGCAGAGGATTTACAGGTTTAGACTTAGTCAGAGAAGATGCACCTCTCAAGAGACTTGGGGCCCCAGAGAGTGGGGAGGTCTAGTGAGGTTGGGGTGGGATGAGGGTGGACTGGGTGTGGAATAAATTCTGAACTGTAAAATAAATTAAGGAATAAAAAATTATTAAATAAAAGTTATGTTAAAAACATCACCAAATATCCCTACTCATTTCTACTTAGATATAATCTTTCAAAATTTAAATATTTTATTTTATACTACAAAAATTTTACTTACATGTTATAAATAGGGTGGTAGTACACATTCTATGTTAATTATCATGGAAACATGTGCATGAAAGATAAATATAAATATCTCATATTAAATATAAAAATTATAAAAGGAGTGGGAGAAAAATAGCCAAGGTCATCATCCAGTTACTATAACACTGTATGTTAAAATACAAAATAGTATATATACAAAAGAATGATGTACATCTCTTTCTCTTTTTTAAAATTTGTTTACAGCCAATCAAGATCATTTTAGTGTTTTTCTCAACCTAACTAAACTATGGCAGGTTTCCGATTATAGTATTATCACCCAACCTACTTTTCATTTTTTTTTTTTTGCTCTTCATTTTTATTTATTTTTTTCTTTTAGAGGGACTTAAACAGTTTATTTAGCTTATGATTTCAGATTGATGTTCATCATTGAAGTAAGTCAGGACAGGGACTCAAAACAGGGTAGGAATCTGGGACCAGAAGCTGATGCAGAGGCCATAGAAGACTGCTGCTTGTTACCTGTGACTTCCTCATTCTGCTTTCTTATAGAAGTCAGGACCACCAGCACAATCACCACCCTCAGCCATCAATCATAATTTAAGAAATCCATGTCATAGCTCTGGACCTTATAGAGGCATTTTCTCAATTGTGGTTCCCTCCTATGAGATCTTTCTTGCTTGTGTCAAGTTGAAATAAAGAAGAATGGATAAAGAAAATGTGGTGCATTCACTCAGAAGACTATTACTTGCTGTTAAAAAATATCATAAAATTTCCAGGCAAATGAGTAGATCTGGGGAAAAAAGCAACCTGAGATAACTTAGACCCCAAAACATAACCATGGTATGTACTAACTTATAAGTGGGTATAAGTAAAGGATCGTCATGCTACAATCCACAGACCGAAAGAGGTTAATCAACAAGGAAGTTCCAAGAGGGGATGTATAGATCTCTTTGAGAAGGAAAAATAGAATATTCAACCTTACATTTAGTTTAGAAAATGCACAATATTAATCATCCCTCTTAAATTTTAGGTATATACCTGGAGACCTTTGCCATTTTATAATGCAGGAATTTGTTCCCCCTGACTCAGGATTCTATGCTCTTAAGAAGTAACTAGTTACCCTATTCTTCCAATTCTTCAGGCCCTGTGTACTGAAGTAAATGCTTATAATTCAGTTACTCACAACCTAGTTACATAGTCACATTGACCAAACCCTAAGTGACTCTTCTCTATTACCCTAGGACTAGTTTTTCCAATCATTTTATAATTTTTTTTAACTTTTGCTCCCTAGAAATGCATACAGTTAGTTTCTGTTTCTTTTTATCTATATTTTTTATTTACATTCCCAATGATTTCCCCTTTGCCAGTTCCTCCCTCCCTGAAAGTCCCATAAGCCCTCTTTCCTCCCCCTGTTCTCCATTCAACCCCCTCTCCTTTCTCTGTCCTGGTATTCCTCTACATCCAGTCTTTCCAAGACCAGGAGTCTCTCCTTCCATCTTCTTGGAAATTAATTGATATGTGTATTGTGTCTTGGGTATTCCGAGTTTCTGGGTTAATATCCCCTTATCAATGACTGCATAATCACAAAAGTTTCTGTTTCTTGATGAAATAGCTTTGACTGTCTTTGTTAATCACAGGTAAGCATTATTTATCTTATAGTAATTTTTTTAATAAATTTATATGTACACAGTTTTGTACTATATACATAGTTATATATACATATATGCATTAGTTAAATATATATGCATATACAAAAGCATTCATATTTGTGAATCATGATATCCTAAAAATGGTTTGATTGGAATAATGGAATCGTAAAATTAAAGTTTCATAATAAAAAAGTATAATGACATACATTCAAATCCTCCTTTTATTCTTTGTATGAATGTTAAAATTTAAAATAAAAGAACAAACATTTAGTATCTGATATTTTTAATTTTCAATATGGAAATGCATTATATAGTAATATATGTCATCATCCTCTTTTAACGTCTGTGCATATATATGGAATGTCAGTGAAGAGTAGGCCAGCATTCCAGCTCTATACCACTGCCTGTGACAGCTCAAAGAGATCTTGTCATAGACCTTTACACAGATAAAGCCAAGATTTTAAACTGTATAGAAAGATCTTCAGGGAAAGTATGAAGCAGAGACAGAATTTATAAAGGATGAGATTGATAGAAAAGCTACCACTTAAGATGAGGAAAAGACACACCAAAGTATTGAAGTGGACAACTCAAGATGTTCATACAACTTTTGTTGCTTTTAATGCTACAGTGGTCACCAGGTTGATCAGAAAGTCTGTGGGTATTTGATGGTCTTGCCACTGTTGTTTCCCCCCTAGTTTCCTTTTTGGGTGAGATTCATTGTATAATAATTCTTGAGGTACACCGGATAGAATGACAGATAATAAGGGAGAACAAAGCCAATTGCAAAGACTGAGAAAGGAAGCAAAAATAAGCATCCAATGTAAAGTCAGTTTTTCATCTTGGTTGTCAGACTACAAAACGCTGCAAGATTATATCTGAGATTAGAGGTCATATATCCACTATTACTATTTTAAAATTTGCACAAAAATATTTCTATATAATTTCTCTGTATAGAGCATTTTCACCGCAAATTTTGTTAACTGCATTAGAATTTTGCTGCCATACGGGGAGAAAAATCAGCCACAGTTTGTGAGGAAATGGTCCCTTTACTTCTTCTTACTCCCCTCATTTTCCATCTTTCCATATTGTTTCACAGAATTAAAAATTCTATCCAATTTTGAAAATATCTGCATATAATACATCTAGAATTTTTGAAGTATAATTTGAAAGCTGGTCATAATTCTATTTTGCTTGCAACTTACTGTATAGTCAAGGTTGGACTGTTCCTACTCCAACTTTCCCAAGTGCTAACATTAGAGCCATGTTCCGCCACACCAGCTCTCTTAATTTCAAGATAATTATTGTCTCCGTTGGATGTTGGGAAGTTTTAATTTACTCTTTTTTTCAATATTCTTTTGTGTGTATATATAAAATGTGGAAATTATTTGTCTAAATTAAAAAAGATTGTTAATGTTCCTTTCTGTAGATTTATGAGTTGGCATAAACTCAGACCATAATTTCCTTTAAATGTGGTCATAAGGAAAAGTGGCAGTGCCTATTTCATTATTCACACAGCTGTCTTAATTACTAGTAAATTTTAAAATGAAGTTTTTATCCCATTCCCTTCAGCTATTTTTGACTTATTCCTTTTATACCTTATGATCAATTGAAATCAAAAGGAAGTAATTTAATTCAAAACAACAGATAATTGTTTCCCATATTCTGCCAGTAGGTCTGGTCTTAAGTGCTTAGCCTAGAGCAAAACAATTGCAGTTCTCAAAATATATACTGTTTGGAAGATGTATCTATTCTTAGAATTTGCAAAAGCTGGCCACAGAGTTACCTTCTGTTGCCAGTATGTAATGATTACTTTATTGAGATAAGCTATACACTTAGCAAATTAATCTTCCATAGCCTGTAGGAAAACAGATATCTAAAATAACTAAAACTCTAGATTCCTTTGCTTGTAGTGTAAGTTATCTTAAGACACTGTATTGTGGGGACTGCACCATATGGTAAAGACTAAATGTAGCAACTGGGCAAGATAGAAAATGAACTATCCTTAGGAATCCTTTTTATTTATATATGCTATACATAACTAATTTATTAAAGTGGGGGTTGCCTATTTAATAGTCCAACATGCAGAACTATAGTCTGAAATATTTTCAAAATGTAACTCTAAAGTCTGGTAAACTGAGTTGATGCCAAAATGGAATAAATGCATGCACATTTCATTTATTTCATTCATTCAAACCAAACTAAATTTATCTCATGGGTTTAGATCAACATCTAAAGGCATTCATACCTTTTCTATGCATTCACAGTGTCACATCTGTTTCCTTTTCCATTAATCTTGCAATAAACAGGAGCCTAGTTTCAAAATGACTGAGTTCTTTCATTGAAGGGAAGAGTTGTTTATATAAAGTACGAGAAACCTAACAATCTCTATTTGTAACTGACTTTAGACTTTGCTACTGAATTTAGATTTTTCTTGCAATGCATCATGTAGACATTAGAGGACAGGTCTAATCTTGATATCTCCCTCTCTAAGATTTAGTTGCAGCATTTCTTTTAAGCTATATATAAGGAATTGCAATGTATGACTAGCAGATGGTTGGTCCTTAGCTTCCATGTGGGTGCTATGATCCAAACCTAGCTCTCTATAAGAATAATATTGTTATTAACCACTGAGCTACCATCCTAGTGTTTTATATATTTTTTAACAGCTAAGAAAAATTGTATTAGATCTACAGTATCTAAAGGATCTTTGGGATTCTTTTCAGTTGAAATAACATAGGAAATAAAATTAGCCACAAAAACCTGATACAGTATTAAGACATAAATTTTCATATATGTATATATAGAGAGAATAGAACCATTTTGAAATATAAATAGTATCACTTGTCAGTTTATTCTCTGAATGTTTTCAATGCTCTAAAATAAAATTTTTATTATTTACATTGCATGAAGTTTATATATATGTGTATATATATATATAAACTCATATATATAAACCATATATATATACCATATATATATACCATATATATAAACCATATATATATGTGAATAAACTTATATATATAAGTATACATGTGTACATATATATATAGGGTTATATCTTATATATATAGGGTTATGCCATATATATGTATACACATGTATATATATATATATATATATATATATATGTATATATATATATATATATATATATATCTTTGCCATATTTTATATATACATGCATATATATAATCTTTACCTTATGGTGCAGTCCCCACAGTACAGAGTCTTAAGATAACTTACACTACAAGAAAAGGAAGGTAGAGTTTTAGAAATTTTAAATATCTGTTTTCCAACAGGCTATGGAAGATTAATTTGCTAAGTATATAGCTTATCTCAATAAAGTAATCATTACATACTGGCAACAGAAGGTAACTCTGTGGCCAGCTTTTGCAAATTCTAAGAATAGATACATCTTCCAAACAGTATATATTTTGAGAACTGCAATTGTTTTGCTCTAGGCTAAGCACTTAGAGATATAACACACAAACACACACACACATATATGTGAGACATAACCGTATATATAAGCACATACATACATATGTATGCATATGTGTACACACACACACACACATATATATATATATATATATATATATATATATATGGTAAGTAAATTAAAATTTAAAGAGTTTAGATATTGAAATAAAATCATTTATTTACTTTTAGATATCATTATTTAGTTAGTATTATAAGAATAAAGATTAACATGTGAAGAGAAAAATCACGCAGTAAGTCAGAGTTTTGGACAAAGTCAAGTTTCACATATATTTTCCTTTTATAATGAATTAAGAAAATGCTTATTTGTACTGAAATCAAATATGGCAAGAGCTTGATTGTTTTTATTCAAGTGGAAATGTTGTATATGAGTAAATGTAAAATGATTAATAATATCTTAAAACCAAAAAAGAAAATATTAGGTAAAAGTACAGAAAGTGAGGAATCATGGTCTACAGGAAATTGAATATGTTAATGAGATAGATGAAAGTGAAAGCTTGTGAACAATAAACAATGCTCCAAATATAAAGGTGGAAAGTAACACGTGAAATTAAATGGGTAGCCATAACATTTTATAGAATCACATGCAGAATTATCTTCTAATTACTGTAATTTTGGGCTCATACTTCTGACTTAACCTACAGCCTCACACACGATGGAATGAAAAAGTTTTTACCAATAAGAGATAAATATAGCACCCAATTCTATTAGATATAAAAAGAAATCAAGTGCAGCACAAAGTGAATATTTATTGAAAGGGGATTTCGCAATGTGATACATGTTTAATGTTGATAAACCTGGTGTACAGCAGTTTCAAATTCAGCAAATTTAAATTTAAAGAGTTTAGATATAGAAATAAAATCATTTATTTATTTTTAGATATCATTATTTAGTTAGTATTCTAGAGAATAAAGATTAACATGTGAAGAGAAAAACCACGCAGTAAGTCTTTCTATTAAATAAAAAATATTTCTGTTAAACTATTTTTTTGATGGGGAATTGAGTCCATTGATGTTATAAGATATTAAGGAATAGTGATTGTTGCTTCCTGTTATTTTTGATGTTATTTGTATGTTTGTGTGGTTTCTTTCTTTTGGGTTTGTTGGAAAAAGATTACTTTCTTGCTTTTTCTAGGGTGTAGTTTCCCTCCTAGTATTGGCATTTTCCATATATTATCCTTTGTAGGGCTGGATTTGTAGAAAGATATTGTGTAAATTTGGTTTTATCATGGAATATCTTGTTTTCTCCATCTATGGTAATTGAGAGTTTTTCTGGGTATAGTAGTTTGGGCTGACATTTGTGTTCTCTTAGGGTCTATATGAGATCTGCCCAGGATCTTCTAGCTTTCATCACTTTCAATAAACTTAGAAATATTTTTAGGCCTACCATTTTATCTGTATAATTTTCCATGATAATCTTCAATTTTAATGTTTTCTATATATTTTTTCAATTTTATCAGACATATTTTCTATGTAAATCTTCAAATTTTTTTTCAGAAAACGTTTATATTTCTACTTTAAATCAACTTAGGAATATTTTTATTCCTATCATTTTATCTGTATAATTTTCCAAGAATTAGTCAATTTTAATGTGTTTTTCTATATAGTTCTCAAATTTTATCAGCAATATTTTCCTTGTAGATCTTCAATTTTATCAGAAAATTTTTATAATTCCACTTTCATTCAACATAGAAATATTTTTATGCCTACCATTTTATCTGTAATTTTCCGTGACTATCTTCAATTTTAATGTTATTTTATATTTTTCCTCAATTTTATTAGAAATAGTTCCCATATAAATCTTCAGTTCTATCATAAAATGTTTCTAATTCCTTTTTCAATTAATTTAGCAATGTCTTTATGTCTACCATTTTACTCTTTAATTTTCCAGGAACATTGTCAACCTTAATGTGTTTTTCTATATGCTTCTTCAATTTTGTCAGAAACATTTTCCATGTAAATCTTTAATTTTATCATAAAATGTTTTTACTCCCTTTTTTAATAAAAAAAGAAAAAAATGAAAGACTGATACATAGAGAGCAGTCTCAAAGAGAATAAGTATTGAATTCAAAATAAACGTATACTTCTGCTTTGTTCAAGCAAACCATATAATGTCAGATAATATGTGTAGCCCTCCCCCCCCAAAAAAATCAGTAAAAATCTCTCCTCTCTCCCTTCTTGCTGTTAGTAGATCCTGCTATTTAAATGTCCATTTACCAGGTCTGAGCTCAGGCAGGACAATGGAGGACACTTTCCCAGCAAGTCTTCCTCTTCTCTACCTTATCTAGGGAGCCCAACCCCCTACACTCTACTAGAGGAATACAACATAATCCTTGGCAAAATTACAGGTTCAACATTCTGGAAGGACTCTCCATGCAAATGAGGTAAGCCCAGAACCTTAAGCCTCAGCCAACAGAAATTTATCCTAAGAAGAAGTTTGTACCATTCTCCAAGGCTCATATATATAGCTATTGATTCATCCCCAAAAAAGTGAATGTACATAAATTGTTTTTTTGAGCCACCTCTAAGAGAGCTGTTTCACTGAATAGTGTCTAAGAGAGCTGTCTCACTAAAATCCTCAGACAAAGCCTTCCCTCCAGTCTCTATCACACCTCTACTCCCCAACCCCAACCGCAACCCCAACCCCAGGCATTAACTGTTGGGCCCCTAGCCTGTTGACCCACCTTTCCTGAACTTCACTCCATCCTGTCCCTACTGATATGCAGCAGTTTCTGGACATCCTAAGGGAAGAAGCAGAAAATGGAACCATGGGTACTGTTTCCATGTGCAGCTATTTTAATACTGAATAGATGAAAGAGAAGTGGGAGTAAAAAATTGGCATGTGTCTTGCTTTGGTGGATGTTAGTTACTTGGTGAATGAACTTAAAAAAAAAAAAGAGACCAAAAATTGAAAGGCTAACATTGCATTAAATTCTTTTCATTGTATATCATTCAACTACAATCTCTGACTATAGCTACTTCTTATGACCTACCATCTTAACCTTGACATTTCTAATTGGATGACTGTTAATATTTCACAAGTCTCTTCAGGTAATGGGATTAGCTCCATTGCAATTCTACTACTAATTCTAAGTAAGGCTTGCATAGAAATTTTCTCTGATATATTAAATTTTCTAATGAGGAAAATTCTTTGTGGTTTGGTCGGTTAAAAACCTTGAGTGAATTTCTATGAAAACGAAGAAGAAGAACGTGGAATCCACATTAACAGGATGAACAGGGCAATAAATTAAACAAGTGTGGAACAATGTTTTAAAATCTGATATTTTTGTCCCACAGTTACCTTGGTTTCAGGTCTCACATATTATTGATGTATTTTAATTTGAAATATCCTTTAAGCATCCCCTCTAGAGTCCAAGCAAGGAATTCTACAGACAGCCATCAATAACAAGAGAAAGTTCTCTTTGTTGCCAGAGACACAGCTAGAATTTGTTTTCCTTGACCTCACATTGGTTAGAACTAGACTGGAGATACAGAACACTTGTCTTCATGTTGCCCTTTTGAAATTTCAACGTGATCAAATAATTTTGTTTTTGATAGAAAGACAGAGTTAAGATAAATGAAAAAAAAATTCTTTTCTTGATTGTCTTGACATTCCAACATTGCAAGAAGAGTTGTTTTGGGGGTGAAAAAACAAATTTTATTTCTTTAATCATCGTCCATCCAATGTAGACGGAAGTAAAATATGAATTTGTAGAAGTTCTAAGAAGAGCAGATCTTTTAGATTCAACAGACAAATCATTCAGTCAAAATTTTTAATAGACTCTAAATATTTAATTTTCTCTTTAGCACCAATGTTGTCAAGGACAAAGTGTGTTTGCCCCAAAGAAATGTTTTGAAAATGGCTTTTGAATGACATTATTTTAAAGAAAACATATGATCATATATATTTTATACTATATAATGCCCATAATAAAACATTAAGAAAGTGAAAAATAATATGTGAAATTTTCTTTGTATATAGAGAGCTCTTGACTGAGTTATTTACTCTTCTTTTTTAAAATGAAATGTCTCAATGAAAGTCTCTATGGGCATGAGATTTCAAATGAACCAGTAAGTGCAATTTATCATAAAAATATTATTTCAGTAACATGTCACATGAATTTTCTTCTAGTATTGAAGGTTTCCATTCACATTTTTGAGCATATGGAACAAATATGACAAAACTAAGATGAATTGTACTTCTAAAAATAAAATTTGTTAAACTGAATATGGTCTGTTACCCAATATCTTTCACTAATTTCTCTACTGCTTTTAAACAAAGGTGGCAAGAGGGCCTAACTACAAACAGGTAATAGTCAGTATATCTTTAGTAGCCAAATTAGTATTTCTGTCAACATTTAAAATGTAGTCGACTTCCTGATCTTCAATCATGCAGAACTGATCCCTATGCTTTAGGTAAAATATTGACAGATTCACAAAATGCCATAACACATTTTGCCTATTTATTTTCTGTGTACAGGATCCTAGGTCTATTTAATTAAAATCATTTCAATTGTTAATAGTAACACTGAATTTGACCTCCATCCATATTACAATTTTAGAAACAATGACATATGTTTATTTTATTTCAGGGTGTTGAGATCAACTGAAGAAGCAAGAATTCCAATATTGGAAGAAAAATAATTAAATTTCTCCAATAAGAAACCTTAACTGGATCCAGGATAGTAACACTATGTATCATATTCCATAAATTCTCTTGAAATTTAATGATGGGTAGTTTTATAAATAACATTTACTGAGTATATTTTAAGATGCAAAATATTATGAGATTAAAGCGCTTTCAAAGATCTTTGAGGATACTGTGGGAAACTGGGGGATGCTGTGTGACTGTTGTATCAGTAGAATACTCTGTACCTTAGCAGTAAAGTAATGCCATCTAGTAAGTAATCTGATGGACATTTGATACTTATGACTGCTGGCAGCCTTTCACATCCTCTCAAGAACAACTACTGAGCAGGGTACCCTCAAACATTTCCATTTTATTCTGCGAAAATAAATTGAAAATAGATAAGAAAACAAGAGCAACATGAAAGAGAGAAATCCTGGGGAGTGAGAATTTGTTGACTCCCTAGGAGGCATTCAATAAGAGGCAAGGAGGCAAGTTGGACTTTTTGTAAAAGGGCTGTATCCTGCTGCTTCTCTAGGGGACTATGTTCACATACCAGAATACCTGCTATTAATTTCTTAGGTTCCACTGCAGGAGGACCAATTTCTCTGTCTTCCACACTCCTCACATCATGTTGTTTAGGGACATTTAAAAATAAAACAAGACAGATAGCTAAAGGAATTGTTAACAAAAATTCTTCAGAAGGAACTCCTCATACTATTTTATTTTAGAAACTTTCAAAACTTCATTAATTAACATTATTAAGTATGCTTTTTTCTTAAAAATCATCTCATGTTGACATCATTTCTTAGGACTGCTGTGGTTAATGATTTTAAAAAGAAATTTATATATCATTTATGGATATATTTATTGATGTGCTAATGAAATATTAATTCTTGAACAGTATGCATATAGTTCCAGCATTTATCAAAAATTGTCGTGGATGTAAGTTATGGGTCAATTAAATGGGCTAGAGAGTGTACAGACACTGGTTCTAATATTACTTATAATGTATTGCATTAATTTTCTTAGAGTTCCTTGTATGTGTTTTAATCATATTTACCTCCTACTCTTCCTGACTCCTCTAATATCCATGTGTTATCTAAGCATCTCTTTTCCATCACTTTATCTTTTTGCCAGACGTTGAATTTCTCATTACATAATCTAACTTCTCTTGCTTAGAAGAAAACTATCTGGGTTGTTTTCTTTTTCTTTTTTCTTTTTTATTATTTATTTTATTTTATTTTTTTAATTTACATTCCAAATCATTTCCCCTTTCCCGTTTCCTCCCTCCCCAAAAGTCCCATAAGCCCCCTTCCCTCCCTCTTTTCTCCATTCAACCCCCTCTCCTTACTCTGTCCTGGCGTTCCCCTACATCCAGTCTTTCCAGGACCAGGGATCTCTCCTTCCATCTTCTTAGAAATCTATTGATATGCGGATTGTGTCTAGGGTATTCCGAGATTCTGGGTCAATATCCCCTTATCAGTGACTGCATACCATGTGTGTTCTTTTGTGATTGGGTTACCTCACTAAGGATGATATTTTCAAGATCTGACCATTTGCCTAGGAATTTCGTGAATTCATTGTTTTTAATTGCAGAGTAGTATTCCATTGTGTAGATATACAACATCTTCTGAATCCATTCCTCCGTTGAGGGACATCTGGGTTCTTTCCAGCTTCTGGCTATTATAAATAAGGCTGCTATGAACATAGTGGAGCATGTGTCCTTATTGCATGCAGGTAAAGCCTCTGGGTATATGCCCAGGAGTGGTATAGCTGGATCCTCCGGGAGTATCATGCCCAGTTTTCTGAGGAACTGCCAGACTGCTTTCCAGAGTGGTTGTACCAGCTGGCAATTCCACCAGCAGTGGTGGAGTGTTCCTCTTTCTCCACATCCTCGCCAACAACTGCTGTCTCCTGTGTTTTTGATCTTAGCTATCCTGACTGGTGTGAGATGGAATCTCAGGGTTGTTTTGATTTGCATTTCCCTAATGACTAAGGATGATGAACATCTCTTTAGGTGCTTCTTAGCCATTAGATATTCTTCAGGTGAGAACTCTTTGTTTAGCTCTGTACCCCATTTTTTAATAGGGTTACTTGCCTCTCTGGAGTTTAACTTCTTGAGTTCTATCTATAGATTATACACAGCAGTGGAAAGAGCAGGTGCTCTCTCTCTCTCTCTCTCTCTCTCTCTCTCTCTCTCTCTCTGTGTGTGTGTGTGTGTGTGTTTGTGTGTGTGTGTGTGTGTGTGTGTGTGTAAAGCATGCATATGTACACATACTTGCCTTTAGGAACTTTTTCTCGATTGTTTTGTGAATTTCACATTTTGACCCCAATTTCATGTACCACCCTCTCCCTTCACTCTTACAAGCCACTTCCCAAAACTAACACAGTTACAAACACATAAGTCTCACACTGGATACTTCTGTGTGTCCTAATGTGTCACATCATGTACCCTTGTGCCCAGAGTCCAATTATTTTCAAAGAGTATTTCTTGATTTAGAGCCATACTATGGAGTGTTGTCCACTTATACCCTCAAAGAAAACTGATTTCCCTCTCCCATCAGAAGCAATCATTTGTCAATAGTTTCAGTTAATGTGGGGGATCATAAGCTCCTCCAACCTGCATGCTATGTATAGTTAGATTGATTTTGTGCAGGTCTTTCTCAGGTAGGAAGGTTTCTGGGAGTTCATGAGTGCAATAGTCCTGCCATATATATGTACTGTTTCACACCCATCCTTCCCTGACCATTTTGTTTTAGCAGTCTTATTTTTAACTTTTATTATTATTATTATTGCTATTATTATTGTTATTATTATTATACTTATTCTCTTTATATTTCACTCACTGTACCTTTCCTTGTCACCCACTCCCACAATCTTTCCCCTATTCGCCCTCCCTTTCTCTTTTGAACTGGCAAGGATCCCTCTGGCTATCCCCCGACCCTGGCATATCAAGTCTCCGTAGGGCTAGGTGCATCCTCTACTGCTGAAGCCAGACACTGTGACAGGCAACAGCTCATTGGACAGCCTCCACTCAAGTTCTTCAGGACCTACATGAAGATCAAGCTGCACATCTGCTACCTAAGTTTAGGGAGGTCTAGTTTCAGCTCATGTATGTGGCTCAGTCTCTGAGATTCCCCAAGGGTTGAGGTTAATTGATACTTTTGGTCCTTCTATCCCCTTTAAGGCTGCCATCCTTCCTCTTGTTCTTCCATAAGAGTCCCCAAGCTCCATCCACTGTTTGGCTGTGAGGGTGTGGTTCATCTGCCTGAGTCAGCTGCTCAGTGCAGCCTCTCACAAGATAGCCATGTTAGGCTCCTTTCTGAAAGCATAATAGAGCAATCTTACCACACCATCTTCCATTATACTCTCTAAGCCTGTAAGGATGGTGGCCAAATAGAAATTTCATTTGTGCCTGAGCACCACACTGTGGTTCAAGTTTATTTTACTGATATTTCTGTAAGCTTGGTTTTGATAACAATTATATTAAATAGGCAAGCTGAATGGTAGATTACCCAGAATAACTTGAAGTGTTTCTTATTTGGCAGTTGAAAACTTGAATGGAAAGAGAAGACTGAAATTCTCTAGTAAGATAATTCTGGTATATAGACTGCAAATGAAAACTCTCTCTGGAGTCTGGCAGTTACCAACACAGTCTTTGTGTCTTGGGAACTATTAGTGTTTATGATTTTGTGACTCAGTCTACATAACATTATAAATATCTAATTTGTATTTATTTGTATTTCTATCTATATCTGAGGCATTGTATTATGTTTGTTAGAATCATTTTAAAGCATTTTGAATTTCTTCTCATAAATCACCTTATTTACTTTCCTGGGCCTTTCATCTTTATCCTAAGTAATTATTATCTTGGAAAAGAGGTAAAATAATTAAGGATACTGAAAATTTTTATTGTGTCATAATCTAAATATAATTATAATAGCTAAATACAAATATAATAGCTATGTACCTAAATGAATTTTACTCAATAGATTTTTCCCTCTTATTATTATGTTCAATGATATTTATGCCTGTTTAAAATGCCATATTAAAATCTTTGCAAGGATTGATACAGATGATCATGTGTTGTTGAGTACTCCATTGTGGTTTAGAAATGTTTATGAATATTTCATTGGAGTTGTTTTGGATAAGGTTAATATTTGCATTATTAAACTGAGCTTTAATTCCATGAATAATTAGAGTGGATCTTATTGGGTCAGTTTAGGATGTGAATAATGAGATATTCTCAAATACCACTCTCCCCAATAAACAAATGGCACCATATAAAATTAAGTTTCTATACAGAAAAATATACAAGTATCAGAGACACATTATAGCCCATAGAATGAGAGTAAATATTTATTGGTTTGCTTCATAAAATGGCTACTATTCAAAATTTATAAAGAACTTCTGAAATTAAGCATCCAAAACCGACATGTTGGTTCCCATCTCCCACCCCCAAAGATGTATAAGTATACAATAAAATACTCAATAAATAATTTTAAATATTTTGGATATTCTACTCTCCAGAGAAATACAAATTTATACTACTCTGTGATGCCATTTCATACTAGTCAAAATGGCTACCAAGAAATCTGACAGCAGGAACAGAAAGGTCCTGGGGTAATGTGGAAACCATTTATTCATGACTGAGTATAGAAACTAATTGTTTACCACAAAAATGTACATTAGGCTTCCTTTTAAAATAAAAATGTGACTACCATATGACTCAGCTATATCATTCTTAACCATGTACCAAAAGATACCTAACCTCAGAGGTATTTGCGCAGCCAGGTATACTATCGATCTGTCTATGATAGCAAGGACATTGAACCAGAGTAGGTCTCCAGGAACAGAAAGATTAATGATGAAAGTGATATATACACACACACACACACACACACACACACACACACACACAACTGAATTTTATTGAACTGCATTTTCTAGGAAAATGGATTCAACTTGTAAGGCTTTATATTACACTCATATTCTGGGTCTAGCCTATGATCTCTACATTTTAACATGTAATGGGACTAAAAGCAGATAAAGTGTAAAAAAGAAAAGAGAAGTGTAGGATGTAGTTCTACATTCTGTCTCGCAGCTAGGGTGTGTGAACTCTGCTCAGGCAGATGAAATGGGAGGTGTGTTAGGCTACAAACAAACCCATTGTGTGGCCCCAGAATGGGTGAGAAATGAGGCAGGCTGAGGCCCAGAAGGCAAGAGTTCTCAAGCTCCTGGGCATCCGGTTGCCACTGGGATCCTTGGAGTTGGAATCGAAGGGTGCCCTTGGGGGATGATGAAGAGCCTGGCTGGATGGTGGGGGAATCTCTAGTTTAGCTCAGGGTAATGTGTTGGGGCATTCCAGGTGAGACTTAAGTCTTAAGCTGTTTAACTGCTCTGCATGGCAAAGGCTTTCCCCCACTGTGGTTCTTGATGAGAGAAACAGTCCTTGCTTGTCCAAATTATTTATTGGTGATGAAAAATGGATGCATACAACTTGCTTAGGGTAGACTAGAGATTAAATACCTTTTCCAAGAAGGAATGTCCAGGAAGGGAAGCTTATTAGCTAAACCTTCTAGTGGCCCATCAGGATACCTCATAGCTCTTCATGTGGGGTGTCTTGGTCATGCGCACCAGGACAGCAACCCGGTTGGAAGCTGATGAAACAGCTACAGGTCTCAGAAATGAGAATACTGGGGTCTCTGAATCCGCTCAACCTTCCCTGTTCTTGTCTGGTGACACAGGTCCACTTGCCTCACATAGTAAAATCAATTTAAGCTTATCCCTGACTAAATTTCAAAAAAATGAGTCTCAGACTACAGTTATTTTATTTGGCTTTGACAGTTACTGAAGGATAATGCTGAATTTGCCCTTCTAACTGCTGCCTCAGCTACCTCCCTAGTGGTGTAGGCCAGACACTTGCTGTTTCTCCTGGTCATGGGCTCATGGTCCACCGTCTTTCACCTCAGCTTCCTTTCTCGTCTTTATTCTTCCTCCTTCTCCAACCAGGTCACTCTAAACCCACCTATCTCTTTTTCCCCCAGTATTGGCTAAAGTCAATAGTTTTAAAACAAGGAACAAGATTTATACAACAAAAACTTGTAAATAGGAGAAGTCACTCGTAGGCCTAGTCTTTCGGATATAAAATTTAGCAATAGAGTAAAAAGCAGCAGAACAAGCCTTCAGAGAGAAGACTATAGAGGGTAGAAACAGGTAAAGAGAAAAGATAGTGGCAGAATCAGGAAAGGTGCAATACATCAAAATGGAGGAGTCCTGAAAGGAGTATTTCAGTTTAGATGTTGGGAGTGCAGAGTTAAGGACAGAGGAAAATCTGCTAATACATAAGTACCATGATTGAAAATGTCACAGTGGAGCTTCCCTTTGGCGACCTCTGTTCCGGGATCTACCGAACTGAGGAGACAGGTACCCAGGTTCCCTCCAATATGACATCGCTTGGGACACGGCCTTTTGGGACTTCCATCTGCTCCCAAGAACTAAACAGCGCTGTGGTCGTCTGGGCGCCAGCTCTGCTGTGGGCCATCCCTCCTGCAGGGTGACCTGTGCCACCGAGAGAGTGAAGAGTGCACTCCGCCATCTTTGCTCCAGTGTCCAGGTAGTAGGGACAGCCAGGCTCAGAGACAGACAGGCATAATATCTCTTGGGCCTCAGGCAGCTTGTGTGTAACCAGCTCCAAGAACTGGGCAGGTCTGCAGTAATCGACGCGCCAGCCCTGCTGTGGTACTTCTGTCCTGCAGAGGGATGCCCCCTCCACCCCCCCGGAGAGATCACACACCCCTGCACAGGGTGGGAGCCTACCAGCCTCCCTTTGGTGACATCTGCTCCAGGAATCCACTACGCTGAGCCTTTGGATGTGCAGGGACTCCCCAATATAACATCACTTGGGGAAAGGCACAACAAGACTCCAAAGTCACTCAGAAGCAGGGCAGGCCCCAGAAATCGGTGCCAGGGGAATCCCGGTAATCCAGGGGGGCCAGAAATAGCTTTGCTGTCTCACAGGAGGTCCAACCAACAGCCAGTGACAGCAGGACCAACTAACATCAGAGGTAACCAGATGGCAAAAGGCAAACGTAGGAACGTTATTAACAGAAATCTAAGTAATATGGCACCATCCGAACCCAACTCTCCAACAGCAGCAAGTCCTGGATACCCCACCACACCCGAAGACAAGATCTGGATTTAAAATCACTTCTCATGATGCTATTAGAGGATCACAAGAAGGACACAAATAAATCTAATAAAGAATTACAGGAGACCATGAATCAAGGGTTAGAAGCCCTTACAAAGGAAACACAAAAATCGCTTAAAGAAATGCAGGAGAACATGGATCAACAAATGGAGGCCCACAAGGAGACAACACAAAAATCGCTTAAAGAAATGAATCAACGGTTAGATGCACTTTCAAAGGACTCACAAAAAATGCATAAAGAAATACAGAAGAATATGGGTCAACAGATGGATGCCCATAGGGAGGCAACACAAAAATTGCTTAAAGAAATGAATCAACGGATAGATGTCCATACAAAGGAAACACAAGAACAGCTTAAAGAAATGCAGGAAGCGATGGATCAACAGATGGAAGCCCATGAGGAGGAAACACAAAAATCGCTTAGAGAAATACAGGAGAACTTGGGTCAACAGGCAGAAATCCTGAAAGAGGAAATGCAAAAATACCTTAAAGAAATACAGGAAAATACAAACAAACAAGTGAAGGATCTCAGCAATTCCATCCAGGATCTAAAAAAGGAAGTAGAAACAACTAAGAAATCAGAAAGGGAGACATCTTTGGAGATAGAAAACCTTGGGAAGAAATCAGGAGTCATAGATGCAAACATCAACAATAGAATACAAGAGATGGAAGAAAGAATCTCAGGTGCTGAAGATACCATAGAAAGCATCGACTCAACAGTCAAAGAAAATGCAAAATGCAAAAAACGTGTAACCCAAAACATCCAGGAAATCCAGGACACAATGAGAAGACCAAACCTAAGGATTATAGGTATAGATGAGAGTGAAGATTTGCAACTTAAAGGGCCAGTAAACATCTTCAACAAAATTATGGAGGAAAACTACCCTAACCTAAAGAGAGGGATGCCAATGAACATACAATAAGCCTACAGAACTCCAAACAGACTGGACCAGAACAGAAATACCTCCCGTCACATAATAATCAAAACATCAAATGTATGAAACAAAGAAAGAATATTAAAAGCAGTAAGAGAAAAGGGCCAAGTAACATACAAAGGAAGACCTATCCGAATCACATCAGACTTCTCTCCAGAGACTATGAAAGCCAGAAGATCCTGGGCAGATCTCATGCAGACACTAAGAGAGCACAAATGCCAGCCTAGACTACTATACCCAGCAAAACTCTCAATCACCATAGATGGAGAGACCAAGATATTCCATGATAAAACCAAGTTTTCACAATATCTTTCCACAAACCCAGCAATGAAAAGGATAATAGGTGGAAACCGCCAATGCAAGGAGAGAAATAACACACTGGAAAAAATGAGATAGTAACCTTCTTGCATCAAACCCAAAAGTAGATAACCACTCAAACATAAAGATAGCATCAAGAATGGCAGGTGGCAATAATCACTATTCCTTAATCTCTCTTAATATCAATGGTCTCAATTCCCCAATAAAAAGACATAGACTAACAGACTGGACAGGAAAACAGGACCCAGCATTTTGCTGCGTGCAGGAAACGCACCTCAGTGTCAAAGACAAAAACTACCTCAGAGTAAAAGGCTGGAAAACAATTTTACAAGCAAATGGTCCCAAGAAAGGAGCTGGAGTCACCGTCCTAATATCACATAAAATTGACTTCCAACCCAAAGTCATCAAAAAAGACACAGAAGGACACTACATGCAGATCAAGGGAAAAATCCACCAAGAAGAACTCTCAATTCTGAATATCTATGCTCCAAGTCCAAGGACACCCTCATTAATAAAAGAAACTTTACTAAAGCTCAAATCACACATCGCACCTCACACAATAATAGTGGGTGACTTCAACATCCCGCTCTCTGAAATGGATCGCTCAGAAAAGCAGAAACTAAACAGGGACACAGTGAATCTAATTGAAGCCTTGGACCAAATGGAACTAACAGATATGTATAGAACATTTCATCCTAGAGCTAAAGAATACACCTTCTTCTCAGCACCTCATGGTACCTTCTCCAAAACTGACCATATAATTGGTCACAAATCAGACCTCAACAGATATAAGAAGTTCGAACTAATCCCACGCCTCCTATCAGATCACTATGGAATAAGGGTGGTCTTCAATGGCAACAAAAACAACAGAAAACCCACATACACACGGAGGCTGAACAATGCTTTACTCAATGATAACTTGGTCAAGGTGGAAATAAAAAAAGAAATAAAAGAGTTCTTGAAATTGAATGAAAATGAAGGCACAACATAACCTAATTTATGGGACACAATGAAAGCAGTGCTAAGAGGATAATTCATAGCCCTGAGTGCCGCCAAAAAGAAACGGGAGACAGCATACACTAGCAGCTTAATGGCACACCTGAAAGCCCTGGAACAAAAAGAAGCAAATACACCAAAGAGGAGTAGAAGTCAGGAAATCATCAAACTCAGGGCTGAAATCAATCAATTAGAAACAAATAAAACCATACAAAGAATCAACAAAAAGAGGAGTTGGTTCTTTGAGAAAATCAACAAGATAGATAAGCCCTTAGCCAGACTAACTAGAGGGCACAGAGACAGTATCCAAATTAATAAAATCAGAAAAGAAAAGGGAGAGATAACAACAGAAACTGAAGAAATTCAAAAAATCATCAGATCCTACTACAAAAGCCTATATTCAACACAACTAGAAAATCTCTAGGAAATGGACAATTTCCTTGACAGATACCAAATACCAAAATTAAATCAGGATCAAATAGACCATGTAAACCGTCCTATAACTCCTGAAGAAATAGAAGTCATCATTGGAAGTCTTCCAACCAAAAAAGCACAGGTCCAGATAGTTTTAGTGCAGAATTCTATCAGACCTTCAAAGAAGACCAACACCAATACTCTTCAAATTGTTCAACAAAATACAAACAGAAGGAACACTACGCAACTCGTTCTATGAAGGCACAATTACACTAATACCAAAAGTACACAAAGATCCAACAAAGAAAGAGAATCTCAGGCCAATCTCTTTTACGAATATTGATGCAAAAATACTCAATAAAATTCTTGCCAACCGAATCCAAGAATACATCAAAACGATCATTCCCCACGATCAAGTCGGTTTCATCCCAGGAATGCAGGGGTGGTTCAATATAAGAAAATCCATCAATGTAGTACACTATGTAAACAATCTCAACGAAAAAAACCACATGGTCATCTCATTAGATGCTGAGAAAGCATTTGACAAAATTCAGCATCCTTTCATGCTAAAGGTCTTGGAAAGATGAGGAATTTGAGGCCCATATCTAAACATAGTAAAAGCAATTTACAGCAAACCGGTAGCCAACATCAATCTGAATGGAGAAAAACTTGAAACAATCTCACTGAAATCAGGGACTAGACAAGGCTGCCCTCTCTCTCCATATCTTTTCAATATAGTACGTGAAGTTCTAGCTAGAGCAATTAGACAACAAAAAGAGGTCAAAGGTATACAAATTGGAAAGGAAGAAGTCAAACAACCATATTTGCAGACGATATGATAGTATACTTAAGCGACCCAAAGAACTCCACCAGAGAACTCCTACAGCTGATAAACGACTTCAGCAAAGTGGCCGGATATAAAATCAACTCAAGCAAGTCAGTAGCCTTCCTATACTCAAAGGATAAGCAGGCTGAGAACGAAGTAAGACAAATGATACCCTTCACGATAGCCACAAACCATATAAAGTGTCTTGGTGTGACTCTAACCAAACAAGTGAAAGATCTGTATGACAAGAACTTCAAGTCTCTGAAGAAAGAAATTGAAGAAGACCACAGAAGATGGAAAAATCTGCCATGCTCATGGATTGGCAGGATTAATATAGTAAAAATGACCATCTTGCCAAAAGCAATATGCAGATTCAATGCAATCCCCATCAAAATCCCAACTCAATTCTTCATAGAGTTAGAAAGAGTAAGTCAAAAATTCATCTGGAATAACAGAAAACCCAGGATAGCTAAAACTATTCTCAAGAGTAAAAGAACCTCTGGGGGAATCAGTATCCAGGACCTCAAGCTGTACTACAGAAACAATAGTGTTAAAAACTGCATGGTATTGGTACAGTGACAGGCATGTAAATCAATGGAACAGAATTGACGACCCAGAAAGGAATCCACACTCCTATGGTCACTTGATCTTTGACAAAGGAGCTAAAAACATTCAGTGGAAAAAAGATAGCCTTTTCAACAAATGGTGCTGGCTCAACTGGAGGTCAACATGCAGAAGAATGCAAATTGACCCATTCTTATCTACTTGCACTAAGCTCATTTCCAAGTGGATCAAGGACCTCCACATAAAACCAGACACACCGAAACTAATAGAAAAGAGACTAGGGAAGAATCTTGAACATATGGGCACAGGGGAGAATTTCCTGAATAGAACTCCAATAGCTTATGCTCTAAGATCAAGAATTGACAAATGGGACCTCATTAAATTACAAAGTTTTTGCAAGGCAAAAGATACTGTCAAAAAGACAAAGCGGCAACCAACTAACTGGGAAATGATCTTTACCAACCCTACATCCTACAGAGGGCTAATATCCAATATATAAAAGGAACTCAATAAGTTAAACTCCAGAGAGCCAAGTAACCCTATTAAAAAATGGGGTACAGAGCTAAACAAAGAGTTCTCACCTGAAGAATGTCTAATGGCTGAGAAGCACCTAAAGAGATGTTCATCACCCTTAGTCATTAGGGAAATGCAAATCAAAACAACCCTGAGATTCCATCTCACACCTGTCAGAATGGCTAACATCAAAAACACAGGAGACAGAAGTTGTTGGCGAGAATGTGGAGAAAGAGGAACACTCCTCCACTGCTGTTGGGATTGCAAGCTGGTACAACCACTCTGGAAAGCATTCTGGCGGTTCCTCAGAAAACTGGGCATTACACTCCTGGAGGATCTTGTTATACCACTCCTGGGCATATACCCAGAGGCTTTCCCTGCATGCAATAAGGACACATGCTCCACTATGTTCATAGCAGCCTTATTTATAATAGCCAGAAGCTGGAAAGAACCCAGATGTCCCTCAACGGAGGAATGGACTCAGAAGATGTGGTATATTTACACAATGGAATACTACTCTGCAATTAAAAACAATGAATTCATGAAATTCCTAGGCAAATGATCAGAACTTGAAAATATCATCCTTAGTGAGGTAACCCAATCACAAAAGAACACACATGGTGTGCAGTCGCTGATAAGGGGATATTAACCAAGAATCTCGGAATACCCTAGACACATTTCGCATATCAATAAATTTCCAAGAAGATGGAAGGAGAGACCCCTGGTCCTGGAAAGACTGGATGTAGGGGAATGCCTGGACAGAGAAGTTAGAGGGTGTTGAATGGGGAAAAGAGGGAGGGAAGGGGGCTTATGGGACTTTGGGGGAGGGAGGAAACGGGAAAGGGGAAATGATTTTCTAAAAAAAACTTAGAAAAAAAATAAAAATATCTAAATTTGGAAAAAAAAAGAAAATGTCACAGTGATATTCATTATTGTGAATACTAATTAAAACTATCTTAAAACTATTTTGTTATAATATCCCTTATAGAAAGACTTTTAAATTTTTACTCTGAAATATATTTATATATGTCTGTGTATGTGTGTATGTATGTATATGTATGTAATGCAGAACTTTGGAGCATTAAATTGGGTATTAGTTCAAATAAAATTAAATATTTTTACAGTATTTTAAATTTTATTTTAGGAGTGAACTAATCAAAGAATGGATTTGGCACGATATTGTTTGTCCCTATATTGTACACATTAATATTTTTTATGATATTCTGTCACTTGATAGTTTACAATCATCTATATATCCTGTCCCAGAGATTCTAACCCCCTTCCCTAGACTCTTTGGACATAGATAGACAGATCTACAAGCAAAACAAATATCTGCACAGAATAAATATATATTGTAACAGAAGAACTAGTTATTCATAAATATCGGCTTCTTTTCTAGCTTTATTAGTGTATTGGATTAATACATTACTAACTGTGACATAAGAGATTAACATTTTTTAAACTATTGTCAGTTTTAATACTAGGATATTTAGATGATTGTATCTTAGAATATAACCATAATCATTGCAGACATTTTCTCTTAAATATGATTTAAAGAAAAAGCATTTTGTTTTAATCAGGTAAATTTTATATCTCAAATGAAGTGTTTGTCTCCCCCTCACAGAGGTTTCACTCCCCTTTGCCTTTGAGAAAGTGGGTCCCACCAGGTACCTCCAACCCTGTCACATCAAGTCTCTGCAAGACTAGGCACATCCTGTCCCACTGATTACAGACAAGGCAGCCCTCTGATATATATATATATATATATATATATATATATATATATATATATATATATATATATATATATACACATATATGCTCTTTGTTGGGTGACTCTGTCTCTAAAAGCTCCCAGGGGTCCAAGTTAGTTGACTCTTTTGGTCTTCCTGTGGGGTTCCTATCCCCTTTAGGCCCTTCAATTCTTCCCTCAACTCTTCTATAATGGTCCCTGACTTCAGTCCAGTGTTTGGCTATGGGTGTCTGCATCTGTTTCAAGAAGTGTGTGTATTTTTTCTTATTTTAATAGTTCTTATAAAATTTCATACAATACATTTTTATCATATCCGGCCTCCCTCCCAACTCCTCTGAGACCTACAGCTTCCCTACATACACATCATTGTGTAATCTTTAAAAGAAAACAAAACAGCACAAAGAGAACAACATAAACCATTACAAAACTGGAATTATGTTTTATGTTTGCTAATATGCTCTTGGATGTTTGTGTCACTCACATGGAGTGGGATGAATCTACCATGTATTCAAGAAAGCGAACTTTCCTTCTCCCAGTAGCTACAATGACTGATAGCTCCTTATCCAAGTTTAAGAATACAGAGGGGAGTGCTCTAAGCCAACCATTGAACTGAGCACAGGGTCCCTAATGGAGAAGCTAGGGAAAGGACCCAAGGAGCGGAAAGGGTTTGCAGCCCCATAGGAGGAACAAAAATATGAACCAACCAGTATTCCCAGAGCTCCCAGGGACTTAATCACCAACCAAAGAGTATACATCCCATGGCTCCAGTCACAGGTATAGCAGAGGATGTCCTGGTCAGACATCAGTGAGAGGAGAGGCCCTTGCACCTGTGAAGGGCCTAAAGGGGATAGGAACCCCACAGGAAGACCAAAAGAGTCAACTAACTTGGACCCCTGGGAGCTTTCCAGTGTAGGGAAAGGTCAGGTCAGGGAAGCTGGAATGGGTAGGTTAGTGAGCAGGGGGATGTGATAGGGGGTTTTCAGAAGGGAAATAGGAAAGGGGATAACATTTGAAATGTAAGTAAATAAAATATCTAATAAGAAATTTAAAAAAAGAATTCAAAAAACGACCAATCAATTTTTGTGACAATATTATGGCCTCTGCCCTCTTCTTCTGGACCCTCTGTTCCCTTCTAAAGCTGCACTTTTGCTTCCATATCTCACGTATTCTACCTCCCTGTCTCTCCTATCCTGAAGATGTCTTTTCCCCTCTCATGGCCCCCTTCCTGTTTTACAACTTATGTATACAAATCCACCCAAGTGAAAAGGCAGGATCTGTTTGTTACGAGGACATATGCAGCATTTATCTCCTCGAGTCTCTTAGTTTTCTGTAACATAATCATTGGCTGGGACTGGATTTTACATTTCAAGCCTCTGTTGTGAAAGGCTATCAGGCTTCTTCTTTCTGGCTATGTTCAGAATAGAATTTCACTTGGTTTCTCCTGACACCAGATTTTCTTTAGGTGACTCAGTTCCAGTTCTATCTAGACTTGTAGCTTACTTCTTGACTATCCTTGAATGACTCTCCATGTTATAGCAAGGAATGACAGCTCTGATAGTCTCTTCTAAACGTGTGATTTTTTTTTGAACAACCATTCAATTATCTCATGTGGATTTTCTTTGACTAGCTTTTTTATCTTCTTTTATTCCCTTATTTCAAAAGAACACATTCTTTATTAGCTCCCTATGAAAGTATTAAAAAGATAGTAGAATGAAGGATATGATTTGTATGCTTTGCAATATTGTTATTCAATATAATGGTTGGAGATGATGCTATCTATAGAAATTGTAACAGGATGGAAAAGCCCTTAAAATATTCAATAATTTCTTAATTTTCTTTTATTAAAGTAGTAGCTACGAAAATCTAACATAATGCAGTCTTGAACTTTAATCATAATTCTGTTTTTTTGTAAATCTTAAGACTTTTTAAACTATAAAACTGGATAATATTTTATATAGAGATATGGAAATTTCATTTTCTTCTTTATGTATTGTGATGGGTCTATGATAGGATAATCAATTAGGACTGAAAATGATTCTGATTAAGTTTTTCATTCCTTTGTTTAAAATGTGCTCAATTAATTATGCAAGAAAATATTGCATGGTAAGTTAGATTAAGACTTTTGATTCAGAGAGGCAGAGTAGAACTGTCTATAGTACACATAATACTCTTTTCTCCTCTCATAAAGGAAAGCATCATGTACTAAGTCTAGACATGGAACGAGGTAGAAGAACAAAGCTGACCTGGTTACAGAAATTCCGCCCCAACAATACTATGCAATATGTTTATGCTGATATCATATGGGTCTTGTTTGTTTTCAATTATCTAAAAAATCAATAATATTGAGAAAGCCACTATTGAACCATGAGGAAGTGACCAAAAGTATCTTTGAACAATATACTGCCTAAGAACAGACCAAATCTATAACAAATTTTACCTAATAATCTCCTGAAATATCCACAATTTACTGACTTTGTGGTTATGTGTAACAAGTGATAAGCTTATCTTTTGATTTCAAACTTTGTCTTTATCTGTGGTGAGGGTACATTAACAAAATGAATAATGGGAAAATATATCTTAGAGAAATAGGTAGTAATTAAGAAATCTCAAAAAAGTATTCCTATACTATTTCACATTTTTATCTATTCATTGTCTTTTAAGGAAATATCACTTAGGTATTAAAAAGTATTTGTATTTTGTATGATTTTGAATTATTATAAATTCATTTCATATTGATAGCAGTATTTAATCTGCTTATAGATTGAGAAAATACTTGATGATTTGCATCAATATTAATTTCCAGTTATAACAAATGAGTTAAATCAGGCTATCTTTGAATGGGCATTATAAATTTTTCAGTATTTGGGTGAACTCTATCTCTGTATTAACAGATAGTGAAGCTGCTGCATACACCAAAGGATTGTCTACATCCATTCTTTTTGAAGCTATTGTGCATCAGCCAAGACAACAGATACAGAAATTTGCAGCTAGGTAAACTAGAGTTTTATTTCTGCTAAAAGGCTTTAGAAGCTGCTTTGCTTATTTAACACATACAATGAATACATGACCAAGTCAAATGAAGTTTTCAATAGGTATGCTCTTACTTTTGTATAATGAAAAGTAATTAATTCATGCAAGAATAATGAAAGTGATGTATGGCTGTCAAATATGAGAGCTGAATCAATCCACAAAACAGTCAATGAGATAGACAAGGCCATATTTTATGAGAGGACTACGTAAGTTATATTGAATGGGGATTATGATGAAAGAAAGCATGACCTAATGAAATAATGAGAAAATATTAAGATGTAAATTATTGACATTATGGGGCAGTGTTGTCAAATGTGCATGCCCTTTTTATATAATGCAAGGGGATAGAAATATTTTCTTTACATACATTGCAATTCTTCAATGTATGTGTCCCTATTAGCATGTCATGAGAATGATTAATGGAAACAACAGAAATTATTATTCTATGACAGTATTGAAATGTGGTGAATAACATTTTAATGAGTTAAACATCTAAAAAATGAAGCAAAATGGAAAAAAATACCTTTAAAAATGCTTGAATTGTATTTGACTAGAGTGGCATGCTCATGAAAATATGTTAAAAATGCACCAAAGAAATTAATATTTTGTGATTTCTGATGGTTATTTATCTCATCCTTAGAGATATGATTGAATTCTAGGCATGTAAGTACCTTGCTCATGATGACCTATGGAGTATACAAGCTCAATATAATTATATAGTTCCTGATATTTCAGTAGATTTAGAGTGATCATTTTATGTAGAACACATAAGAATAGTCTCTAACAATGAAAAGTGACTCAGCAAATCAGATAACTATTCCATCGTTATTCCTGTTGCTACCTTAAATAGCAATTCAACAAAAGCAACTAAAACAAGGTTTTATTTTGGGTAATGCAGTATGGGTGGGGAAGCCATGGTGACAGGAACATGAAGAAGTTACCATTTTTGCAGTGTCTAAAAACAGAGAAAGATGAATTCTAGTCGTCAAGTAGCTCCCTTTTTATAAAACACAGAACCCAAACTAGAGGACGATGTTGTCCACATCTAGGAGAGATCTTTACATTTCAATTAAAATAGTGAAGAAAATTACTCGTAGGCATATCTAAAGGTTAACCTAATCCAGAAAATCCCTCAGAGATGTTAAGAGGAACTAATCTCTAGCTTATTCAGATTCTCTATCATGTCAGATGACAGTCTATCCTAACCATCAATAATGTAATCTGTCCCTTTTAATGTTTAACTTAAGTAAATTAGTTTTAATACATTTAATGTAATCATAACATATTCATATGTATATATATATACGTATATATATACATATATATATATTTGCACAACAGGTATATTCAGTGACATTATTGATCTCAAATTAATGAAATACGTTTGATAAAATTTATAGAAAAATGTTAGTGCTAAGTATATAAATCCTTAAAAAAATGCTATCAGGCTTCAGGAGGCTATAAATAATATATTATGGTGCAAGTTGCCTTATCTCCAGAGAACAATGGAAGTTTATTGAGAATTCTTTTGTAACAATTTAAATAATTATATATACATATTTGTATGCATATATTCATTACCACAAATGAACATCTCATAGAATAATATCAATATTTTTAAAGTTGAATCAATGATACTCTATAATTACAACTGAAATATCTTCATATGAGTTATAAAAAGTATTTCTTGAATCTAATTTTAATAATACTTATAGCCAAGAAGAAATTATAAAAGAATTAATTAGATGCTGGAATGTGGAAAGCAGTAGTGGTGAGATTGTTTATCTTAGCCATGAGAAAATATTTGTAGGCAAAAATATTAGAACATGGATGGATAAAAACTCAATGTTAGATCAAGGCCCTTCATGACTCTGAATCAGAAAGGACTTGTCTATATATGATGTGAGAAAATCGATTCAGCCCTTTGAGAAAGTATAAGGTCCCCATTACATCTAAATTCAAAACTGTGAGAAAAAAAATTAGCGTATTTAGTCTTCTCAGCCTTGTCCAGCTCAGGTTCAAATATTCAGAGTAGTGAGACTTTAAGGGTCTTCTTCTGATATTCTAGAGGACACCATCTCATCACAAATTCCTTGCTCCTCTGCCTCTTTCTCTCATTCTACTCTTCCTACTCCAAATATACCTGGGCGTTCAGTTTGGAAGTTGTACCTGTATCATTTGTTTTTTTCTACAATACCGTACATTTTGATTGGTTGTCTTTTATGTATTGTTCACCTCTGTTAAAAAGAGAAGTTTCCTTGAGGAGTGATAACAACAATAGACATGCTAACTTGATGCAGAAAGTACAAAAGGCTTCCACCCTACACAAATTATTATAGGTAACTGAGTTATGCTGAGAACCTGATAGGCTCCTTCAGAAAAGCACAAAAGAATTATATATCCAATACCAAATGGCCAGCTCTAAAATCATACATAAAAGTACCATTAGCAAACTGGTTAGCATTAACAAAGCATCTGTATTTATGTATTTAGGAATATGCATATATAAGCATGCATATATATGGGATATGGAAATTAATGAAAAAGAGACCATGACAATAACTCAAAAAGTGCATAAACTATTGTTTTATTACTTCGAATAAAAAGTAATACTATACAAAAGTTAAGTTAAACCACATTAATTCAGAACTTAGTGGATTGATGTCCTGTGTCAATACTGTAAACACTAGTCACAAGTTGAAGAAAATATGGTCAACAAGGGATTTGGTTATGTGCAGAGAACAGTAGATACTCATAGCCACAGGTAATGACATAACATAATAAAAGACAACTGAACAGAATATACCCTAAGACAATTATTCCTCATTCATACATAAGACAGCATGTAGCCTCAGACTGTACTAACAGGCTTTTAGTTACATGGTGTTTTGCTATGAAAATGTTTACAAAATTTATTTTTTTAATGAAGCATGCCCTACTCCTAGCACATAAAGAAATATACAAGAACACAGGAAATGGAAAACTCTTTGGGACAATTAAACCAGGAAAAGACAAGTTAAACATGACTTATAATGGAGTATGAGAGGTAGAGTTTTACTGTTCATAACAAAACACTTTCTCAAAATCCATATTTGTTTTAGAAAGTTGAACATTGGAAGTTAATTTTGTATTGTTAGCATGGACTTGGTAGTTTTCTTGTAGCACCAAAAACTTGAGAGAAATAGAATGATTACCCGCATTAGTAGAAGGAAGATGGGCTGGGGGTTTAATTAATCACAGCCGACCAAATGATTTAGTCAGCCTTGTCTATATAAGGAAGTCTTCATAGAAATAGTAAATGCTGGGATTCAGAAATTTTCCATTCTTGGAATCATATAGAGATGCTGGATGTGCTACAGGAACATTTCATGTTCCTTTCTATTATAAATTCTTTATTCCTTCTTTCTCTAACTGCTAATTCATATTGGTTTATTCTACGGTAAATAGAGTAAGCTCTGTATTCTCTACTAGCATATGTTTGAACATGCATAAGACCTCTGATTTATAAACAGGCCCATGTCACACAAATAACCTGGGCTTGTAATCAGTATCAGAAGGAAAGCCACTTTTATGGGACTGAGTTTGAAACAAGTGTAACTTGACATCCCAATATGGACAGCATTAGAATTGTGTGAAACTAGTACACTATACTAGTACAGTATATGGTTGCTGCAGAAAATCTGAAACTTGTTTTTAGTTGGAAAACAAATCTTAAAAGGATGTTTGGTGTTGAGTGTGAATACAAGCAAAATATACCCCCCCCTTGTTTGGAACAGAAAAAAAAAAGGTTCTAGTTTGAAAGCAAAATAAAAAAAAGTTAAGGACAAGACAGTACTTGAGTAGCAAAATAAGACAAGTTTTATAATCCATTCAGAAGTACTGGCTATGTCATCTTGGCTCAATGCCATTATTAAGCTTTGATTGGATCACAAATACACTATTTGTTCACTTTATCTTCATTACTGTCTCTGTGTGTATGTGTGCACATGTGTGTATGTGTATGTGCATTTGCATGTGTATGTGTATGTAGATGTGTTCTTCCTTTTTCAGTCCTACTCGGATAATTTTTATAAGGATACCAGCACTACTTTACTGATAACTTTGATAGTTTAGAATTACCTTTTCATTAAAAAAGTTGTTAACTTGATCACGCTTGTACAATCTAACCTTCCCTACCCCTACATCTTACTTGTTCCCACTCTATCACTTGCTTCTTCTGTCTGTCACTCTTTCTTTCTTGGAGTGAGTCTAACACCATGCTCAAGACTGGTATCTGAGTATCTATGCAGCTGTGGCTGCCTTGAACTTGTGATTGTATCCTTCAGCTTTCTGAGGTCAGTGCCTCTTTCAGTGATCCGTATTGTATTCATATGTCACATAAATTTAATTAGAATATCTTTTTAGTCTTGGATAATATCATTTCCTTAAATGAATATTACCTGACAAACATATTAGGGAAAGAAATTAAAAATGATATATTGTAGTTAAAATACATGTTGTAAACTTATTTTGCAAGATTCAGTCTGTAGAATTCTAAATATAAATGAGTCCCTCAAATGATACATGAGATATTCAAGAGAAACAGTCCTCACCAGGCTCAAAACTCAGAGGGAATGGAAGTGTCTCACGGAGTTGGTTGCTGTCCTTCTTACTCTTTACACAGCTGGATTAAAACACAGAAAGAGAGATGTCTATTCTATCACTCAACAGTTCCAGCAAAAGATAATATATAACTTTCCTCAGCAAAACATTTTGACTTCTTTAGATATGAATATTTAAAACCTAACTCTCATAGTTGAGAGGCTTGGAATTATAAAATATATTCGCAATTTGCCCACTTAATTGAGATGCCACAGGAATCAGTGTTTCAGACTTTGTTTTTTTTACTGTAAATAACAATATAAAACCTATATACATTATAGTGTAGGATTAAATTTTAATGCTGTTTCTTTTCTAGTATTTTGAAAACAAAACCACCCCTGAAAGATAACTTCAATATGAAGTGAATAAGGGTTCTGTAGAGAAAGGCTTTTAGGTATTTCTCTGTCATCTAAGTAATTTTTTATTTTTCCTGTCTCTCTGATATTGTCACATTGAGAAAGAGAAGAGCAAATCTTCTAGGCTAAGGGAAAGAAAGAAAGTGAATATGGAAATAAGAGTGAGCACAAATCATCTGGTCACTTCAGCACTGAAATAATTCTCAGTTTGCAGTTTCCTTCTTTATATTGGATATAGTAAAAGGACAAATGTGTTAAAAAGTTTGTTACTTTAGAAAATATATTTCGTCTATCAGAATGCAAGAAAACATTCTTTGCTGGCAAAATATTCTGTTCCCATCCCTTATATTTTCAGGTTTGATTTAACTTGTATCATTTTCTCTCAAACAGGGGTAACTGTATCTTTAGATATTACCCCCAAACTGTGCTGTTTGATCTATCATCCTTTGAAGGCAATAATTAGCAAGTGATGATTCAGCTGTTCTTTTAATTTTTTTTTTCAGAAAGGATGCACACGGTAGAATGAGTACGGTGTACTCAGAATAAAAGAAAGGAGATTGTGCTGTGGGAGTCTGACACTACTGCTGATGCCAAGAACTGCTTGCTGACAGAAACCTGATACATCTGTCTCTTGAGAAGATCTGCCAGATCCTGACCAATACAGACTGGGATGCTTGCACACAACCATCTGACTGAGCACGGGGACCTTAAAGAAGTAGTTAGGAGAAGGACTGAAGTAGTTGAAAAAAATGTGGGGGAAAAAAAATCACCTTTTCCACATTACCAGACTCTGTACACCAATATATAGTATAAAGAAGCAATACAGAGGCTTGAGTGTAAATTCTGAAAGAACTGCAAATCTTAGTTTTGCAATGGAATTAATTTATTCACACATCAACCTTGATAATTAGGGTGTATTGTCCAATGTTTCTTATGCATGCCTTAAAAAAACCTAAACATCATGTCTAATGCAACACTTCAGCTCATTGTGGTTGCTTTCTTTGAATGATGATAGTTGGATGCTGTGTTTATTTTGAGGTAACATTGTCTAATTACTCTATTCAATAGTTCAAAGAAGACAGACTGTAATGCAGAGATTGCTCAGTGTCTGACACATTTCTGTTTTGTCACGTCAAGTATCAAAATTTTAAGTTGACTAATTATCATTTTGAAATTGGTGTCAAGCCAAATGACCGTTGCAATTTAGCAGCTCCAAGGACAAGCTAACCTATTGGAAAGGAATCAGGAATGGGAGACCTTCTAGAAATGTGTGTTCTGCGAAAGGTTACACTGTGTTTTGATCTATTCAACTCTATTTTAGGATGCAGATCAATATCTCTGTAGGACTGGAAGGTATATTTTTCACTAAACAATTTCTTCATAATATAGAATTCATTATTATAGTTATTTCTTCCTCAGATCTGATTTTGTAAGAATTGACACTTTATTCTTTATAGGATAGCATGCCTTTTGTACATCTCTCTGTTGATTTCATGAGCTTGAATTGGTCAGAAAAAGAAAGCTTTCTTCAATCAAGTAATGATGAATAATATCTGTAAGTTACTATGGATATGCATGGGTAAGTAGTAGGAGAATAAGAGAGCATGAATAATAGAATAACATCTCTGTGTGGTCATATCCTTGTGAATAATGCATTTTCTTCCCTTTTATAAGATGTCATTTAAAATTTGAAATATCTAAATAAAAAGCAAAGGCAATCTCACAATTAGTAATATTTCCATTAAAATCATTTTGCATGTATTTTAATTTAGGATAAAGTGTCATCTAAATTTATGACCAAATTTCTAGTAAAAAAATAAAAAAACATTTTTATTTTGATATTTTTATTGGTTATTTTATTTATTTATATTTTAAATGTTATCCCCCTTCATGGTTTCCCCTCTGCAAACCTACTATCCCATTTCCCCTCCTCCTGCTTCTGTGAGGGTACTCCCCCACCCACCTACCCATCCACTCCCACTTAACCACCCTAGCATTTCCCTATGCTGGTGCATCAAGCCTTCGCAGGACCAAAGGGCTCCCCTCCCATTGTTGCCAGATAAGGCCATCCTCAGCTACATATGCAGCTGGAGCAATGAGTTCCTCCCTGTGAACTCTTTGATTGGTGGTTTAGTCCTTAGGATCTCTGGAGTGACTGGTTGGTTGATATTGTTGTTCTTCCTATGGGGTTGAAAACCCCTTCAACTACTTCAGTCCTTCTCCTAACTACTTCTTTAAGGTCCCCGTGCTCAGTCAGATGGTTGTGTGCAAGCATCCCAGTCTGTATTGGTCAGGATCTGGCAGATCTTCTCAAGAGACAGATGTATCAGGTTTCTGTCAGCAAGCAGTTCTTGGCATCAGCAGTAGTGTTTGGGTTTGCTGGCTGCATATAGGATGAATGCCCAGCTTGAGCAGTCTCTGGAAGGTCTTCAGTCTCTGCTCCACTCTTTGTCCCTGTATTTCTTTTAGACAGGAGCAATTCTGGTTTAATTGTAGAAAATTATTAGATACTAAAATCTAAATACAAAACCCAATCTATGGCAAATCTCTGTCTGTGACTTAATCTCTCTCTCTCTCTCTCTCTCTCTCTCTCTCTCTCTCTCTCTCTCTCTCTCTCTCTCTCTCTCTCTTTCTCGCTCTCTCTTTTCTCTCTCTCTTCTCTCTATGATACGCTTAAGAGACTTCTCTTGGGGACTACTTTTCTTTCACTCTGTTGAGTTGCCCATTAGTTATAAAGCCCATGATCTCACTGACAGTGAAAGCAGATCACATCAATGGTTTCTGGTTCATCTTACTGTCAGTGAAGTTTTTTTATTCCCAAGAAATAAAACTACTATTGAGATCAGTGTCACTTGTTAGTAGGTGTGTGATAGCAGCAATAACATTCTATAACATTCAATGCATTCACTTAAAGAGATACATAATACATACCTAACCTAATATTTATTATATATATATATACAAATTGGTGTCATCTCTCCAAGGTTTGCATTTTTTCTTCCATGCTGTTATTATTACTTTTTGATTTAGTCTTCCAATGGAACATGACTATAAACTCGTACAGAAATTAAGGTCTGAGCTAGTGTTGTCAGCAATTATGAGAAATATAATCCTTAAGACAGCAGGGTCAGACGTGTTCTTTCAAACTACCTTGGCATAAAAAAGGACAAGTTAGAAGAGTAGTGGGTTAGACTCAGGAAAACATTAAATATGTATTTTATTTCCCAGATCAGACATAATAATTTGCTTGGTTTGGGAAGGTATGCAAGATGTGGTTATGATACATAATTAATACTGTCAATGTATTAAATTGTATTGCAGGTAATATTTCTTAGATAAGAATTGACTGATGTTAAATATCATTGTAGTTAAATTTTACTATAGAAACAAGTCGAGAAACCACTGGAAAAATATTTATGGGTAAAAAAATTAGTTTGTCTTAAGGAGAAGTTAGTACATCTTTTTTTTCTGTTTCTTTGTTTAAAAATATTTTAATTTTTTCTTTGTAAACTTCATAAATTTGTACAATACAATTTGATTATATCCATCAACCATTACCTGTTGTCCCTCACACTATTAACCCCCCAATATCATGTCCTTCTATGTTGTTGTTTTTGTTTTTAATTACTTCTGAGAAAAAATAATGCTTCAAACACACACATATATATATACATATGGCATTCTATTTCTGGAACTGAGTACTAAGTGTTTCATTTAATAACTCATGTTTTCTCCGAACACCACTCTTCTGTTTACATTTGTTTTGATATTTTATTTGATGTTTTAGTTAGGGTTTCATTGTTTTGAAAAGACTTTATAAAGGCAACTTTTATAAAGGCAACTCTTATAAAGGCAATCATTTAATTAGGGGTGGCTTACAGTTTCAGAGGGTTAGTATATAATCATCATGGCAGTAGGTTTGGCAGCATGCAGCCAGGCATGGTGCTAGAGAAGGAGCCGAAAATCTACACCTTGATTAAGAGGAACCTGGAAAAAGACTATTTTCTACAGAGCTGCGACCTTCAGAAGCCACAAAGCTCACTTACACAGTGGCATACCTCCTCCAATAAAGCCACATATCTTGACAGTGCCACTCCTTATGGCCAAGTATTCAATCACATGAATCTCTGTGGGTCAAAACTATACAAACCACCACAATTACCTATAAAATATTAGACTGCAATAATCCTTTTTTTGTTTTAGGTGACTAAATATATCCCTTCTTCTTCCCAACTTCATTATTCCCACTTAAAATTTTAATCCTGAAAATTTCTACCTTCTCCTTTTATGTCAACTGTGTTCTACTCTCCTCTCTAATCATTCACTCCACTAGATGATGGGAGATTTTAGATTTCTACATGACAGTTTCAAGCATACTTCGTTTTAGTTAAGCAGCTGAAAATAAACTTCATTTTCAGAACAAAAAGGTAGAAAAAAGGCAGTGTACAGACAGTTAAAATATTCAACTAAAAGCTTAGGTAAATGTGATAATAAAAAGAAGAGAATATAAGAGAAAATTCTTAACAAAGAGAAATTTGTAAGACACAACCGTTGGGGTAAACAGAGAATACTAGAAAACAACAGGATAAGAAATTGAGGGCGTTGACAATATCATTTTATAGGTTCAAATTTTATGTGTTTTTTTGCGGCATAGTCACAACCAGACCCAAACACTTCAATAAAGAGCTTTTGTAGTTAATGAGATAAAGCAGTCAAGTCTATACCCTTGCAAAAAGGCTTCCTAGATGACGTGTGCTCTTTCAAGTCCATCCCATTTTGGGAAGACATAGCATCTGTCCCTCCAGGGGATACAGCAGCAGGAACCACTTGGAATGGAAGTAGACACCACTCAACTATACTTTGATCTTCACTTCAGAAAATAACTTGATTGCAAATGGAGACAGATTAATCAAATTTTATTTTGATATTGTCATTTTCCTAAAATGTGTTGGAATAGTTCCAGGAATAAAAATAAAAGGGAAAATAGTTTCTTTAGATTTGTCATCTTGCTTATATTGCTGTCTGCATATGTGACTCAAATTTCCAATTGACTAGTGAGTTGAATAAGGGGAAAAAATACTACACTAAGCCAACAAGTTCACATCTTTTCCTACTCAAGCACATGAGAAAATCTTAGGAATATTTACTTAAGTATGATAATAGACAGGGTAACTAATTCAACTGCCATCAAGTTGTCTCCTGACATCAGTTACAGTGTGAAAGGAAGTTATGGATTTATGTAAATATCTTTCCTAATCCACACAATGATTTTGTGAAAGTGATTTATGAATGATTGTTTTTGGGAAGCACAGGCCTTTGGGATTACAAGTCTGTTTATAAGTATGGGTCTTAATTTAGTGAAAGAATATTAAACATTGTTATGTTTATTAGGCACAGGTAAGGTTCTATATGCAAGTCTTTTTAATTTGAGAAAGTATGGATGTTGAGATTTCCAAAAAGTAAAAGCTACCTTATTTAAATAATAAATTGGTTTTTAATTTCCTAAAGGAATAGAAAAAAATTAGAAAGAAAAGAATTGCCAGGAAATATATCCATGTTTATTAAAGTATCTGATATTTGACTAGTAAGAGTTTTTTTTTCCTGGTGGGGTAATACAAATAAACAGTGAACACATCTAATTTCAAAGCATATTATTTTTAAAGACTAATATGCACAGGTTATTTTTAAATTTGTTGCCTTCTGGATCCCATTATTGACAAAATGATTGTTTATCAGATTGCTATTTACTATATTTTAATAAATCATACAATTTAAATGTTATGTACATAGTAGAGAATATTAATAAATTGATTTGTTATTGCCTGGTTAGCTTTATTTCTTTGTTATCTACCATTACTAGTCGTATCATTAATTTAAAAATTAATGAAATTTTTAAATACTTTCATTAATTGTTTTTATTTAAAAATAGGAATATATGAAAGATATGGTAGCATAGATAAAAATTTTAGTCCAGATATTTTCAAATATAAAAAATTATTAGAAGGGATTCTGAAATTTTTCAGAATTTTTTGCCTCTTTATGCATGGGATTTTGAAAAGCAACTGGAGTACCATATTTTTTTTGTCATTAAATATATCCTAAGATAGGTGTGATGGTTGAAGTATATAAATTGTGTAACTGAACAGGCTATGTTTAGGAATAGATGTATATACATATATATGTAATAACTAGTGAAAGAAGATATGTTGATTGCATTAGAATAAAGAGGATTATATGGGAGAAAGGGAAGGGAGAAGGATGTAAGGGCAATCTGAAAAAAAATGAATTGAAAATGATTTTAAAGTATATTTCCATAGTTGGAGCAGAGATGTATTTTGAATACTTTACAAGTAATTGTTATTACCTTATTGTCTTACCTGAGACCATATAAACATGTCACTGGGATCTCAAATTATATGAATTAGCTATTGTAGTATAATTTATTTCACTAGTTGCAAGATGTGATTTGTGAATGATGTAAAGTACATTACATAAATTTATGAAGCAACCATAATGAAACCCATTATTCTATACAATAAATACACATTCACAAATAATAAAATAAGCGTTGGGTAGAACCTTATACCTGCAATACCAATACTCAGAATATTGAGACAAAGGTTCAGAACAAGATTGTAGTCAGCTTGGTGAATCTAGTATGTTACAGACCAGTCAAGACTCTTCAGTGAGTCTTAGTCTTAAAAGAAAGTCTGATATTAATAATATTTGTCAATTAAATGAAAACAACAAAAGCTTCAGTGTCCTAGCCTCACCAAATTGTGATTTTTTTTGTGCTTTTGTAACAGGATCATTGGTTATTTATAAATAATTTTTTCACATCCCTAAAGATCTGCAACAGTTCTAACAATTTAAAATGAGCTGTATATTGTTGACTCATTGGCTAAAGATATCCCTATAGACACTTTAGTCATCAAAGAATATTGTCAAGGTCATTAGGTACTCTGAACAACCTGATGATAAGGCTCCTTTGCTTGTGTCATTAAACATGGTATAATGGAATTAATGTCAAAATAACAGTAGCTTCAGTCCTACTGAATAATAATCATAGTGCTAGAAAATACTTTTCACTGTACCGAATGTGAAAAAGAAGCATTGATATCACTCAGGTACAAATTCCATGACATACAACAGAGGTTGCCTGTAAGATATCCTAGTGTAATAGTGGTATGGATACTACTGGAGTAGCCAAACACTTTTGATTGATTTTAATACCCATAAGATGGAACCCATACTTGACATCACTAAAGATTCTGTCAGCCAGACACTAGATTAGTCAGGATTTTTAGGAAACCTTAATTATTACTGTTCAGCTAAGGAAATATAGCAGTAAAATGACACCCATTGACTTATCACTACATCAATCGATCAGAACATCACTCAGTCCTTATCAGAGTAGCTTCTTCCTGCAGTGGATGGTAGTTAATACAGACCCACAAATAGGATGTCTTTATTAAATCCCTTTCCTCAAGGCTCAAGTGGTAAAAAGATTGTAAGAGCCAGAGAAAGTGGATGACTCTAAAGAAATAGAGTTTTACTACAGGACTGATTCACATACAAACTCACAAAGAGAAGGAAAAAGTATAAAGTTGAAAATAGGGAGGTAGGGAGAATCTGGGAGAAACTGGGGCAGAGAAAAATGACCAAAATATATTGTATAAAAATGCATTTTAAATAAAGTAAAATGATAGGAAATGAAGAATAGCTTTTTTTTGTATCTTAACAATTATTTTCTTTAGAAAGTTATTTAATTAAGAAGCTGTCAGTTTCACAGTAGCAGATACAAGACTTTTATCTTTCACTTTGAAGATTATCCTTGGTTATAAATTCTTTTTATTATTTGACTTAAAGTGACAGGTTTCTTATTCTTTTATGAGATAATGCCTTTCAAAATCTCAAGAATGGACAACAATTGTTTGCTCGTCCTTCTTTACTGTAAAAATAGTTTGCCAGAAATAAAAAGAAGCATTCTATATTGCATACATTCATAGAAGCACTCACTTTCTTCCTATTTACACCTTCCTATTTAATTTCTACATATTGAAAATATGTATAAAAATAATACCTAATTATATAAATAATGTTGAAATATAATTGATATACTTTATGTTTTATTAGTCATTCTTCAAATACTATTTTAACCATGTGAGCATGTAAAAGATAAAAGCAAAATGTCTGTTGCCTTCTTTATTAGCACAAGAAGAATGAGTACCCTTTCCTTGATTAATTCTTTCATATTGCTAAACCCTATATAGCAGAACAAGTCAAAAGTACTCTCGATCTCATGGAAATGCAAATGCTTTACAGATTTATTCAGTGATCCATTGAACACAAAGTGAAAAGAAGTAATGTATATCATACAGATGATATGAGCAGTAAACACATAGATTATATAAAAATAACAGGTACTTTTTTCACTTTACATGCAGAATAAAATAAGAATAAGTGTACTTGGAAACAGAAGGCACATTAATGGGAAACTGTAAAGGTAATGTTCAAGCCTAAGAATACTAAAAAAGCTAAACTGACAGCAAATAGGTATTTCTGAAGCATGTATTAGTTTTGGTCATCTGTTCTGTCTTCCCATTGCCATTACATTTAGTAATGCAAGATGTTTCCATGCTTCTCTCCTCTTTCAATGACTTCACTGTCACTTTGTCTATATTGGTATTGTCATATTGCTTCATTGTATTTAAAACTATGTAGGGACATCTTTGTCATAATGTTTTTGTCAAGTCTTTATCTATTTTTTCTCAAGCTCTTTTAAAACAATTCTCAGCTCATTTATGTTAAATAAGATTTAAATAAGATGTCTACCATAAAGTGAATATAATTCACGATAATGCTACATTGATTCTTTTTCTTTATTTTATTAGATATTTGCTTTATTTACATTTCAAATGGTATCCCCTTTCCTTGTTACCGCTCTGAAAACCCCCTTACCCATTCCCCTCTCACCCTGCTTACCCCCCCCCACCTTCCTGACCTGGCATTCCCCTACACTGGGGCATTGAGCCTTCAAAGGACCAAGGGCCTTTCCTCTCATTAATGTCTGAAAAGGCCATCCTCTGCTACATATGAAGCTGGAGCCGTGGGTCCCTCCTTTACTCTTTGGTTGGTGGTTTAGTCCCTGGGAGCTCTGGGGTACTTGTTGGTACATACTATTGTTCCTTCTATGGGGCTGTAAACCTCTTCAGCTCCTTGGGTCCTTTCTCTAGCTCCTCCGTTGGGGAACCTATGCTCATTCCATGGGTTGTCTGTGAGCCATGGGTATTTTGATTCAATTTCTAAGAAGGATCAAAGTATCCACACTTTGGTTATCCTCCTTCTTGAGCTTCATGTGGTCTGTGAGTTGTATCTTGGGCATTCTGAGCTTTTGGGCTAATATCCACATATTAGCAAGTGCATATACATGCGCGGTTTTTGTTTGTTTGTTTGTTTGTTTTGTTTTTTTTTGTTTTGTTTGTGATTGGGTTACCTCACTGAGGATGATATTTTCTAGTTCCACCCATTTGCCTAAGAATTTAATGAATTCATTGTTTTTAATAGCTGAATAGTACTCCATTGTGTAAATGTACCACATTTTCTGTTTCGATTCCTCTGTTGAGGGACATCTGGGTTCTTTCCAGATTCTGGCTATTATAAATAAGTTTGCAATGAACTTAGTGGAGCATGTGTCCTTATTTCCTGATGGAGCATCTTCTGGGTATATGCCCAGGAGTGGTATAGCAGGGTCCTCAGGTAGTACTATGTCCAATTTTCTGAGGAACCGCCAGACTGATTTTCAGATTGGCCGTACCAGCTTGCAATCCCACCAGCAATGGAGCAGTGTTTCTCTTTCCCCACATCCTTCCCAGCATCTGCTGTTCCCCGAGTTTTCCAACTTAGCCATTCTGACTGGTGTGAGGTGGAATCTCAGGGTTGTTTTGATTTGCATTTCCCTAATGACTAAGGATGTTGAACATTTCTTTAGTTGTTTCTCAGCCCTCTGGTATTCCTCAGTTGAGAATTCTTTGTTAGTCCATTTTTAATAGTATTATTTGGTTCTCAAGAGTCACATTGATTCTTAATATTAGAAAGTACTTACAGACACTGGCAAAAGATATTCCCCTAATTTTTGTCTTTGACTTTCAATATGTATATGGGAATTAAATTACTCATAGTTTTACAAATTAGGATTTTAGTGATTTTTTTCATATATTTATTTGATTGCAAACAACACACACACACACACATATATATTAGTTTCATGTATAAATTAGGGCTTTCCCAAGAATAAAAAAATAAAAAAATAGGAAATGCACAGATGTCATCATGAACACACATACAAGCACACACTCATTTGGATGAAGCGAAGGGAAAAACAATCTAAGTGATTGCTATCTTTACCATGGAGATGATACCCCTGAACAGGGTGAGCAGTGTTGGTTAGAGAAATGGAAATTATATGAATGCTTGCAAGTGTAGGACTTCAGTAGAGATACTTCAGGAAAACTCCGTTTTTGTTCCTTAGTTCTTGACAAGTTAGAAGAGGCATGTCCACAAGGATAACAGTAAGCTATTTAGAGAAAATTGACTATAAATGTCAATTATGTCTACAAAATAACTCACAGATGAACATGCAAATAACTAGAAAAGAGGCTAGCAAGTATAATTAATAAGTCTAACTTTTATCTATGAGTGATGCAGGCTAGAAAGGACAATTTCAGGAATTATACTTCTATTTCTTATCCACACTTTCAAGTTCACGTATTTATTTACATTCCAAATATTGCCCTTTTCTTGATCCTCTTTCCCTAGTTCTTCACTCCCTATATCCTCCCTCATCCTGTCCTCCACTAGCCTCCCCCTTCCCAGGGGCATCAAGTTTCTACAGGATTAAGTGCATCCTTTCCCACTGAGACAAGGCACAAATTTTGGATTTGTTTGGAGAAATCACTCATAATTAATATGCTTCAAACAATGTATTAGGAATCCATTACACAAAAAAATAGGTAAATAATTAGTTTTAATTGTGTGAAGCACAAAATTACTAATACTAATTTAATCACATGAGTAAAAGCTTTGGATTTACCATAATAGCTGCCCAATTATGTCCAAATAGCAATAATTGTGGTTCAAGAAACTAAGGAAATTTTAAACTACTAGTTGGTTAAGATAATAGTATATGCAAAGTAAAAAGGGAAATGTTGGCTGCTTATTGTTTTCAGACATTTGTGGTTTAAATTTTTCATTCTTTCAATAAGTTCTTGATTACTTTGTAATTTTGCTACATACATATATCATACATTTTATAAGTATCTTAATTTAAATAAAACCTGTTAACTTCTCTTAAGCAGAATATTTGAAAATAAGGTTTGCTACTTACAAGAAATTATGGGTCCAGAAAAATAAGCTGGAATATTAATCTGAACACTAAGTCATGACACTGGCCTTAGAGATGAGATTTATGTTTATGCTGTATGTTGTGACACTAACATTCAAACTCTAACAGTGATATTGATTAGTCTTAGTTTGATTAGATAGGGAGATTCTCATGTTTATGATTAATGTCACCAATTTAATCACAACATTTAGTTTTATTGATTACAGCATGTATTGAAACAACCCAAATATCTCTCTCTCTCTCTCTCTCTCTCTCTCGATACTTCACTATGTAATTATATGTATAATATATATTTTTATATATTACTAACAATAATATTTAGGAACATTTAACATTCATAATAGCCAGTTCCATGTCCGTGTTTTATAGATTTTATTTTTATTCATAATTTTACTGTGTCATCCAATAGTTAGAAAGGTTATCTCTTGCTTTGGAATATATGGTGTCAATGTCTTTATAAAACATTTTATGTTTGATTTCCCATTTACATTTGAAGAGTCTTCAACTGTGCACCTAACATTGTAAAACAAAGACAACTTCAGATATTGCAAAATAGAAAAAGAAAATCTCAAAAGCTCTGTTTTTTTCTATATTTATTTATAAACTTTAAACTATATTTTCCTTTCATGGAATAGGCTAAATATATTATAAAGAATCATTCTTAATTTTTATACTAGTATTGAAAGTTCAAATTCATTCTCTTTAAATTTAAAATTGATGAATTAAATCTTTTAGAAAGATTTTTATATTTGGTTGTATTTTACTGTATTTCTGGGATGTGAGTCCTAAGATATATGATCATATACGATATACTGAAGAGAGAAAAATATGATGATGGTTGGAGAAGAGAGATAGATATGACAGATATTAAGCATGGGAATAACTTCAAACCAAGTTCTCACCTGAGAGAACTCCAAGGAGGTCATCACCAGTGAAAATTATATTTTAATATGTATCTAAACTTATCAAAGGCAAACCTTTGGTTTTTGTAACTTAACAATTGTAGGCGAATATCTATTATTAATCCAAGTTGATACATAAAGGAGCACATTTTTTTATTACCAAGTAGTATCCTATTGATGGGTATATATAATTTATATTTTCCCTATTTTTAAAATGAGGTTGGTGCTTTACAACTTGAAGCTACAGTGAAGAATGTAGGGGTGATCATATGCATACTATATTTTTGTATGACTATAAAATCACAACTCACTTGAATAAATTACAAATTGGCATGGCTGGGTCAGTGCTAAGTATATGGTAGGTTTTCAGAGAAACAGACTTTTCAAAGTAGCTTTAAGAAATTTCATTTCTTCCAACAATTAATAAATTTACTGCTTCTCTCATCTTGATTTATGTGATATATTGCAGGGCTATTCAAATTTTATTTTAAGATATTATACCTAATTTCAAACATGTTTAATATACTTCTAGAATATACACATTAAAAGGATGTTTCAGGATTTAAAACTTTCATTTTACTGTATATTTAATTGGAGTTTTATGGTGATTTTATTATTCTCTAAATATTTCTTATATAAAATATACATTGGAAATTATTTCATATATGGTATGTATGTTTATTTTCTTAGTAATGACTTTTAAAGAGCACAAGCTTTTAGTTTCTTTTAATGAAATTTGTCAATTTGATATATTTTGTAACAGGCTTTAAGCTGTATTCAAAACATTGTTGCCAAATCAAGTTTATGGAGATTGTTTTGCCATGTCATATTCATATAAAAGTCATAGTTCTCCACATTTTATATGTAGACCTATCATGTCTTAAAATACATCTAACACATAAATAATACATTCGTCACAATGTTGCACTATCAAATTTATATTAATTTTTTCTCTAACTAGCTATAGGTGTTTATTCTGTTTGCTTTTATAATATTGTCTATATATGTGCATATGTGTGTATGTGTCTGTGATTATGTGTGACTCATGGTGCATCTTTACCAAGTAAATAATGAATATGTTGTATTGTGAATATTTCCACTTCTTGTAAATCTCATCTCTTTATCAAGTTTCTTAAATTAATTTTAATGATGATAGCCTATTTTGCCATGTGTTTTCTTACTGTTTGGGACAGTTTAGCTTGATGAATTTACCTATTGTGGCATGTCAATAATTCATCATATGTCTGTTAGTTTCATATGAGTTTTCCAGGAATAATATAAATATTATATAATGTATATTATAATATAACATTATGTAATATATAGATTTTATAGCAATTTCTCCTCACTTAACTTTGTACTGCACATGAAAATATAAATGTTTACAATGTTCAGTTTTTATTATACTGCTATATATAAATATTATTTATTGACCCAGGATTAAATAACTAAATAAAAATATAATAACAAATCGAGTTATTTATTCTAAATGTTATTTCAAATTAATGACAATATTTGGTAAATTGGAAGTATGGAAACCTTTTATTTAAGTTAATTAGTAATTTATAATTTAAGTTAAATTATATTTACCAAAGTTCATTTATTTTGTATCTTTAATAATACAAACCAATATTTAGCTTAATGAATTCATTAAATATATACACGTGTATACTTCATAAGTAAATATTCACATTCATGTGTATATTTCATAAGTAAAAGTAAAGAAAATTAGGAGAAGAGTAATAATCCTATCAATAAAGCTTTTATGACATGCTGAAATGCAAAGAAATAGTTCACCTCTTTCTATGTTTCATGTTAAGCAGTTTTCTTAGTGTTATTATTCAATGTGAATAGAATGCTACATGTTTTCAACTGCTCCTAAAGGGACTACGTTTTGGGGCGATTAGAAAGCTTTGATAATCCTACTTCTCACTGCTCGATTTGTAGAATAACATAACTAAATTAAATAGAAATAGTCAAAAAATTATAATGAATTTGCTGAAAGTACTATAAATCAACAATACATACATGTTTTGATTCTAAGAAAACCTTAAAGAGATATTAAGATAATATGAAAAATATTACATGACATATTATTAAATAATCTTTTGAAGTTATTTTATGAGAATCATACTGCTTTGAACGCATCATTTATGTGCATTTACCAGGCATGAGAATGTATTTTTATTTCAATTAAAAGAAAAAAATTAAATATTACTTTTAAAACTCATTTTGAAAGTGGAACTTTTTAAAAGAGGAACACCCTCTGATTACCTTAGAAATAATAAAAGGATTACCTATAGTAATTAAAGGCAAAGATGCAGTGTCTCTGAGCTACTTTAAAATAACATCTTAAGGCAAAATGATGAAAAGATAGCCCTTTGTCAATATCAGGTGTCCCTTATTAAAGTAAATATTTGAAGAAAATGACAATATATCATATGGAAGAAAATGAACAACTGTAGTAAATTGTATTAACCCCTTTGCTATTGTATTTTCTTGGAGTTGTTTGAATGAGGATGATCCCAAAGATCATATCTGAATTATTAGTGGTTTACCATTGAAACTATTGGGGAAGAATTTGGAGGTATGCCCTTGTGGGGAAGGTGTGTTTCTGGGAGTAGTACTGAGGTTCCAAGAAACAACCGTATCATTCTAAGTTTTCTCTCTCCCTCTGGAGAGTGGATCAAGATGTGAATTCTCAGTGGCTGCTGTAGTCAGCAATCTTTGTAACCTCATTCCAATGTAATAAACTCTAAACTTCTGACATTATAAGCCAATTGAACCTCCTCCTTCATAAGTTGTCTTAGACATGGTGTTTTATCAGTGCAAAAGAAAAATAATTAATACATAACTTGGTACAATGTAGTGACTATTTCTGTGACAAACAATCATGTGTGAGTTTTCTTCTTTCTTTCCTTCCTTCTTTCCTTCTTTTCTTTCTTTCTTTCTTTCTTTCTTTCTTTCTTTCTTTCTTTCTTTCTTTCTTTCTTTCTTTCTTTCTTTCTTTCTTCCTTCCTTCCTTCCTTCCTTCCTTCCTTCCTTCCTTCCTTCTTTCTTTCTTTCTTTCTTTCTTTCTTTCTTTCTTTCTTTCTTTCTTTCTTTCTTTTTCTTTCTTTCTCTCTTCCTGTGTATGTATGTGGAAAGCTTTGGGATTTTGTATAAATGACTAGATGCTGTAAGCAGAACTTGCATCTTATTAAAGCATAGAAGACAGTAATGTTGAGAGCGATATGGACTGTGGAGAACCAGTTCATGAGTTTTCAAAAAGGGAGAAATATTAGCAAACAAGTTAGAGAACATTCTTACACCATTATATGCATATTCATATATTATTATATAGTATTGTATAACATTAAAATCTAATCTTATAAGTGATGGCAAAAAAATGAGAAGGTTTTCTGCCCTTGTCCTAAGATTTTGCCTGAGTCCAAATAATAAAAATATGACAAATTTTCTTGGTATAAGGTATTTCAAGATAGCCTAATATTGATTCCATGGTATGGTTATTAATAATTACCACAATGCAAGTTTATATTAAGCAGACAGATTGATGCAAAAGAAAATGTATAATTTAAAGAAAAAAATTAATACTAGAAAATTTAATGTTGGAGTCAAGTTTTGTGTTGAAAGCCATGAGGAGATTAAGTGTAGGCTCCCCTTGAATATGAAAAAGGAAAGGTTACAAAACATGACAAAAATCACACCAAGAAAACTGTGCTTCTTAGTTGTTAAAAGAAGAGGTGGAAGGGCTTTGCTCCTAAAATAAAAAAAAAAATGAAAGCTGCTCAAATGCGATTCAAGGGGACCAAGATTCACACAAAGTTGATGGACAACCTTGGCAGTCGCATTAATTTAGTTCTGGTTTCGGAGTCAGGAAAAATATACTAATAAAGGAATTATGAAATAGTCCTGCTGAGGCAGGTGTGTTGGATGTGAATCCCTGCACAGTGTTCCTGAGAGGTCATTGTAGGAAGCTGTGAAACTATAATCTGGCTTGTGATGGAGACCCTAAGATTTTAGAGGTTCCAGCACCTCTATATTTGTGCCTAGAAGAGCTTTGCACAGAGAGTGAAATAAGCCAAAGAGAATTAGAGAAAAAGGAAAATCCCAGCCCCATCCCTGACCCTGCACCTTGCTGTATCAGGTGTGTTTCAGTCAGTTAATCTGGACCTGGGGAGCCATCTAAAGTTTTTGACATCAGGCATGGATGTTATAGGATGTTTGATTATTGTACATAGGAAACCTAATTCTTAGCAAAATATAAAAGCTTAAATAGGTGCCAGATGCAGTTAGGTGTGTACTGAAGAGAAGCAATTTGTGTGTGCCTCTAAAAGCCTTCTTAGAAAAGCATGCTGAAGAATGGAAAGTTCCTACCTTTTTAATGATAGGTTGTTTGGGAGAGGTCTTGTGGTTTTTGCTCTATGACCTGGAAGCAAAGTCAACTGGATGGCTTTGAGCTATCCCATGGTAAAGGTGAAATTGTTTGGGCCCATACTGACTTTGCTTGAAATCACCACCTCCAAGGGTTTAGGGGAGGAGCTAAAGTCTTCTATTAACAACTGAACCCTGTTCCCTCTCTCTCTTGACACTTTCTCTTTTGACTCAGAAGACCTTCATGGAAGGAGCTGTGGATAAGAGATAGGAATTTTCGGTTTGTATTTGTAGGAGCAACAGAAAAGTAACAGGCAGGACAAAGAACAGTATTCTAGAAAGGGGAGCTAGAGAACCCTTTGGGTTTGGAGGAGCTCAAAGGAAATGTAGACTAGCTCAGTAGAATGATACAGAGTGAAAGAGATTTCTTCTTCCTCTTTTTTTTTGTTTTGTTTTGTTTTTTTTTAATTTTATTTTCTAAGTTTTTTTTATTTACATTCCAAATCATTTCCCCTTTCCCGTTTCCTCCCTCCCCCAAAGTCCCATAAGCCCCCTTTCCTCCCTCTTTTCCCCATTCAACCCCCTCTCGTTTCTCTGTCCTGGCGTTCCCCTACATCCAGTCTTTCCAGGACCAGGGGTCTCTCCTTCCATCTTCTTAGAAATCTATTGATATGCGAATTCTGTCTAGGGTATTCCGAGATTCTGGGTTAATATCCCCTTATCAGTGACTGCATACCATGTGTGTTCTTTTGTGATTAGGTTACCTCACTAAGGATGATATTTTCAAGTTCTGACCATTTGCCTAGGAATTTCGTGAATTCATTGTTTTTAATTGCAGAGTAGTATTCCATTGTATAAATATACCACATCTTCTGAATCCATTCCTCCGTTGAGGGACATCTGGGTTCTTTCCAGCTTCTGGCTATTATAAATAAGGCTGCTATGAACATAGTGGAGCATGTGTCCTTATTGCATGCAGGGGGAGCCTCTGGGTATATGCCCAGGAGTGGTATAACAGGATCCTCTGGGAGTGTCATGCTCAGTTTTCTGAGGAACTGCCAGACTGTTTTCCAGAGTGGTTGTACCAGCTTGCAATCCCACCAGCAGTGGAGGAGTGTTCCTCTTTCTCCACATCCTTGTCAACACCTGCTGCCTCCTGTGTTTTTGATCTTAGCCATTCTGACTAGTGTGAGGTGGAATCTTAGGGTTGTTTTGATTTGCATTTTCCTAATGACTAAGGATGTTGAACATTTCTTTAGGTGCTTCTCGGCCATCAGATATTCTTCAGGTGAGAACTCTTTGTCTAGCTCTGTACCCCATTTTTTAATAGGGTTATTTAGCTCTCTGGAGTCTAACTTCTTGAGTTCTTTGTATATATTGGATATTAGCCCTCTGTCGGATGGAGGGTTAGTAAAGATCTTTTCCCAGTTTGTTGGCTGCTGCTTTGTCCTTTTGACAGTGTCCTTTGCCTTACAGAAACTTTGCAATTTTGTGAGGTCCCATTTGTCAATTCTTGATCTTAGATCATAATCTATTAGTGTTCTGTCCAGGAAATTTTCCCCTGTGACCATATGTTCAAGGTTCTTCCCTAGTTTCCTTTCTATTAGTTTCAGTGTGTGTGGTTTTATGTGGAGGTGAAGAATCTGAGCAAACCCATCCAGGATCTAAAAAAAGGAAGTAGAAACAACTAAGAAATCACAAAAGGAGACAACTTTTGAGATAGAAAACCTTGGGAAAAAAATCAGGGGTCATAGATGCAAACATCAACAATAGAATACAAGAGATTGAAGAAAGAGTCTCAGGTACTGAAGATACCATAGAAAGCATCAACTCAACAGTTAAAGAAAATGCAAAATGCAATATGTGTGTAACCCAAAACATCCAGGAAATCCAGGACACAATGAGAAGACCAAACCTAAAGATTATAGGTATAGATTAGAGTGAAGATTTGCAACTTAAAGGGCCAGTAAACATCTTCAACAAAATTTTGGAGGAAAACTTCCCTAACCTAAAAAGAGAGATGCTGATGAACGTGCAAGAGATTTCTTAAGAGCTAGCAGTCTTGTAGAATCAGGCTGTAAACATATTTGTGTACAGTTAAGAAAATAAAATTGCATCACTAAGTTAGCTGGTTATTACCTCAGTTTACCCCTTCCTTGCCTTTGGTTATATATTACACATGGATTTTTAGGATTTGCAGTTTACCTGTTGACTTTGATCTTGCTTTGGTCCAGTGTTTACTCTCTCTCTCCTCAGTCTTCCTCTGGGAGATAATAAGGTATATTTTGTGCCACTGTATGTTGGAAGTTATTAACTTTTTAATTTTACAGGAGGTTATATTTAACATATTGTCTTTGATCATAGAAGAGACTTTGGACTTTTAGTCACTGTTGAGACTGAAAAACTTGAGTATGTTTGAAGTTGTACGAAATGAATTTTATATTAAGCTATGGTCATGAACCTATGGAGGCAGCAGAATATATTTAAATTCATAGTCTCCAGGGGGTGAAACTGCTTGGAAAAGGTTAAGGGGATGTGTCGAACTTTTTGAAGAAGAAATATCCCAGGTGCCAGGATTAGTGCCATTCAAGGTGTGCCTTTTATGTCCTTCTTGGGGAGTGGGGATAAAAATGTGGGTTGCCTCTGTACCAGTTTTCAAACTTTTAACTGTTTACACTTCTGTGTGAAACTTCTATGGTAAATAGTGATATATGCTGTGTTTTGTCTTCTTTTCAGAGAAATTTTTCTCTTTTGCTAAGACAAAACTTTTATTGTTATTACAAAAGCTGTTGTTAGACTTCAGAGGACTGTGTAAGGTTGTTTATTTAAATCGAGTCTCACCTCCCTATGACTTAAGATCTGTGATTGCTTTAGTTGGTTGGTATGTTTCCAATATGGTAAATGAGACTCTAATTATGTGGGAAAAAAAAGGAGACGAAAAACAAAAACATACAATTATTATTTCACTTTGCTTTACATTACTATGACAATTACTAGTGTCTCACTCATCCAGACCCTCTGACTATAATCACTGCCATGTCCCTGTCCTTAGCTTCTGCCTCAACGTAGCCTCAGCAGTTGCCTGTCTACTTCAAAATGGATCCTTGATATCTTTTCCTCTTCCTATTTACGTGATCTGAGGATTTCATCACTGTCAACCTATCTTCCACAATGAATGTGATTTATCAACTTATTCAAGAACACTTACTTTTGCATTCATCACACTGTTTATATATAGTCTAAGTGAAGTCATGGTTGTGTTAAACCTACCATAAAACAAACATATAACAAGGGAGCACACACATATAATTTGATGAAGTCTTTGAGTTGTATTCAAACTTCGTAATGGTAAGGTAATTCAAAAGCTCTTGATCAGACTTTCATAGTCATTGACAGTATATTTCATTCCTCATCAATGCAGAAAGTCTTCATTTGTGTCACATACTGTGTGTGTGTACATGTGTGTGTGTGTGTGTGTGTGTGTGTGAGAGAGAGAGAGAGAGAGAGAGAGAGAGAGAGAGAGAGAGAGAGAGAGAGAGAGAGAGAGGGAGAGAGAGAGAATGATTGTTTCTATACGTGTTGGACATTTAAATTGCTTTCTTGGGTCAGCTAGTTAGCTATTATAGTTAGTATTATAGAGAGCTGTGCTATTTAATATCAATTGCTGACATTATTAAATTATCAATCAAGTAATGCTTAGACTTCTGAATGGGTCTATGGAGATATTTTCTGAAAAGACTTAGGGGAGAAGAAAACACTTCCTTGGAGTAGTCAGCTGTGGCCCAGATAGAAAGATATATAAAGGAAAAGTCACTAGTTGTATCTTCTAGGCCTTCAAACCAGAATGTACAAGGAAGCATCTAGCTTCCTTCATTGAGCAGCAATGTTTATAGCTCTCCAGTTAGTAGACAACTATTGTTGGACTTCTCAGCTTACTGGTGTGAACTAGGCTCGTCAGTCACCATAGTCATATGCATTCATACTCTTGGTCTATTCAAAAGTTGAACCTGATTAATTTACTTTCCATAGCCAGGGACTCTTCAGTGGGCTATCTTTTCCATGCTATAGGTGGAAATCATCAACAGACCATTTGTCTATGAGTTACTGAGGAATTCTTGCTAGGCATTTACATATGTGTTAACTATGCTTCTGTGATCACCTTCATATATTCATTGACTCATTAAGCTATATTTGTAGGAAATTATTTTCTTCCTACATTGAAGATTTCTGTATTTGTGTGTGTACAAGTGTGTGTGTGTGTGTGTGTGTGTGTGTGAGAGAGAGAGAGAGAGAAAGAGACAGAGAGAGAGACACAGAGAGAGAGAGAGAGTTAACTCTATTTGGAGTTAACTATATTGACTTTGAATACCTGTGTTGAAACAGGATCTCAAGTAGGTTAGGATGACTTCAATTTAGCTATGTAGCAAAAACTTACTTAGATAACTCAGTCACATTTCTCCCAACTCCTAGTATCAAGAATTAAAGAAAGCACCATACTATTTAGCTTGCATAAGTACATGTAACATCTTTCCAGTAAAATTAGACAGGAATGAGAGGGTAGATGAAAGTGGGGTTGGGGTAGACAGAGAAAGAGACAGTGGAAGACAGAGACATACACGCAGAGAGAGAGAGAGAGAGAGAGAGAGAGAGAGAGAGAGAGAGAGAGAGAATAAAATGATATATTTTCAGAATTAAGTGATTACATTAGAGCAATAAATTTTCTGGACTTTGGTATGTGACTCAGCTGATTGTGTTTGTTTTTCAGGCATGAAAATATTAGTTTAGATATCAGAACCTATTTTAAAAAACACAAAACTAAATAAAGCAAAACAAAATAAAACATAATGGACCCAGTGGCTCTCTAAGAGTGAGTCCTATGTTCAGTGAGAGAAACTGTCTCTAAAGAAATACATAAATAGAATCAATTTAGAAATGGATTTTGATAAATCTTAACCTCTGGCCAGTGCAGGAGCCTAATGTATATACATGAAAGTGTCAAAACATACACACACATCAACCAAAAGCCAACAAACAGGTATTTTGATATAGTTTGCAGTGAATCTCACACTGTTACTAAAATAATAAAATGCAAAAATAAATAGCACAAAGAAGGGATCTCATTGATAGACACAAATTTGTTTAAAATTAGGATAAGTATGAAGCAATACAAAAAGCTGAACAAATCTTTGGAAGGAAAACAAGTAAATATGTACTCTACCTGATTTTACTAAGTTTTGACAAAGTAAATTTTAGTCTTGCTTAAAATCAAATATTTTGCAATCAGAGCTATTCCTCAGATTCCAGTGAACAGCCCGGTTGTCCTTGGCTTCCTCCACTTTGTGAATGGGGTACTTTGTTCTTTCTGCTCTGGGAATACGTTTTCCTGATGATATTTTCCTTTGGCTGGGAAATAGATTAAGGGCTTTTCTTCCTGGCAAACTCTTCTTTCAATTGGACACAACTACAGAACTTACTTAAAAGGGAGCTTTTATTTATTCTGGCACTCACATTTATCTCATAGATGTCTATAAACTTAAAAATTAGAGAAAATTCTAGACAAAAAGCTTTTAAGGGCACACCTGCAAACAAGTTGTCATTAATATATCCCAGAGGCCTGATGAACAGACATTTTTATTGTGAGACCACACACAAGAGAAATTTATAACAAGGCAAGATCCATTTGTTAAGGACATAGATGAGTACATTTAGCTTTAGTCCCAGCTCTCCCTGTTTTTCTGTTTAAAAAGATTCATTTTCAGAAGCACCAATATCCTGTTGTTTCTATAAATGATGATTGTCCTTGATTTCAGATACCATAGGATCTGAAGTTTGGATATTGTAAGTGTGAGGGAAAGTGAAACATGTTTTCTTCTAATCATAAAGTGTTTTACAGTTGCCTGTTGAGAAGGCCACATTTCTGCTCCTGGAAAATAAGTTTTAACCCTATAAACTCTTTTACTACAATGGGTATTTCCTGTTGTCTCCTTGGCAGATAGCAGGTTGGAGAGTGTTATAGTTAGTAACACTGACAGGTTGCAAACATTTGCCAAAGGAAAATGTATTAGACTGAAGTGGAACAGCTTGGCAGATAGATTTGCTTGGATTTTCTTGGAGTCTATAAACAAAAAGAGGGCAATCTCATGAGTAGTCTGTGAAAAGAAAAATGAATCCTTTTCCTAGCAAACTTTCAAAGTAGAATGACAAAATCTTTCAGGACGTAAATCATGTGTAAAAGGACAGTTTTGAATCTCTCTTCTCTAGGACTCTCCCACAGCTATATTTTTGTTGGAAGTATGGCTATGTTTTTTGTTTGTATACCAAAAGAAAACTTTTCAAATATACATGTGATCAGTTCTCACTAATAGACAAATTCGTAAACATCATTTCAGAGTGCTCATATATTTCCTCTGGAATAATAAGATTATTTGAAATTTTTAGAGTCAGACTTCTGTAATCAAAGGGCAAGAATTAAGGCCTTATCTCCTTTTCTTCCATAAATGACAGAATGAAAAACAGTAGTGCCTTTGTGTTTCTGAAAGAATACAATTCTTGATACAATTATCACAGAGCAATTGTAATTTTATTTATATTATAAGCCTCCTCTTGTGAAATATTCTCTTCCCCACAAAAAAGTTTCTATTCCAAGTTACTAGATGTATTTGTTCAAAGGAGAGTTTGTGTTATGAAATTTTTCCTTCTATCAAAAAATGAACATGTACTGATTGGGTCCATCCAATTGTAATCCTTTCTATATCCTTATGTGATATAAGAAAATTAAAATTGAGGTTTCTTTCTTTACAGTGTGAGGATTCTGGTACATATTACTCATGTATTTTCTGAAGTCTTTTGATGGTATCATTCATTCTTCTCCTATTTAGGCAACACTTAGTAGTAGCATGCCATCTCTCTGAAAAAAGGAAATCCCATCACTTTATAAACTAAATGTGACTTATAACCTGAATGTAATCTTTTCCAACAGGAGTCTGTAACTAACAGCTGTAACTCTGCTTCCTCTAACAGTAAGACTAATGCCAAACACTGATCCTCACTGCACAAATACAGAAATAACCAGAATGGTGAAAACTGAACTGTTGAAACATACCTTTTCACTGATTTCCATCTCATTTTCTCAATATCTAGTGCAAATGTAACAATGATATTTATAACTGAAATGGTAAATTCATTCTATGGGAAGAATTGCTTTTCCTGTTTTCTCCATTCATCTGGCCCTCAATTTTTTGCCTAAAGTGACTTTCAAAAGTCAACTATAAATAGCAGCATGAAAATATCAAAATCCTTCTCCACCCAGAGCCTCACTAAAGACAGAACTAAGTTCTGCAATATCTGAGTACATTTTTAGCTTAAGGAGGAAATGAGACAATTGAAATCATTACTTGGAAATGTTGACAAAAATACTGTGTTTACAGTACAATGTTCACAGAAAGCAACCGTTGAAAGTTAAATATAAGGGATTGGTGAAGGATTGAGTATAGGTAGGAAACATGAGCTGTAGCCAATGATATAAAGCTAATTGTTTATAGAGTTCCAGCGCTGTCATGGGATTTTTATTTTGATAATAAAAAAGTACATAAAAATACATGCAATAGTGAAATAAATCAAGTCCAGTGTAAAGCATAAAGTCTGCATCTTCCTTTTGGAATGGTTACTCTAGCTCTACAAAACTAAATCTTTTGGTTGTATAGTCTTTGTGTTTGGTTAGTCACACCATGCAATTTTAAAATAAAAAGAACAAATTAGAGTGGGAAAAGTAAGATGGGAAGATAAGGTAGCGAAGAATCTCTGTTACTATTTTTATACATTAACTACATCGCATGTGGGTAATCTATGGAGATTTGTAGTACTAGAAATTCACATCAATTTTAATCTCTAAAGTATTTATATGCATTTTTACATGTAGACCAAACAATTAACTTCATCTATGCTTCACATTTGGAAATGAATAGATTAGCATTTAATCATTATGTTTTAAGTAGAATTACTCTGGCATTTATGTTGTGCTTTCTTCTTCCCCATTTTAGTATAGACTATCAAGTCTCAATTCAGCAATTGGTCTTTGCCATTGAGAATTATTGATATGATCATGTTATTATTGTCTGTTAAAAACTTAATCAACAAGGAACGATAAAGCTTCTGAATGCATAGCTTTTTATCTCTTAGAAATTTGTCATTTATTTTGTAGGCATATGGATGTGAGATGAGTCTGTGTGTTATACATGTTTGCATGTATGTGCATGCATATACATATTAACAAGTGGATGTGGAAATGAGAAGGCTAGGTTGAATATTTTCTTCTTTCTTTCTCTATCTTATATATTGAGGAAGTCTCTCATTTCTGCTTAGTCTAGATAGCCAGCTTACATTGGGACTCTCCTGTCATACCCTCCTGTACGTGAGGCAGAATGCCATATGCACCCAGCATTTAGGTTCGATCCAGCCATTTCTTCACCCTAATACATTTTTTGATCTACTTTGTGATTAATAGCTAGCCTCCAACACAAATTTTTGGAAACATCCACCTAATGATGTCTATAACTACATGTGTATCTCTGTGACTACATGCATCTTTTTGAATTCTTGGTCTTAATGAATATCGTTTTTTTCATCTTTACATAAGAAACTATGGCAAGCACTGAGTCACTCACTTGCATTCCTAGCAATCAAAAAGTCTGTACAGGAACAAAGTGTTTACTATAGCCTGGGCTTCAATAATAAGATACTTTTTGAAGAAAGAAGTGAAAAAACAGAACAGGACATAAAAAAATGACAAAAGGAGAAAAGAAATAATAGAGGAAGAAAAAGGTGATGGACAAACAGAAAGGAGGAATGGAGAAAGGCAATCTTCCTCCACTGTCAGGTGGTATCCAAGCTCTAATGCTAACAACAGCATAGTTAGCTATTCAAGTCTGCACTTCCTATCTATCACTTGTATGTTTTGGTTTTGTACACTTCTGGGATTTCAGTGTCTTTGTTTATGCTTGGTGTCCCTACTTCTCAAAGTCTGTTTGATTTCATGGTGGCTGTCTCTCAGGAAATCAAAACACTAAGCTGACATCTTTCAAGCTTTAGGAAAGTATAGTGTCTGTCAGTTTCAAAAGAGTCATGGGGTGTAGACGGCACAGTCTGTCAGATTTATGACTGTCTACAAGGTGATCTAAGAAAATCAGGCAGATGCATGGACGTGAAAAATACTGTATTAGGTATTAGTAGTAACACTGAACTACGCAGCATAGGAATGATAGGAAATTCCTTATCTTTTTCTTACCAGATTTGGCAAACTTTTTCTACTTGCCTAAACAAGCAGATATTGATTAATCAGTTTCAGTTGTTTGTAATATAAAATTTTGGCTAATGCAATTTCACTAATTGATAAAGTCACATTTTCTTATTGTGAGAAATGGTAATTCTTAAAAGTCTTCTCCTCTCTGAGCTCCTCTTGAATTTAGTCACTTTTAAAATTTTTATTTGTAAAATTATAATATAATTACTACATTCTGCCTTCCCTTCACTCCCTACAAATCCTCCTGCCCTCTCTGCATCCCTCCATATCTTGGACTGTTTTGTTATTAATTCTTATTGCATGAATACATGTGCACACATACATTTTTAAATATAGCCTTTTTATTCTATATAATGTTATATATATAAAATTATACATCTCTGTAGTATATACAAATATAATTACGCATATATTTATTATATATTTTGTTTATATGCTTTAAATATAAATACTTCTCATTGTGTATAATGTTACATATATAGAAATGAGAGGGTTATATATGCCCATAAGTATAAAAACACATATATAAACAAAAATATATGTATAATAAAAAATATAATTATATATGTAATATTATACAGAATGAAGATATATGCATATATATGCACATGCACGAGCACACACACACACACACACACACACACACACACACACTGTAGGGCTGAATATTTGACCCTGGACAGCTAATTGGTGTGTTCTTTTCTGGAAAATACCACCTCACTTATTCCAGCTTTGCTCATATGCTGTAGTTCTCTTAACACACTGGGACTTCATAGGTATTTACTCATTTACTTTGAAATGTCTATCAGTGTTGTCTTTGCTCAGCATATATTTGGACACTCATGGTGGTGACTCTGGACATAGCTTCTGATTTTACTAGGAATCTTAATCTGACATTGAGCTCCCTGATGTTATGCCTCTTACAAGGTGTCTTCCCAATCTTCTCAATGTACTTTATCAAATGAAGATTACTTCTTTCAAGTAGTCACTTTAACACTACAAATATACTGTCTTAGGGGGAATATGTACAAGCAATGTATTACTTTCCACAAAAAATATTTTATCTACATGAACTCTGTGCAATCATCAATAGTCAAATATCGAAAACACCAAAAATTTTTGAGAAATGTAATGAACATTAAAACTAGTCAAAAGACTGGTTTTATTTTAATTAAAATTATTTTCATCTAATATATTATGATTATACTCTTTTCCTTACTGAACTAGTAAATCCTCTTGACTTTACTATCATAAAAGAACTCTTGGAGTTGTAACCTTCCTACATATCAAGATGTATTACAGAGCTATAGTAATAAAGCAGAAAGGTTTTGACATAAAAACAGTGTGTTTATCAATGGAATCAAATTAAAAGCACAAATAAGTACAGACACATGATTTTTTCAACAGAATAAACAGTAAATTGGAGAAAAGAGAATCTCAACAAACAATGCTGGTCAAACTTGATGGATGAATGTAGAACAATGAAAATCTATCTATTATCTATACTGCTGGAAACCTCAGCTCTAAGTTATGGACTTTATCACAGACCAGATACCCTGAATCTGATACAAGGGAAACCAGGACATAGTTTTAATTCATCAGCACAGGAAATCGCTTTGTGAAAAAGACAGTCTAGACACTAAAAACTACCTTCAAGCAATAGGACTACAGAAAGTCGAAAAGTTTCTGAACAGCAAATGACACCACCATTTAAGCAAAAATAGGAAATCTTTACATGTGATGGACAATTAGTTTCTAGAAGATACAAAAATACTGAAATATGAATATCAAGGAAATAAACAGTCTAAATATGTTGTATAGAACAGAGAATTCTCAAAATATGAAACACAAATAACTGAGAAATACTGTAATAACTATGGAAATTAAATTAAAATTACTTTGAGATGCCATATTACTTCAGAATGGCCTGGATCTATAAGTAAATGGCAGTAGACTCTGGTCACGATGCTGTGGTTGTACATACTTGTACATCCACTATAAAAATCAGAGAGTCACCTCCTCATAAAGATGGAAATAGGTCTACTTCAAGATCCAGTTATATCTTCTTGGGCATATACTGAAAGGACTATATTATATTACAAATACACTTGCTCAAATATGTTCATTGCTAATCTATACATAATAGTCAGAAATTAGGAACAGACTAGACTTCTGTTTATCCAATGATAAATGAATAATGACAATGTGGATTATACAATGGAAATGGAATCTTACTCATGTGTTAGACTAGTATAATTATGGAATTTGTAGACAAATGTATGAATCTGAAAACATTCATCCTGAATGAAGCAACCAAAACCAAGAACACAAATTTTATATACTTTCTGAAATAATTACACTAGATTTTAAGCTTTGATGCGTATTCTACAATCCATCAAACCATAGATGTGGGGTACCTATTCAGGAAAAAAAATGGATAGGAGAGGATCTCTCAGGGAAGAGTAAATACAATATTGTGTCATGAAGGGATAAAGTCCTTGCATGTATGTCATATGTAGTATCTTTTGCTAATGCTTTAAAAGCATGACTTAATCTTTTGGCACATACCTTCCTAGTTTGTGATACAAACTTATCATGCAAATAGCACATAATTATTGAGAATTTATATGTAGTGGCAACTGCAATTGTTATCCAAGAATATTTCTGTTGCATATTATTTTTTCAAAAGAAAAAAATGACACACATTGCTTTATAGTATGTTTTCTAATTGTAAAATAAAACATAAGTTTTTATTATACTATTATAATAAAACTTAAACATTAGTTCTTATGGGTAGTGTAACTAAATCATAAACCAACTTCAATTCTAGTAATAAAAAGTAGTGTAGTATTTTCAAAGGAAAATTACAACAGAAAATTGCCATTTGTCACTCCATCATGGTGGACTTAATTTTACCTTTCAACAGATAGAAATCTGCTCTTAATTTTGCCTATGGTGAGATGAGGAATAAGATTTTGTGCTGATAAGCAGACATAAACATGATAAATGTATGAAAATGAAATTTTAACATGACAATGTTAATTTAAATGTACTTGTGTGTTTGCTATTTAGTAAGTGAATTTTATGTGTTCATCCAGCCTTCAAAAATCTCTTCCTTCCTGCGTAGTCAAACTCTAACAGCTTCAAGGACCCCTTCATTGCTGATTATAAAACTTACCTGTCTGCTCATTTGCTGGCGTTAACCCTACATCTCTGTATAAATAACTTCCTTGCATGTTCAGTTGTCAGTTTATTTTTCTATTAATTAGATAATTTTTCCTACCAATCATCATATTCATATTGAATTAAATGTCTTTGTCTTCCATTTTCGTTGGACATAGGCCATAGAAGCACATCTGCTCTTCTCTTGCATACTGTTAAAGCCACACACTAATGCCTCTTACTCTCTTTTACATGATATATACTTGTCTCTTAGTGCAAATGCATGTCTAGCCATAGATTTCAGGGGAACTCCCTAAATTCAGCTTCTTTCTGATGACAAAGAGTTTGCTCAGAGTCATGACTAAATTCCCTAGGACCATGTGTGTCATAGTTACAGTTACCAAAAACAACTTGGAGAAGTAGGGTTTATTTTGCTCATAGTTCCATGTAGCAGTTCATCATGCAAAATAGGTGAGGGCAGGAATTCAGAGGCAGGAGCTTATACAAAGACCATGGAGAAGTGTCCCTTATTGTCCTGCTTTTCGTTGCTTGTTTACCTTGTTATCTTTACAGCACACAGGACCACCAGCCCAGGAGTCTCCCCACCCAGGATGGGATGGATCCTTAAAAACTTCTCATATCAGTCATTAAGAAAATGTTGTACAGGCTTGTTTACAGCCAGACGTTATGAAGACATCTTTTTAAGTTGGGTCCCCTCTGATGACTCTAGTTTCTGTCTAGTTGACATAAGACTAGGCAGTATAATATGTACTGAAAAGCAAAGTCTCCTTACTGTTCTGGATGCTTTAAGTCCAAGATTAAGATGTCAGTAGGGCTGTCTTATAAGAACTGCTATATCTATGCTTTGCTTTTTCAGTGACTAGTTATGGTTATTCTTGTGTGTCTGAACTGAGATAGAAAGAGTGATTTAAAAGGATGGAGAGAGACAGACACAGAGAGAGAATAAAGGAGAGTCAGAGATAAAGAGAGGCAGTAAGAGAAAAGCAGATAGGAGAAATACTTTTGTAAAACTGTAATACTAACTGGTGCATTATATCCACGTTGAATTAAATTTAACTTGCTGCTTACAGATCCTGTCTATAATTTGATAGTGCAGAATAACCATATGAAGCTGAGAGAGATGGGATTAAACTCAGTCTATAATCTTTTCTTATCCTCAGTATTTACAATACTGTGCTCTTGTTTGACAGGAATTCAATAATCACATAAATCTAAACTCTCTGTGTCAACTATGGATAAATCTGGGCTTTAAATCATCCTTTCTATGCTTATTTCTACTTGTACTGGATTTCCTTGACTCTATATGGAATCAGAGTTTATTAGTAGTACAGTATTTTGATAGTAATAATATTATCTTGAATTTATTCACTGTATATGAAATTGATGCTTTCTTAGGCCAATAATAGTGTTCTATGTATTTATGTGTGTATATATAATCTAAGTAGAATAAAAAATTAATGTAGAAAGATCTATACATGTTTGTTGAGTTTTCAGTATTAATTTAGAATTTTAAGAAATATTTTTCAGGTACTACTGAAAGAAATTACAGTCATATTTTTCTTCATGTAGAACATAGATATTAAGAATGGATTTTTGAAAACCTAAACAACATTATAAGAACATCTTTATATTTGCTTATTTGAGTTCCTTAGCCTACGCATACAGTATAATTCTCAATATGAAAGTGTACAACCAAATAGAACACAGATAGTCTCTATATAAGAATTATACACAATGACTTTAATGCATTCAGTCTCTTCTTGTTTCTTTCTATCTTATAATTTTATACCACTGACCCATTCTGCTATGTAGAAATCCTCTATATTTTCTGTTTGCTTTTTCAGTGTAGAAAAGAACTCTATTTTCTCCTGTTTTATCATACCTTTCAAAGAAAGTACATATTCCCTTTATTTTGAATTATTTAAACATACATGTGTTGAAGCAAATACCTTAGAAATTATAATTTTCTTCTGGTTCAAAGTTCAGAAAAGTTTTTATTGATCAAAGGGCTTTTTAAAAAAAATCTGGGATAAAGAAAGGAATGATTAACTTAATTGCTGTTTTAAAAGTTTCCTAAGCTTAGGTTTCCTTTCTTACCATGTTTAGCTGCACTTCCACATGTCATCTGGCTTTACTTACATTGCCCTGTGGGAACTGGGGTTCACAGAACCAGAATAAACATGCTGGTAATACAGCTACTTCTATTGCTACGAGTAATAAAGTACCATTGATTTGTGACCCAGACAGAATTTCATGTTTTTTTTACCAGCTTCTACTGAACTGATTTATTGACTTAAATTGGTAGAAATTCAGACTCATGGAGTGCTGTGCTCTCATGCACTGCTCAATAATATGCTTCCTTTATTTTTCTGCTTAAAATTATCTTGCAGACTTTATTATATGACATGTAACTCAGCTTCAATAATTCTACATATGCTTGTTATTTGTAGGAGTCTGGTTAAACTGAATGACAAAATATCATAGGTACTATGTCTTTAGCAACAGAATTTTATGTTGTCACTGTTCCTTGAGGGTCATATTCCAAGATAAAGGCAAGGCAGCTTTGGATTGTAGAATTTTATCACATGGGTTTCCTCATATGTTCTTTGATAAATATATATGTTTTTTCACCTGACCTTTTCTATGAATGCACAGGATTTGTCTATAGTCCTTCATTATGTTTCCACATCCTCGGGAACTTCCTTTTTTATGAGAACACAGTTTGATGATTTAAGGTGACAAATTCATGAACACAGTTAAAAAATCTATTGTATAAAATGTTGATAATATTGGTTCATTGGCCATGAGATTTTGCCAAGGACCAGTGTTGTGGTAGAAAGGCATTCTTTGGAAAGCTTATTTGGGGCCACAAAATAAATGACTCAAAACCAGTGTAGTGGAGTGAAAACTGAAAGTCTTGTGTTCTGCTCAAGACAGCTCTCTAGAGATCTCCAGATAGTTCAAATTTTGCTAGAAAAACAAACTCTAAAGAAGCTGTGTTTGCTTTAAAGCTGTCTAAGCAGTTCTCTCTCTATAGCTCTCTCTTGTAGACCAAAGCCCAGGCTCTTATTTACATATCAAGTCATTTACTCCAGGTTCACTTTTGATTATCCCACAAATCAGCATTTTATGACCTTAGCACCTCAGTTCTTAAAAGACGGGGAATACACTTTTTTAACAGAGCAATCAGTTCAGAGATCTGCCTGCCTTTGGAAGCACAGACAATAAGTTATCTGGGTGGAATCCAGATCTCAGAACACCATTTTTGCCACATTTCAATCTAAACTAGCTCTGTTCCAGGCTGATCTTGAACTCAGGAATCTGCCTGCCTGTATTTGTAAACTTAGCTCCATGGGAACTTGCCCTGTGATCAACACTCTCTAAATCTTTTTATCCCCTTCCCAAATATCTGTCTGACAAGCTGGCATGTAGTGCAGCAAGCAACTTGTGTTCTTTTAGGGGGTTCCATGAAACCCCTCATATAATTCACATTGCATCCTTATATTTTGCATTGTTGAGAAATCATATATATATATATATATATATATATATATATATATATATATATATATATATTTGAACTCATGGTTTGAGAATTCTTTCCAAGAGTCTTTTGTTTGTTTTGTTTTTTTGGTTTTTTTTTGTTTTTTTTTTTTTTGTTTTTTGATTTTTCGAGACAGGGTTTCTCTGTGTAGCCCTGGCTGTCCTGGAACTCACTCTGTAGACCAGGCTGGCCTCGAGCTAAGAAATCCGCCTGCCTCTGCCTCCCAAGTGCTGGGATTAAAGGCGTGCGCCACCACCGCCCGGCTTTTCCAAGAATCTTAGGGCTGTCCTGAAAGCCTCAGCATTTGAGAGGATGGTTTTCAAATGGCATACAATCTAAAGCCAGGACATAAGTCAGGTGTAGAATGATAAGTCTTTTCGTTAGGGCAGATGACAATGTTCTATTTTATTGATAAAAAATGATGGACTGGGTGTTAGTTCTATCCTGTACTTTATAAATTAGAAAATGGTAATAGTTGTGCTGAATTTATATTTGGAGAGAATTTTTTTTTATTTAAAGAGAAAGGGTGATATGTGTTAGATCTTTTCCTATTCAATCTATTTAAATAATAGTGCAGCAAGAGGCCTGTTATAGGACAGGAAAAAGGAAGGCAGAGCTATTAGATGCAGAGACAGAGAGACTCAGGAGAGAGAAAAAGGAAGCAACGTGGAGGGCGACAGACAGGATGATCCAGATTTAGCGTGACTTTAAATAGCCACAGGTAGATATAAAACCATATATGGCTAGAGTAATTGGGATAACTTTTCTAATGTAGATAGACAGCTTGTATCATTAACAATTGGTTCTGAAATTATTGTGTGGACAGCTTGTGAATTGAAAATTTATTGGCATATAAGTCTGACTGGCTTTAAGAGTTTTGATTTTACTGGGTTACTCAGAATTTTGATAGCTAACTGCGAGGTGGACAGTCAGTGCATGAAGCTGGTGTGGCAACTACCTGTCAAGGGAACTCAGGAGCTCTGGACCAAAGGGTCTGCCGAGATGAAACACCCCGCTAGAGCCATGTGACCTGGAGGTGCCCTGCATAACACAGGAACTTGCTGGTCATTTTAATATCTCCTGCAACAACTGGTCATGAATTTTCTTTTTTCTTTTTTTTCTTAAAAGTTGTTCTTAATATAACAATATTACTCCTATTTTATCAATGCTTTTATATAAACTTGCTAAGTAGCTTGATTCTTTCTTTGGTCTCCAGAGTGTTATATATTAGATCTTGGCTTAGCTACAAGTTGCACTTCCCCTCTCAAATAATCTCTCTTATGTACCTGTATAGAACTAATCAAGGGTATTGAATATGCCTGGTCCAGGGAGTGGCATTGTTTAGAAGTATGGCCCTGTTGGAGTAGGTGTGTCACAGTGGAAATGGGTTTTAAACTCTCATACGAGCTGTCAGGAAGTCAGTCTTTTTTTTCTTTTTTCTTCTTTTTAAATTTTCTATATTTTTTTTATTTACATTCTAAATGATTTCCCCTTTCCCATTTCCTCTGTCCCCGAAAGTCCCATAAGCCACTTTCCCTCCCTCTGTTCCCCATTCAACCCCTCCTTGCTTCTCTGTCATGGTATTCCCCTACATCCAGTCTTTCCAGGACAAGGGGTCTCTCCTTCTGTCTTCTTGGAAATCTATTGATATGTGAATTGCATCTTGGGTATTATGAGATTCTGGGTTAATATCCCCTTATCAGTGACTGCATACCATGTGTGTTCTTTTGTGATTGGGTTACCTCACTAAGATGATATTTTCCAGATCTGACCATTTGCCTAAGAATTTCGTGAATTCATTGTTTTTAATTGCAGAGTAGTATTCCATTGTGTAAATATACCACATCTTCTGAATCCATTCCTCCGTTGAGGGACATCTGGGTTCTTTCTAGCTTCTGGCTATTATAAATAAGGTTGCTATGAACATAGTGGAGCATGTGTCCTTATTGCATGCCCGGGAAGCCTCTGGGTATATGCTCAGGAGTAGTATAACAGGATCCCCTGGGAGTGTCATGCCCAGTTTTCTGAGGAACCGCCAGACTGCTTTCCAGAGTGGTTGTACCAGCCTGCAATCCCACCAGCAGTGCAGGAGTGTTCCTCTTTCTCCACATCCTCGCCAACAACTGCTGTCTCCTGTGTTTTTGATCTTAGCCATCCTGACTGGTGTGAGGTGGAATCTCAGGGTTGTTTTGATTGGCATTTCCCTATGCACCTAAAGAAAATCAGCCTTTTCTTAACAGCCTTCAGATAAAGATGTAGAACTCTCAATTCTTCCTGCACCATGTCTACCTGGACATTGCCATGCTCCTACCTTTCTGAAAATGAACTGGACCCTGAACCTGTAAGCCAACTCCAATTAAATGTCCTTTTAAGAGTTGCCTTTGTCATGATGTCTGTTCACAGCAGTAAAAACCTAATAAGACAAGAATATAGTCCATCGTTCTCTAAAATTAAATTTATATGTACCAAGGTGTAAAATAAAAAAATATATTTCCTATCAAAAACTTCATAGCAGTAATTGGCATACAGCTTTTCTATATTTCTTATTGATTTAAAAAATAGATTTTTTTATTTTCTTCCATGTTTTATGTATGTTTTTAGCTTTGTATATTTAGATCTTTGTATTCACAGTTTTCTTGATCAAAATTCTTTTTATCAGAGGACTCCTGTCCCAGACAGTTCCTAGGCTCTTGTGTCGTCAGAGTTTCCAGCTGTTTTCTTTGAGCATCTGGGGTGGTCCTACCTGTGCTGCCCAGCCTCTCTGCGTTTCTGAGTGTTTAGCTACCTCCATGCATCCGGTGGATATGGTACACGGTGGCAGAGGGTGGTCCCAAGCTGGAGAAGGAAACCGGAGTGTTCACACTGGTCAGACTGGCTAAGATAAAAAACTCAGAAGCCAGCAGGTGCTGGAGAGGTTGTAGAGAAAAAGGAACACTTCTCCACTGCTGGTGGGATTGCAAGCTGGTACAACCACTCTGAAAATCACTTTGGTGATTTTCAGAAACCTGGGCATAATACTACCAGAAGACCCTGCTATACCATTCCTGTGCATATACCCAGAGGATTCCCCAGCGTGTAATAAGGACACATGTTCCACTATGTTCATAGCAGCCCTATTTATTATAGCCAGAAACTGGAAAGAACCTAGATGTTCCTCAACGGAGGAATGGATACAGAAAATGTGGTATATTTACACAATGGAATATTATTCAGCCATTAAAAACAATGAATTCATGAAATTCTTAGACAAATAGATGGAACTGGAATATGTCATCCTTAGTGAGGTAACCCAATCACAAAAGAGCACACATGGCATGCATTCACTGATAAGTAGATATTAGCCTAGAAGCTTGGAATACCCAAGACACCCTTCACATATCAAATGATGCCCAAGAAGGAGGAAGAACAAAGTATGGATCCTTGGGTCCTTTGTAGAAAGGGGAAAGAAATACACAAAGAAGGAGATGCAGAGACAAAAGGTAGAGCAGAGTCTGTGGGAAAGACCATCCAGACACCACCCCAGACACAAAACCCACACACTGTTGTGGATGTTCACAAGTGCTGGCTGACTGGAACAGGATACAGCTATCACCTGGGAGGCTCTCCTAGTGCATGGCAAATACAGAGGGGGACACTTTCAGCCAGCCATTGAACTGAGCACAGGGTCCTCAATGCAGGAGCTAGAGATAGGACCCAAGGAGCTAAAGGGGTTTGCAACACCACAGGAGGAACAACAATATGAGTCACCCAGCACCCCCAGAGCTCCCAGGGACAAAACCATCAACCAAAGAGTACACATGGAGTTACCCATGGCTTCAGACACATAGGCAGCAGAGGATGATCTTGTTAGATACCAAAGGGAGGAGAGGTCCTTCATCCTGGAAAGACTTGATGTCGTAGTGTAGAGGAATACGAGAACAGGGAAGTGGGGGAGTGTTGACTGGGGAAGGGGAGATGGCTTATGGGATTTTCAGGGGAGGAAGAACCAGGAAAGAGGGCAACATTTGAAATGTAAATAAAGAATATATCTAATACAAAAATTCTTTTGGTCACTACTAAGTTTCGTTGTTTATGCTTACTGTTTAAATCACACTTACCCATTATATTTATGACAATACAATACTTCAATTTATTTAATAGAACTGTCAATATACTTGAAATGATCAATTGGAAGGAGAATTGATTTATTTTGTCTTAAGAGATTTGGAGGCTTCAGTTCATGATCTAATGGATTCTGTTCTTTTAGGCCTAATGCAAGACTATAGCTTACAGCTGCCTGAATGTAAAAATAGAAAGCGTTCAATATCACAATATTCTTTTCAAAAGCAGAGTTCCGTTCTTCTAACTTTTATGCAAATCCATACCGCTTACCTATACCACCTATGGCCATAAAGAATTACAGGTTGATGACCAAGCTTTTATTACCTAAGTATTTAGGTGACATTTAATATCCAAACTACAGCAATGTTTATGGAAGAGAAAGTATTCTTTTACTTTATAAACTATATAGTTTTATTTTCATTTACACTGATCCCTATAGAAATAGTTTTCTAATACAGCTTCTAAGTTCTTATAGTAGTCTTTTTTTACATATTTATTTTGAGATACTTTGAAATAGATTTCCTCTGTGAAAAGAAAATTCTCTGTCTAGAATGTTTTCTTTAATATGCCTTGGGATTTAATTAAAGTAGATTAGGTGAAATGACAAGAATCTTTATGAGAAAACATCAAATTACATTGGCTTGATTTTGAAAATCATTAAAGAAAACATTTTCATATAATATGGACCCAATATTTGACTCTTTCTTTTAAGGCATTGATTAATAGGAGGTGATTTATTATTAATTAAAATGTCAAGTAAAGTAAATGACATGGTTGCCATTATTCTTTTTCTAATCAATGAAGAGAGTTAATATTTGTTAGATAATTTTTTCTCCATTTATTTTCAATAACTCAAGGGTTACAAAGAGCATACCAATTTTCCTATATAATACTTTATTTTTGCCCCTATTCACATGGGACATCTTTATCTATCAAAAATACTGAATATTTAAAACAGACTTCATATGTTTTCATTTCTTGCAGGAAGTAAAAACTCATTTTTAAACATTGTTCTGGGCTAGAAAATACTCCCTCTGATTCTAGAGTTTAAAGATCATAGCTATTTGAAAGTACTAGCTTTTGCAATTTAACGTATATCTGTAGTTGACATCTATCTAAAACGTGGACTGATATCTGCCTACAGATATTGAGTCTCAGGAATGTAGAAGTAAGTGAGCAACAGCTATTATTTAACCTAGAATGGACTAAATATAGAGTTATTTTCTTAGGATCTTCCTATATGTGCAACTGCAGATATAACAGAAGTTTCATTAGGAGAACCTTAGGAGAAGTTGCATGCATTTTTTTAAAGTAGTTTGTAACTCTATATTTATACTGGCCAAGTGAATATTATAATATGATAGTAGAAGGCAAAGTCTGGTTTGGCTCTTCAAAGATGAACAATAGGTGGTATCTTGGAGACTTAGTTAAAGAAAACATTGTATTTTGCTAAATTTATTAATATTGTAGAAATATTTTTTTTCTTTTGGTCCCTAAAGGAGTGTCTTAATTTTCTAGTTAAAATGTTTAGATTATTAATGTACAGATATTTTAGCACTTCTGAGAGCAAATACCAACCAACCATTTCTGCAAAATTACTTCATGCAGAATCTTGTTACCAGATTTGCCTGACACATGATTTGTTAATTGTTTCAAGTGAATGATTGATTAACATTTGCTTCTTACATATGAAAATAAAATACTTCACATTTTTGGTGATATGTTTATGCTGGCAAATATAGTTTTTCAGTCATGCATGGATATAGGAGAGTAGTGACTGAATTTAATTCTAACTGCTTCACTTCAAATCTAAACCATCAATATAGTGGAAAGTCCAAACTGGTTTTGTAAAATATACTTATTCCCCATGTTGCTTGAATTTTGACAAATCTTAAGTTCATAAAACATGACTGTAATTTAAATATACTTGTAACATCATCTCACAGGGCTCAGAAACCAAGAGTCATGGTAAAAATGAATATCAATTAAAGTGAAGTATTTTTAAAATTTCAATATTTCTCCCTTCCCTTTGTACAGAGAATATTTTATGAACTGTATGGATGTTGTACCTGTCATTAAAACGCTGACTGACTTGTAAATTTAGGCAGGAAATAGAATGTGGGATATCCAGTAGGGTGTTTGAACTCTGGGATAGAAAGAAATGTGGGAATTTGCCTTGGGGTATAAAGGAGGATAGACACATTAGAGTAGAGGTAACCAACCATGTGGCAGAACTTAGAATAATTGGATGATTAACTTAAAAGCTAGAGGATAGAGCCAAAGGTTATGGCCAAGGTGTTTGCAAATATAATACAGTTTTCTGGAAACAGGGACATGAGAGGAAAAATAACTCTTAACAAATGACGCACTGAACATGGTTCTTGAATTGCAGCTTAAAGCTTGACAATTCACTGGTGAAAGGCATTTTCTTAGCCAAAGTGCAGGAAACCAAAGATAAGCATATTTCAGAGGCACACCTCTTTAAGAAGCCACAGCCATGCAACAAGCCTGCAGAGGGTAAAGAACCAAGGCTGTGTTGAGGTCTCTCTTGGACCAGAGCCTGACGGAAAAGTATCTGGGATTCCTCCTAATCACAGCAAGGTTAAAATTACTCTCTAGCAAGTTAGACAGTTCCTGGGAAAACAACAGTCCAGTTTGGAACTACATAGGTGTAGAGCTACACAGAAGCTTGGTGGATTGGAGAGGCCTGGCAAGAGTTGACAGAAGTTAGATCCAGGAGCACTGAACATAGGGCAAGGCTAACAATTGTGTGAGATACAAACTGAGAAGCCCTTGGCATCTGAACTGGTTAGGTATTGAGTTTGAAAGATAATAAAAGAAGAAAGCAAAAATACATATTAGAATTCACGCATACATATGAATAATTTAAATTCAAAATTGATAAATTTCAAGATATAAGGCTTATAAAGTTGAGGGACACAATCACACAGAGGTTTTGGTATTTGTCCAATGTGCTTTTGAATAGTTACAAGATAGAAATAGAAAAAATATCATATTAACAATTATGAGTATGATCTCATTAGTAACCCTTGATTTTACCTTACTTACCATTTTGATTTTCTATGTCTTCACAAAGGAGAAAGCTTAAGAGAAAAAAAATACAAAAAGTTAGAGATCAGAGAAAAATGCTAAAATATAAGAGATTAAGCAAAAGAGAAGTGGGGACTGTTCAGGCTGCCAATTGCTTGTCTCATTTCTATAGTTTTGGAAGCTGCTTGCCTGTATTTCATGTACCTTTAGGCAATATTTATTCCTTCTTTGGACTCTGATGGTGTTGAAGACTAAATAGTTATAGTCTCACATAAAAGTCTAAGTTGTTTAATATTTAAGTAACTGTTTTAAGGTCTATGTAAGTTATGATAAGAATTATTTAGACACAAATCTCTGAACTCTCCAAGATAAAATAGATAATCCAATCTTTCTGGAAAGTTGCCATTATATATGAGCTAAATGTTGTGAATATAATTTTACCTGATAGTTTCATACTTGTTATTATAGTGTATAGTTCATTATAATTAGAAAAAGGGTGCCTGTTGAACTAAAAGGAGAACTTGTAGAGATAATCCCTTGTGTACTGTATGGATGTAGCAGCTGTCAATGAAATGGCGATTGGCTTATATGCTTAGTCAGGAAATAGAAGGTGAGACATCTGGTAGGGATATTGAATTCTGAGATAGAGAGAAATGTAGAGATTCACCCAGGGATATGGAGGAGGACAGATGCACTAGAACTGAACCAAGGTAACCAGCCATGTTACAGAACATAGAATAGAATAATAGGATTATTTATGAGCTAGTCAAGAAACCCACATACGATTAAAATGAACAAAAATGAATCATAAAAGGCATATGTTACATCATATTATATGCTTAATTGTGAAAGCTTAGTGCAATCTTTGGCTAGTTTACATGTTCTTCTGAGCACAAAAGAATTGCTGCCCAGATTGTTCTTCTCACACAAAGCATTTTTAAAGATGCAAGATTTGTAATGTTCTTTCCAGTTTGTTAGTTCTCTTCCTTTGTTTTAATGGATAAACAATCAAAAAAGGAAAACAACTGGAATTTCCACAAGGATCTTCAAAAGTCTGATTGTGGATAAACAGTTCAACAACAGAGTGTAAGAAATGGTTTGTTTCTTCTGCTAATAGAAGGATAATTGATTTTTAAAGTTTTTTTTCTTTTTTTAAAATTTTTTTATTAGGTATATTCTTTATTTACATTTCAAATGATTCCCCTCTTATTGTTTCCCCCCCTTCCCAAAAGTCCCATACGCCCTCTTCCCTCCCCCTGCTCCCCAACCAACCCACTCCTGCCTCCCCTTCCTGGTATTCCCCTACACTGCCACATTGAGCCCTTCCAGGACCAGGTGCCTCTCCTTCCTTCTTCTTGGTATCCTTTGATATGTGAATTGTTCCTTGGGTATTCCAAGCTTCTGGGCTAATATCCTCTTATCAGTGAGTGCATATCATGTGTGATTTTTTGTGAACAGTCATCTCACTCAGGATGACATTCTCCATTTCTACCCACTTGCCTAAGAATTTCATGAATTCATTGTTTTTAATAGCTGAGTAGTACTCCATAGTGTAAATACACCACATTTTCTGTATTCATTCCTCCATTGAGGGACATCTGGGTTCTTTCCAGTTTCTGTCTATTATAATTAAGGCTGCTATGAACATAGTGGAGCATGTGTCCTTTTTGAACGTTGGAGAGTCCTCGGGGTATATGCCCAGTAGTGGTATAGCTGGGTCCTCAGATAGTATTATGCCGAGTTTTCTGAGGAACTGTAAAACTGGTTTCCAGAGTGGTTTTATCAGCTTGCAATCCCACCAGCAGTGGAGGAGTGTTCCTCTTTCTCCACATCCTTGCCAGCACCAGCAGTTCCATGTGAGAATTATTGAAAGAGGAAAGGGCAAGGTGGTGGCAGAAAGAAAAGGAGGGAGGGAAAGAGAAAGAGAGAGAGAGAGAGAGAGAGAGAGAGAGAGAGAGAGAGAGAGAGAGAGAGAGAGAGAGAGAGAGAAGGGGAGCGTTCTTTATATATGGATGGTGGTGTGGTCACAGGTAAAGGTGAGAGGTGAGTCAAATGGATTCTGGGAATATGATGACTGTTGCCTTGGCAACAGGTGTACAGGTCTTGCTGTCCCCTATGTGATGTCACAGGTTTCAGTGGTCCCGATACCAACATTCCTCCCTTCTTATTATAAAGAGAAGAAAAAAGGGGAGGGGAAGTTTATGGTGAAATGGAATGAGGATATCATGTCTAGGGGCATCAACAATTTTGGAGTGGAGCTGACTTTCACCATTGTGGTCCACTTGGTAAATGTTTGCATCATGTTCCTCTGAGGACAGCAGCTCTTCTGTGGGTAGTGGTTGGTAATCCTGTAACAGGAACTGATTAACAGTTTGGTTAGAAAATTTTTGGATTTGTCTTTTGAGAAATGTAGAAACAAGATTAGTGAGGCAGGGAGCAAATAATAACACCAGAATGATGACTAGAAAAGGCATTACATAGGGAGTATCCACTTCCATATAGGGTTTTCGAAAATCGCAGAACTGGAGGTCTCATGTTCCCTTACATTCTTTATGTCTGACTGTAGCTCCTGAATTTTATTTCTCACTATACTGGAATGGTTGACATAGAAACAGCATTCTTCTTGGAGCAACAGGAAAAGACAACCTTCTTAAACTTTCAGGATGTCTAGTCTGTGTCTATTCTGAAGTACCACAGATGCCAAAGAATTGATCTGCTGCTGGAGAATAAGCAGAGTTTTAGTCATTTCTTGAAGATCACTTTTAAACCGGGAAGTGAATATATTATATTATGTCATGGAAGTCATTTTCCCTGCATCTCCAGTACCAACACCTATGGCTAGTCCCCGTAGTGACCAAGAGTGGCATGACCTGAACTGCCCTCTTATATTGGGCAGCTATCATATCTACAACTGGGATTGGCAGTGACTCATTTTCCTGGATTAGTCCTAGTTCAGAGAAAAGGAGTACCAATGCTCACACTCCTGACCTGCTCATGGGAAGGCAATTATATACCTGAGTGCCACAAATAATTTATATGTTCTGGACTGCAGGACATTGTGGCGTATATGATATATCAAGGGTTATGTTTCTATTGCAGTCTAGGGAGCTTAGTGTTCTTACAGAACATGTCCTGGAGGTCTTTAAACAGTTTGCCATGTCAAAGAGAGGGGTAGGGGTAAGTCATGGCAACACTGGAGTCAGGGCAGCTGACAAAAAGTAAGGTAAGGTTCAGTCCATTGTCCTTAAGGCAGAAGCATGGCAACATCCAGGCAGGCATGGTGCAGGAGGAGCTGAAGGTTCTACATCTTTTTTCCAAAGCAATCCAGGAACAGACTGGATATCCTCAGGCATCTAGGAGGAAGATCTCTAAGACCAACCCCACAGTGACACACTTCCTTCAACAAGGCCACACCTTCTAAAGGTGCCACTCTCTGCGATGATCATATACAAACCACCACTTTGCACTCCCTGGCCCCATAGACTTTTTGAAACATAAGTCTATGGTGGCCATACCTAAACATATCACAATGCAAAATATATTTAGTCCAACTTCAAAAGTCCTCACAGTCTATAGCAGTCTCAACAAAAGTCCAATGTTCAAGATCTCTTCTAAGATTCATCCAGTCACTTAACTGTAATCCAAAGCAAGACAGGAAACCAGTTGGACAAACTCCAAACTCTGCATCTCCATGACTGATGGCAAAGCAGTCTTCAGGTCTTCAACTCCTTTTTCATCTTTGTTGACTGCAACAAAGTTCTTTCTCCTGGGCTGGTTCCACTCCCTGTTAGCAGCTTTCCTGTAAAGCATACTGTGGTTCTGGCATCTCTAACATCTTGGGGTCCCCAAGTCAACTTCAGCTTCACAGGTTCTTGTTCCAATGTCTAAGTTCCACACATGATCTTCTGTGCATCTCCAAAGGGCTGGTGTCACTTCTCCAGCTCTGCCCTCTGTAGCACTCTAAGTTCAGGTTAATCCATTCTGCTGCCACTGCTGTTTTTGGTGGTCATCCCACGGTACTGGCATCTCCAATATGCTGGGATATTCCACTGAAACTAGGGTTTACCAAAGCCTCTCATAGGCTATCTTCATGGTACCAAGCCTCAACTCCTTTGCAAGACCCCTTCAGTCCTGGACTGTCAACTATAACTGAGACTGTACTTTTACCATTGACCTTCCATGGACTCTCACAGTGCCAAGCCTCAGCCGTTCTTCATGATACCTTCATGCCTTCAAAACCAATACCACCTGGGTGATTATTACATATTAACAAGTACAGCTGCAGCATGAGGTATGACCTTGCCGATCTCTGGAATACAGCTTCTTTGTGATCTCAGAAAACACTTCCCAGAAGATTACACCTCAATGATGCTGGTCTCTTCTTAATCACTGCCAATTTTTTAGCTCCAGCTAACCAGCATCAACTGTCCCAGTAGTCTCCTTCTCCTCTTGAATTTAAAGCCAGAGACATATGGCCAAAGCTGCTAAGTTCTGCTGCTTGCAGGAGCTGGAACATTGGCCCCCCTGTTCTATTACATTATCACTAGCTTCCTTTTTTCCAACTTCTTCACTGCCTAAGCTTGGCTGACCTAGATCTTGCTCCATGGACTGACTTTGAATTCAGAGATCTGCATGCCTGTCTCCTAAGCACCGGGATTAAAGATGTGATCCACCAAGCCTGGATTTAAGTTTTTCTTCACCTAGAATTTGCTCTGTTCTAGGCTGTCCTTGAACTCGGAGATTTGCTTATCTTTGCCTCCTGTGATCAAAAGCTTGTACTACCACAGCTGGGCCCAAATTTAGCTTGGTGGAATCTTGCCCCAAGGTCACCACTTCCTTAATTCAATTTAATATCCTTGAATTCAGTTCCATTTCACTTCCTTGAGCCCCTTTAATTCTCAAACTATATATTTTGTGTTTTTTCTTTTTAAGCTTGCTATGTTTGTTCAAAATGTTCTTCATCAGACTTAAGCAGAAAACAAAGTCTCTGTTGGGCTTTTTTGAAACTTCCTTTGTCGATGCAATTAATAAAAATCTTTTGACCTTAGCCTTAGGCAGTCTCATTAGACAATGGCAAAAAGCAGCCATGTTCTTCATCACAACATCACAAAACAGTCTCTTGGTGGCATATTAAAGTTCTTCTCCACTGAAACCTCTTGGACCAGCAGATCTACATAGTTTAAATGACCTTCAGAACCACTGTCTTTCATATTCCTACTAAGCTAGCCCATTAAGCCCCACTTAAATCATTCCATGCCTTTCCAATTCCAAAGTCCCAAAATCCACATTCTTCCAAACAAAAGCACGGTCAGGCCTATCACAGCAATACCCCAGTCGCCGGTACCAACTTCTGTCTTAGCTAGGGTTTTACTGCTGTGAACAGATACCATGACCGATGAAACTTTTATAAAAGACAACATTTAATTGGGGCTGGCTTATAAGATTAAAGGTTCAGTTCATTGTCATTAAGGAAGAAGCATGTCAGCATCCAGGCAGGCATGGTGCCGGAGGAGCTGAGGGTTCTACAATTTTTTCCAGAGGAAGCCAGGAACAGACTGGGAATTCTCAGGCATCTAGGAGGAAGATCTCTAAACCCAACCTCACAGTGACACACTTCCTTCAACAAGGCCACACCTTCTAAAAGTGCCACTCCCTGGGAGGATCAGATACAAACCACCACATGGGGCAAAGGAATTTTTTCCTTAAGAGGTCAGAAATGATAGGCTTAAGTCCCCCGAGGCTCTGCAGAGAGAGAGAGGATATTGAGCTTGGGTGCTGTACCTGGTAGAGTCCAGTAACTAGATGACAATGGGGGAATGATGTTTAACAACAGAGGGGTTCTGGATGTCCCAAACTCAGAGGTCCATCTGTGAAGCTGGTGAAAGAAACAACATATTAGTGTTAGTAGGTTGACTGGCTAGAGGAAAGAGCAGAGAAACTGCTGGTGAGCTTGGGTTCAGGTGAGTGGGGGGGTGGAAATCAAGGAAAATAGAGGCTCCCAACTTGGCTAAAAGATCCCTTCCCAATAAGGGAACAGGACATGTTGGCATGACCAGAAAGGAATGGGTGAGGGGTACACCCTTAAAAAGGTAACTAAGTGGTGGGGTTTGATAAGGAAGACAAGATTGTTCTCCTATCCCAACCATAGGAAAATGAGAAGGTGAAGTGGGTCCCCAAAACTCCGTCAGGACCAAGTAAGTGATCCCAGTGTCCAAGAGGAAGGAGATAGGTGGCCCACATACCATGATAGCTACCTGGGGCTCCCTGCTGGTATTTGGCGTGGTCAGCTTGAGGGAGCTTCGGCCCATTCAGTCATCCATAGCGAAGCTTAGGAGGTCAGCTGGAGGATTACCTGGGAGTGATGATCCTCTGTTCTATGTAACTCAAGGGCAACTGATAACCCAATGTCCCTCCTGAAGTCAACTAGGACATGGTCCTCTTGGCTTGAGGGGGTGGGGGGAGGGGAGGGCAAGCCTTCACCCAGTGATCTTGATGACCACATCTATAGCAGGGGTCTGGTGGTCCCTGAACCTTAGAAGGCCAGGAGTCTGGGATAGTAGCTGGAGCTGGAGCTGGTTGGACTGCCTTTGTGAGCATGTGGTATTTTTGTTTTCAGGCTTTCTCATCTCTCTCATGGTATACCTTGAAGGCCAGAGCCAAGACTTCTACCTGTGGAGTTAGGGTGCCTAAGTTCAACTTTCATGTTGATGTAGTTCTGGAAAAAAAGTAAGTCATCAGAAGTTGCTTACCTTCTGGGTTTTTAGGGTCCAGATTAGTGTTTTGCAATAACGACTTTGTGAGACATTATAAAAACTGAGATGGATTCTCTAGCCTGTCCTGGACAACCTCTTGAACTTTTCCAAAATTTACTTACTGGCTTTAAGGCTGCCTTTCTTAGGCTAGCTAGAAGCATGTAATAAACCTATCTGTGGCTAAGATACCACCTGCAGAATTGTAATTCGATTGGAGATCCTGGTCAGGCACTGCCTCAGATCCGATTGGATATGATCCATCTGTTTGGTAAATTTTGTCTGCATGCATTTTGGCCTCTTCCCAAATTTGCCCACATTCATCAGGAAGTGAATGATTAGTAAGAATCATTGAACATCATAGAAAGACAAGCTATAAGATTGAGTGATGTACTGGAACTCTTTAATAAAGCTGGAGGAGTTAGAAGTATAGGAACCCAGCCTGCTTTCTATTTCAGAAAGTTCACTCAGCGAGAAAGGAGCATGTATTCTGACCAGACTATTAACACCAGTCGCTTCCCTTAAAGGAAGGAGTGTTATTGGTTCAGAATGCAGGGCATTTAAAGCAACCTGCAGCTGGTACAGGAGGAGGGGAGAGGTCTGGAGAGGTAGAGCTAGTAGGTTCTGGGGCCTGGTGAGAAGGAGAAACTGAGGCGGCAGTTTGGGTTTTTGGTGATGTGGAGGTGGGTCTGAGGAGGAGGGGAGGTGGCTCACTGGTGGGATCAAGCATTGTAGCATCATTTAATGGAGTGTGTGTAGGTTTCATGGCTAAGAAAAGTTGGGTTGGGGAACAGAAAGAACAGAGAGACTGTTGAAAGCAAAGAGATGAAAGATTGAACATAAGAAAGCTCATTCCATTTACTGGACTGCTGACAGTATGTATGGAGATCTCTTAAAACGATCAGGTCTAGCATGCCATTAGGTGTCCATTTGGAATTATTATCTAAAGGGTATTAAATCCATACCTTATTGCAGCGATGTATCAGTTTTGAGGGCCTCAAATCAGGCTTTAATTTCAGAGACTGGAGATTTTTTCAGGAGACATCCCAGTGTGGTGCCTGGAGGTACATTCGAAGACAATTTGGCACCAGTTGGATGAGAGGGAAGTTACAGAACAATTCGTACTGGCATCCCAAAGACTGTTCAGCAACCTGGGTCAGTGTATGGCCAAGCTAGAAATTCAGGTCATCACACAAATAACTAGGGGTTACAGGGGCGACAATTCCTCAGGAATTGCCAGAAAGCAATTCAACATGGTCCAGGAATTTTCTGCCAGCTGCAAGAGCTCAAGGGATTTATGAATTGCTTTTGAGAAAGGAATCCATGCAAAAGCTTATGTCCTAGCTCATAGGTCAGCCAGGAGGCCATTTATAAGGACCAGGGCATTGAAAGTCAAACCCTCAGATCAAAAGAGGCTGGCCATGCACTATTTGGACATATAGGGTTCCTACTGCCATCTGGAGAAACTCCTTATCAATCAATATGCCGGTGTGTGTTTGTGGGATTCTGCAGTCTGGTAACAGGAAGTGTGGAACTGTGTGAACAGTGTGGCCAGAGGCCAGCACCACATGATGGGTTCATGTGGTAGAAACCTGTGAGTCTTGCAGTGGTGGCAGCAGCAATGGACTACACAGTGGTGGAAATCCACATGGTGGATGATGGTAGATGCTAGCAGATGGAGTCCACATCGACAGTGGCAGCCATCCACGTAGTCCCCTGGATCCACAGCTCCCCTGCATAAGGATCACCAAATCTCAGCACCAATGTTAGAACTGTAGGGTGGCTTCAAACCACACCAGGCCAAATAGTTCCATGTGAGGTATATTGAGAGAGGAAAGGGCAGATGGTAGCAGAAAGAGAAGGGGGGTAAAAGAGAGAGAGAGGTGGGTGCTTTCTTTATATACAGATAATGAAATGGTAACAGATAAAGGTGGGAGGTGAGCCAAGTGAATTCTGGGAATATGGTGGCTGTTGCCTTGGCAGCAGGTGTGCAGGTCTTGCTGTCACCTATGTGATGTAACAGGTTTCAGAGGTACTGAAACCAACAACATAAATATGAATTTGATGAAGAGTAATGGAGTTAAGTAACTTATCTAATGTTTTAGAATTTTCAGTGAGTAACAAAATATGCCTTATGTACAATACCAGTGCAATAACAAAAACAAAACAAAACAAATCAAAACTGAAACAAACAAACAAACTAAACTAAAACCAAACTTTTGCTAGACCTGCCTTAATTAGTATTTAGGCCAAAATGTTATTATTTGGGTGTAATGTTGTCAAAAATGTGGACCTGGGTCAATAGAATAGACAAAATTAAGCTATAATTTCTGACTATATATTCTTTATGCTAAGTCAAGACAAATTGTAAGTAGAAATGGCCAGGTTTGCTCTTAGTAAGGAGGCAATATTCATTGCCAATCTAGAACAAAGATTAAAAATCTGTACTATGCTAGATTAATTAAGCATTGTATTTTATTTTTTGTATATAAAAATAAAAATTCTCTTTTCACAATGAAATCAATGCTATCTCTACTTTCCGTATATATGTATGATATGAATGTTTGAAAAAATATGTGTATTTGTATGGTAGATCATGTTAAATCATGAAGTGGCAATCCATACAGTGTCAAGGGAAAGAACTGTCTTGTAGAGAAGCTGGAAATTCACTTATGGTGGGAGACAGTGAGATATAAGAGAGTGTTTAAGTTTTTCTTAGTATCCAGTGGGAAAATTTTAATGACAGATAATCTATTCAAAATGAAACATTTCCCTTATTAAGTAAGTGCTTTATTAAGTAAAATCAAGTGCTAAGTATTACATGATATTTTGTAAGTTTTAACTTTTATTTTTAAAAGTTGTCGATCTTTTTTATTTCTACACAAGAATAGAACAAATGTAGACTTTTTAATAATAGTACTCTCCCCTTCACAATATTTGAAAAGGTGATTTGTTCCAACACATAGTAAAAGAATCATGAATATTTGAAATCCTATTAAAGGGACCTATTGTTAATAGACATTTGTGTAAAACAACTGATAGACTAATATCTAGAAATACTTTCATTATCAGAGAAAAAGTGAATGGTTATTTGCAATTTCATCTAGTGCACACTCAAAAAAGAAGAGCAAAGAAACACCTGCAAAGCATGCATCAGGGGTCATAAACACTATCTCTGTCCTTCACTATCTTTCCTTTGCTTCCTATTTTTCCTTGTACTTCCAGGAGTGAAGCCTCTCTTAGGATTTGATTCTCTAGCTGTACAAGTTTCTGTCTGGAACTATTACACACAAGTCAGCCTGTCATGCCTTCCACTCAAACTTCCTCAGCTCCACACAGCACAAAGCAGTCTGAACAGAAAGCTTTCTCCTGTCACAGAAATGGACTGAAGAATTTTCAGTGGAGAATATAGCACTGCCAGAAGAAACTGTATAGTAAATGTGAACATATAGAAAAATATCATAAAAAATTACAGTGAGTTATTTTAGTGCTTTTATTGAACTATATCTCATTCCCCCTCCCTGTACTCTCCCTGAACTATCCACTGTAGCTGCTTTCATTTTAATGCTAATTATGTTCTCCCCCAAACTGTTTCCATGAGAATGTTTGTACTTAGATTCTGGGAACCTGCCCCCAGTTGGTTCTGATTGATAATAAAGATATCAACATCCAATAGCTGGGAAGGACAGACAGAGGCAGGGCTTTTAGGGTTCCCGAGCTTGGGATTACCGGAAGAAGGTAGAGATCTACCATGCCAGGAGAGTGTGGAAGAGATGAGAAGCCATTCCTGAGAAGAGTGCAAGACAGAGAGGCCTGACCACCATGTGAAGGTGCCCAGAAAGTAAGGCCCAGAAATTGAGACCCAAGGCATGTCCCAGTCGGGCCACCCTCTGGATTTGCAAAAGTCCAATGGAAGACCCCCACTCAGTAAGGCCACAGAGACCAGAATCACTGCAATCTGCAAGAGGTTTATTGTTCCAACATATGTTCGGGTCCCCCAGCATGCAGACAAGAGGAGACCCCGAGCTCACAAATCATACCCTTTTAATAAATATTTTGGCAGGGAGTTCAGTGGTCGCCTGAGTTGGACGACTGCAATTGGTTACCCTGAGCAACATTTAAAATTATTGGTCAACTCGAATTGGGAGGTTGTCTCCACTATTTGTCCCTGTCCTGCTCACCTTGTGGTATTTGTGGTATTTCCTGGCATTGTCTTTTTTGTCGAGTCACTTCCCTCTCTGTCCTCACTCTAGGCAGGGTAATTCTCTGTTTAGGCTATTTCCTTATCTGTCCTCCCCCAGGCAGTCCTGGGTGGAATGGAAAGTTTCAGTCTGTCTGTGAGCCCCCAATCCTTGGTCGTGGAGAGCTGGCCTGCTGTTTCTGACAGGGTTCTTACATTCCTCTGTTTTTCTTATGACCATTTCAATACTGAAATGAGGACTCATACTGTCCTAGTTCCTGGTACTGTTGTCGCAGCATTAGCACCTGAATGGTACTGACACATTTTCTTATAAAGGCAGTTATTTTGTTAAAGGTTAAGGGTTCCAGGGACAGGATCAATAGTAAGCTCCACCAGTAGTCCTAATAAGGGGAACAAATAAGGTAAAACTCCATTCTAGCCCCCCCCCACATGGGGTTATTAAAAAGCTCTTGCCATCTTTTTTCTCTTATCTACACATTCACTGGGCATTGGCTCTACTGCTCAGGTGGCTAGGTGGGTCACTTGCTTAACTCAGGAATTTATAGATCTGGATGAAGAGGAACTTCACCTTGGTCAAATTCCTGCCAGGTGGCATGGCACTCCAATACATCTCTCTACATCTCCTCCATTTTTATTAGTTTTAAGATGAGGAGGTAACAAACAAGTGGATAAACATCCATCAAAAGATGGTGGGCCTTAACCAGGGAGGGGAAGCAGGAGCATGATCCTCTCAAATATTTTATGGTGTCTTTTGCAGAGAAGAGGATTTAGGCTTCCTTGTTATTATATTAAGGACTGCCTCTTGACACCAACCTCTATGCAATCAGGTGTGCTTCTCAGGGGACTCAGAGACAGAAAAACATGGTCCTCTTCTTGCAGTATTTTGCCTGTGCCTCACACTGGTACCCATGTCAGTTCATAAGCAGACACACATAGATCTGAGTTCTATGTGGCTCCATGAAGGAGAACCACTTGTATAAGTTTTGATGCCAGAAGTCAATTTGTTGCTGAGCAGCAGTGGGAGCTCTTAATTGCTGAGCCATCTCTCCAACCCCTAGGTAGAGACAACCAGTCTGCATAATATATAAGGTCAAGAGTTAGAATCAGAACAGGATTAACTTGTCTGCAGATGTCCTGAGTTATCCAGTTTAGTTGTAAATTAGTAACTTTCAGACACAAAAGCTAGCCTCTGGGGTGAGGGAGGTAGCTTTGTGAATCAACAGATAAGCTGTTACTTCTCAGAAAGAATGGAGAGCATAGTCCAAATTAACTCAGCAGGCTGATAAAGATTATTATCCATCTTCATAATTGGAATCTCCAATACTGGATTTATTTCTAGACTACTCCATGATTGAGTAGATTGATCACATTAAAGGAAAGAGAAGAGTCATTATAACTCCTATTTTAGATAAATTTTTCTAAGTCAGTTTTTACAGTCTCCACATTCTCTGACCCACAAGATCTAAAAGCTTGCAGCAAGGCAGTATATTTAATCTGGGACACAGGCAAGTTAAGTCACCATTGTCAGGGCACTCAGCAAGTTCACAGGTCAGCATTATCTTCAGCATGCCACACCCATCACTCTGGCAGCTACCATGCTTCTGCAGCATTCTGCAGAAAAAACACAAACATGCCTTCTTCCCCATATTAAATAACTGATGAGGATCATTCCCTATGCCAATAAGTGGATCCTTTCATATCTCTTTTAATCTAAGTTGGAACACCGAGCATAGACAATAATGTAGGCAATGACTATGCATACATAGAAAATGAACATAGCATTTTTAGTTGCTTTTCCAGTTAGAGCAGTTGCAACTAGAGAGCCTGAAAATGTATCATTAGTCACATGCACATATTTTAATTTTCTAAAATCAGAAATATGAGTACCATTCATTTGTAATAGTTGAATAATTCCTCTAGAAGTAACACCATTATGTGGTACAGGTAGAAATTGAGGACACCAAGAACAAGCCTTTACAATTTGATGTGCACATTTTCTAAAAATATAAAATTATTTTTAAGCCATTACTATTTTGATGATGTAAAGAACATGATTGTATGGCCAATTGTTCCTATGCAAGGCCTATAGTCTGACTGGGATACAAATTTCTCCTGCCCTGGGATGAGCTCTTAAATGTCCAGAGGATGGTCATTGAAGGAACAGTATCTTTTCTTGAGTTGTATTTGCATAAATAATTGCAAAATTTAAGAATTAGCAGTATCTAAAAAAGGAACAATTTCAAGCAATTGTAAGCCTATATATATATTTGTTGGCTATCAGTATATAAATTAAAGGCTTAATTTTTAACATTTTAAAAATAGAGGCTACAGCTATTTTACCCAAGTCAATTATCTGTTCTGAAGCAGGGGGAAACTCAAAAGAATAAACATGTAATCCAATTGCATGAACTTCACTCCCACAGTAGATGCATTCTTTATAGGATGCATGTATAAATCTATAGAAAATATAAAAGCATGTATGGAAGCAAATTTTAACAACTTGTCTTTTGGATAACAATTATCAATTTTGCCTAAAAGTCTTGCCATGTAGTAGACCAACTATCAATACTCTGCAATGACCAATTTGATTGCTGTTTGAACCAAGGAGCAAATGTTTCATCAGGTTCTTAAGACATTCCTTTTAATTCACTTTCATGATTTTTATCTTATAACACTCTATTAATACAATCATTATTGGGGGATGTTAAAACTTTACTTGGAGATGAAAAAAGGTGAGTCTACATTGTTCTCTTTGCTAAGGAATGGCAGTGAACACATAAACTATTGGCAAATGATTACAGTAGGTTCCTCCAAGTTATTTGTCTCTAACCAGTTGATTTGCATTCACCTTGAGAATAGAGGTTTAAATCCTGTGGCAAGCTTAAGGTGAGGTTAATATATAAGATAAGGCCAATTAATATTTCTTAACAACTTTTGAAAATCATTTAGAATAACCAAATTATCTTTATTTGAATTTTCAGTGTCAGTTTACTTAGGATATAATTGAATCTTTTTTGGAACAACAACTACTTAAAAATTTTTAAAGTCCATTGTTAAGAGTAAAGGCCTATAACAAAATTCTATGAATAATATTCACTGAAAGACTTAAAATCCTAGCTTCTTGTATTGAAGCAGAGACAAAACATTTTTTCTCACATAAGGTAAGGCCATCAGCCATTTCTTGAGGAAAAAATCTTTTAATAAAATTGCTTTATTGGTTCTTTGAAGTTAGCTCATCAGAAGCAAATGCTTTTACAATTATCACAATTGACAAAGCATAAAAAACAACCTTCTAAATTCATAATAATTTTATGTGGAGTAAGTAGGGCAGATTTTAATGCCTTCATAAGTTCTACATAGCCTTATTAATCTTTCATAGATCTTAAGTTTGAACTCTATTTTGAAACACACCTGGATAAGTCTGTCAACAGTGTTGTTTTGGCCAGAAACTCCTTAGGTGGGGCTTGCAAGACAAAGCAGTACCTCACTAGCCTCCACTGAGGCAGCTCTGAGCTTTGCATTAACTCAAATGTAAATATTTTCTAATCTGAGCCTATTGTCCAAGGCCAGGCCCAACATCTGTCCTGCAGGGCAGCAGCCTGCAACCAGACCCCATTATATGGGGGTCGAATAACAAAAGGAACCTATAATTTAAGGGTTCTTGGGAAAATTCTACTAGCTGTTTTTAGTAGTCTTTTTGAAACAGCTCAAAAAAGCCTGTTTGATATCAAATAAATTCCCACTGAAATCTCCTTTTCAATCTTGAGGGGTTAAATTTTTGCTTCTACCACTGTATCCAATAAACTTGTGAAAAAGTGGCAACAGGCCTATACTGACCACAGCTGTTTTTAACCTTTATTACTCTTGAAATCATCCTAATTACAAAATATGTTAAGAATCATGGTGAGCCTTCAATCAGACTGCAAAGTGCAGTCAATGGTACAATGGCAGTTGTTAACTGTAATTCTTAACTTTCTCTTGCAATATTAGGGCATAAGTACAACTTTGGAAAGCAAAACCCAATTTTAAACAATCTGTTTTCTTTAAAATCAAGGGGAAACACATTTCACATGACAAAGTTTTTCCTGCCAGTTTTTGTGTTTGAATGCATGACAGTGAAAATTATTAAAGAGACATTGTCTTGAATCTTATTCCTTATGAGTTTAATTTCTAGGATAAGATCCACATAAAACATTATGCCAATTTGGAAGTATCTTTAAAGGTCTGTTTTTTTCTGTGTTGGGTCATGCCATGTGTTGCTTATGATGGTTCCAACCTGGAATGACCAGTTTTAAGCTAACTTTTTGTTACCAACATCACACCCTTTTAAATCATGTCCAATAATTTATAAGCCAATATAGTCAAGACATGCAAAACATACTTATACCTTTCCTCATCGGGTGGAAAGGCGTACGCTCAGAGGGGAAGGTCACCACAGGGCCTGGGGGCACAGCTTGTTGACTCTGGGTCCCTATAGCTGGTCCAGAACATTGCTTCCCTTGATTTATGTCTCCTAAACTTGTTCTATAGTAATGAAATGTGGAGGCCCTGTAGGAAATATAGTATGAAAGCATACAACACTTTGTTTAGAATCATGGGAAGTAGGTGATTAATACTGGTTTATACAAAGTTTTGAAATAATCTACATCTTCTGTCAATTGTTTTTCTCGACAGGTGTATTAGTTTCAACAAACATGTACAATGTAGATTATTACCTTTTCTATAAGACATTCAAATATTGACTTTAGCCATACTTTTATGTCTAATTGCATAGTCGTGAGCAGCTTAGGTAGAATTTAGCATAGTTAATCAAACCATGATGAACTTGGTTCTGTGAACTCTACTCATAAAACTAACAGTACAGAACCTTTTCAAGTTCTTCACTTTTAGTTTTATGGGATCAAGAACTCCTTTCAACTAATGTGATTTACTTGTGAATGTATTATGTGATCCTTTAGGGAAGATTACTTCAAGAGACCACAGTTTAGGCTTTGTTGTGTGTGGTGATCTATGTTTCATAACCATCGTTGTTCTATAGAAACAATTTTTTTCTATGTTGCTGTAGGCAACTGAACTTTAGTAATTCAATGCCACCAAATGTAGAATGAAGCAAAAATATGTGAAGTTTTCTCAGCTAATATAATTAAGTTCTTTTTTCAGTGTACTTATCTGAATTAGAGATAATTTATAAAGTTTAAGAAGGAGCAAAATGCACCATGTTGTAGTCCAGCATAGTGAGCTACATGAGATATTTGGCCAAAGTATGCTGCTCGATGTCAACCTCTCCAATTTTCGATGCTCTAAGGAGGACATGCAGAAGCAGAGGGCAACCCAAACTGAGCTAAGAACTTTCAGAATCTTCATCTCCATCTGTCTGATCCAGTGCTTAGTGCAAGTGTTGTTAGTCACAAAAGCAAAATTACCCATTTCTGGAGGGTACATCTCATATTTGCTTGCAATAAACATGGCAGTTACACTAACTAGTTGCAGCATCTTCTTGGGCACACAACTGTTCTGTTTGGATCAATCAATAATGGAGACAGTCATGTAGATGATCTCCTGCAGGAGCCTAAATTTCATCTGAACCTGTATTAGCAAGTCAATTAGGATGACTCTCACATTTCAAGTGATTTCACAACCCGGTAGGTATTTTGGTCTAACTGACTGCTCTTCCTCTAGTTGTCTAAAATAAGCATAGATATCTTTAACATTTCAGTACACAGGTTTAGATCGGTTCCATCATCTGCATCTACATCACTCACTGCAAGAATTACATCAGAGAAAGCTTGACAAAGATATTATTCAGGTGCACATCCAGATGTTTCCACTGAGCATGGTACACTTTGCTCCTTCGCTAATTGCAGCTGGGGCTTTTTGCTTAGCACTGAAAATTCTCGACAACAGTGAATGAACACCAACTCTGCAGCACTATGTATCCTACACTAAAGAATTCCTGCTTCCTATTACCTGGCTAAGAATATAGTTATACTGAACCATGGCCTTACAAAGCACATGACTATGAAAAACAAGTATGTAACATTTAAGGATGCTAAGATCATCACTCTGGCATAGTTGAACTGTGCACTAGCTCAAAATTTGTCTAAGGCCATGACAAAGTAATAACTCAAATGAACTACTACATCTGAAGATGCAGTTGGCACCGTGTGCCACAGGTACATAGGATGCGTTATTTACTTTTTCTTCAATAAAGGTTGTGACTTAAAAAAATTTTTTTATAAAGTTTAAAGCTAAATATAGGTGAAGAAGACAGAAATGGCAAGCTATAGCTACTTGCTGTATGAGTACTTTTAGAAAAGTTTATCATGTTTCAAGTGCTTAAAAAAAAATTGAGGCTCCCATTAGTGTTTTACCTGCCTTTTATACCTCCTTACTGATAAAAGAAAGAAAGAAACAAACAAACAAAGAAACAAACACCTTGAGGTTGCTAATAACATGTGAGTACATTCTTCTGCATTGCACAGTCCCTGACTTTGTCCCAATAGCTTACATTAATTCATCACATTTGGTTATGTGCTCCTTGCCTTGGTTCTGAAAAGAAATCACAGGGACTCTCACTTTAGACTTAAATGGCTTGAAATTAACTACAAGATATTGTCATATGCTGTAAACTAAAAGGAGAGTATATATATATACATATATATATACGTATATATATACGTATATATATGTACGTATATACATATATATATACGTATATATATATGTATATATATATACTCTCCTTTTAGTTATATATATATATATATATATATATATATATATATGTATATATATATAGTGTATATATTATATATTTGTTGGTGAATATGTACACTAAAATACATTAGTCATTAACCTATTGAATTGAAGACAGTATATTAAACTTTGGTTATTATATGTCTTCTCCATTAATTCTTCTTGAGATTTCCACTATCATTTTATAGTCATTATCAGTATCTAGATTTTTATACACTTTGTTTTTATTCTTCATTATTATTTTGGAATTGCTGTTCTTTTGCTTTTTCATGCCTTGGGACTATTTCTTGGAGTTCGTAGACAAACCTCAAGGCAGACAGGTTCTGAATCTCAACAGCAGTATGGAGGAGGAAAATAGAATGTAGGAAATTCACAATTTAATTAAATGACCATGGAGGTCAGCCACATTGCAGACAAATAACCAAATAGTAGAGAGAATGTCAGATGTCTGTAGCTACACTGTATGGCTCCCTTTAGGCATATGGGGGTAGTAAAACATAAAATAATTAAATAGAACTATTTAAGTTACATTCATTTGTTACGCTAATGATATTTCAACAGATCAATATACTGTAGTGTGCAGTTGTCAGTGCGCTTGAAAGAAGTACTTTCTACTGCAGGCAGTGTCTACAGGTTGTATCTCTCCTTTATTGGGTATTTTGGTTAAAAAGTCATCACTGTTGGGATGCCTGAGAGCCCCTCATTTCCCTGGCATCTAGGATTTTCTAGTGGTTACCTCCAGCTCCCCATCCCTCACTGCTACATGTTTCTATTCTATTTCCTGACCCTCGGTATTTCTCTCCTATTCTTTCCAATACCTGACTTTGCCCCTTTTTTCCCTCCCCTTCCTCTCTCCTTCCAAGCTCCTTCCCTCTCTCTACCTTCTGATCGAAGCATCTATACTACCCACACATCTCAAAATTTTTAATCCAGAAATGTTTCTGTTCAAAGGAAAGACAAGGACAAAAAATAGAACAGAGACTGAAGGAAAAGCTATCCAGAGACTGCTCCACCTAGGTATCCATCCCATCTTCAGATACCACACTCCCACAATATTGCTGATGCCAGGAAGCACTTGCTGACAGGAGCCTGGTATGGCTGTTCCCTGAGAAGGTCTACCAACACCTAACCAAAACAGATGCAGATACTCATAGTCAACCATCGGACTGAGCCCAGGGGCCCAATGGAAGAGCTGGGGGAAGGACTGAAGGGGCTGAAGGGAATTGCAATCCCATAGGAAGAACATTATCAGCTAACTGGAACACATAGAGCTCCCAGGGATTAAATCACCAACCAAAGAGTGTACATGGAGGGACTCATGGCTCCAGATACATATGTAGCAGAGGATTTTCTTGTCTGACAGCAATGGAAGGGGAGGTCTTTGGTTCGGTGAAGGCTTGATGCCCCAGCTTAGGGGGATACTTGAACACTGAGGCAGAAGTGGGTCAGTGGGTGGAGGAACACCCTGATATAGGCAAAGGGGAGGGGGATGGGAGGCAGGGCTTGTGGAGGGGTTACTGGGAAGAGGAATATCATTTGAAATGTTAATGAATAAAATGATTAATAAAAAGTACTTTTTTATTACTTAATATTTCATTGCATAGCCGATTTATTGTAAAGCTATTAATTCTATGATTGCTTGGTCCTGTCTTTCTGAAAATCTATTAAGGTAGATTGACTAATGATTCATCATAGGGTCACTGTTAAAGAGGCAAAAATGTTTCAGAAAAATATTTAAGTTGTGTGGTAAATTATTTGAATGCTTAAATAGTCTTTATGTATAACAAGCACACATTTGTTTGCTTAAAACACAAATAAAGGTAATTGACTTCTACATCACACCAATAATGTTCAATAATTTCATTGTTTTATTCTATTCAAAAAAGAAATCTAGTTTGTTCTGGTATGTTCTCTAGTTTATTTTCTGAGAAGAAAGTTTCTTTAGTTTTTTGGTTTAGAGAATGTGTTTTCTGAAGAAGTCTTTTTATTATAATTATAATATATCGTATCTCATTGTTTCCTCTTTTTTCTTGTTTTTTGATATCATACTATAATTATCCTATTTTTCACTTCACTTCCCTCTCTCTAAATCATCAAATTTATTATTCTTTGTTCTCTTCAAAATGTATGTAATATTTTTCATTAATTGTTATTATACAAACACACACACACACATTTGAGGTTTGACCATTTGTTATTGGACAGCCATTTGGTGAGCCTGTTCTCAGTGAAGATTATTTCTTACACTTTGAACATTCCTTGGTAATCTGTACGTTGTGTATGATTGAGGCCCCATGGACTTTTTTTTTTTTAGTGAACACACAGTAGCAATGTTTGCTTACTCATTGTAAATATATTTGAAATGATAGACACTTATCAAAGTGTGGAATTAAACATATCTGACAAGTGGAGTATATAGGATATCTGGTTCTCTAAGGAAGGATCTGTAGCTAACTGAACAGTTGACTACTGACTAAGAATGAAGCTCATTCTAAAAACACTTTATTTTAGCCCACTGCAAACAATTGCTGGATCACTCTGTCTTTATTAAAGGACATTGACAATGTCTGGTATAATTCTTAACTAATTTTATAGTAAGAAGCTATCATTTTCTACAAAAATCCATATTTGAACAAATGCTATAAAATTAGATATTTTATCTCATTAATTCCCATAATTTATTTATCACTCTTTTTTAAATTTATTTATCTATCTATTTATTTATTTATTTATTTATTTATTTATTTATTTATTTATTTATTGAGACAGGGTTTCTCTGCATAGCCCTGGCTGTCCTGGAATTCACTCTGTAGACCAGGTTGGCCTTGAGCTCAACCTCCTGCCTCTGCTTTCTTAGTGCTGGAATTAAAGGCATGTACCACCACTGCCCTAGTTATCACACTTTGATATGTGTAAATTGTGTGCATTTCACTCTAATTTATTTTTGTTTTTTGACTCTTGTTTTATAATATCAAGGTCTTTTAAATAAAACACCCAAGGATAATGTTGTGGTTTGGATATGGACTTTCTTCCTTAGACACAAGGTTAAATCCTTTGTCCACAGTTGATGGGTCCAGTCACTGAGAAATAGACTATGACCATAACACGTAAAGAACATCCAGATAAGAGAAATGGAATATGATTGATGTCTGTTCCCTGAAAACAATTAAGACTCCAGATTTAATTATTAATAATGTAAATTCTTTCTTAATTATTATAAACACACAAGGTTTTAGTATTCTCCCCAGATACCTTGTACAATAGTAAGGACAAATACTCAACAAGTTGAGGAGTCCTACTTGGCCCTGATTTCACTTTATATGACTGTAATTCCATTTAAGATACCCCTAGAGACACACGTTTGACTAATTTATTGGCAAGGGGAGCACAGGTGAAAAGATTTTAAGAAACAGGTCATAAATTAACCATTTGAGATGTAACTTGAGAACAACCAAAATGGCATATAGTGCCAATACCAACACAATTGATTAAATAAATCACTTGAATATGCCTTTCTTTTTGAGTGTCTTTCTCTTAAATTTCTTGCCTCAGTGTTCAGAAAGTCCCTAAGTAAAGGAAGTGGAAAGAGTGTTTGAACCAGAGATGATGGATAACAAGAAAACAATGTCTTCTAAATCAGCGCAATTAAATCTCACATGAACTGACAAAGATGAGGCAGTTTGAACAGTGTTTGCACCGTGTCCTTTGCATATACATACACATACAAATATGCATACATATACATATGTAATTCTATACTCTATTGTATATATAATATATTGCTTGGTATATTGACTATATGTAATATATTGTATACATATTATAGCTTCTAATTTTTGTGTGTGGGATCAAGTGAGTCACTGATTCTTTTGTCTTTTCTTAGGATATTTTTCTTCTGTTCTTTTCTCTTTTTACTTGTCAAATATTAAAGTATGTGTTTTTGTTTCATCTTACAATTTATTTTATTTTATTTATTATTATTATCATACCTTTGGGACTTGTTTGCCTTCTTATGAGAGAGAAAACAACTGAAACTGCATGGGGAGGGAGATTGGGAGGGGCAGAGACAAGCAGACATATATGAAACTATAGTCAGCATATATTATGTGAGAGAAATATTTTAATTAAAGGAAAATATTACTAATTCAATTAAATTTGAACTCTGTTGTATTGTATTAGCTAATCCCCAAATCCTTTTCAACTTCATTGCCATCAATAATGACTGGGCCTGAATGAAAAGGTCCTGAAAGGGCCAGAACAACTCTTCAGGTTGCTAAGGTTGACTGAAAAGCTATGCCTCTCTTCCTTCATGACTTGCAAGAAGAGAATACTAGTTTCATGTCAACTTGACACATGTTACAGTCTTCTGAGAGGAGGGATCATCAATTAAGAATATTCTTTCAGAAGATGGGTGTGTAGGTCAGCCTGGAAAGCATTTTCTTAATTAGTGACTGATGTGGTTGGAAGTCCTTTGTGGGTGGTATGACCCTGAGCAAGTGTCATACCATGTGTTTCCTGTGTTCTATAAAAAAGTAGACTGAGCAAGCCATGATGCTCAATCCAGTAAGCAGCACCCTCCATGGCCTCTATATCAGCTCCTGTTCCCAGGTATCCTTTCTTCCCAATTTGCTATGGTCATGGTATTTCATCACAACACTAGAAATCACAAGAGAGTGTATCAGGAGTGTAAAGGAAGAGCACTTACTTTAACAAGGAGTTTATCAGCCAAGGAATTCAGAATTTGATAAGTCATTGGCATTTCTCAAGGTTCTGTGAAATAGGCAAAAGTCACTGATGAAATGTTCTTAAACACCATCTCCTAAACAAATCCTCCATTGCCTTATATTTCCTGGCTACAATGATGTTCTGCCTAACCAAATACCAAAATGCACAGATCCATGGATTATAATTTCTGAAACTGAGTCAAAAATAGACTATTTACCTTTTAACTTATTTCATAGCAACAAGAAGCTGAATAACATATTGACTAACCACATGGGGTGACGAGCATGTTCTTCAACATGTGTAAGGCCACATTATATTCTTTGGATTTCCAAGTATGCCTATTGCAGGTAACCTGAGTGATTCCTATTGATAATTGATGGGGTTTTTTGTTTTGTTTTTCTGTTTGTTGTTTTCATGGGGTAATTTGCTTATCATTTTTCATCAAGTTTCATTTTGTTTCCTGTTTTTTTAGTTTTGCTATGTTAGTGTCTGTCTGGCTTTGTGTCTGCTTCAAAACTGGGATGAGGAGTGCTGCCTGCATATGGCTAAAGGAAGGCAGAACAAAGTCCAAGATAGAGGATCCCAGTCTTTGTTTCCCTGGGTGTGAGACAGCAGGGTCTGGGAAGGATGATGAATTTCTCAACCTCATATGTACCCAGATACCACTGGGAACCACAAGCAGTTAAGAATGGTTGTCTATGGGTTCTTCATTTCCCTACTGTACTGGCAGAAAGGAATGGCTGAACCACAGACAGAGCAGAATCCATTTTGGTTTCAAGTGAGTGCCAAGAGTACTGGAGGGGCTGAAAATGAGAAGGCCTTCTGCAGGAGATAAGCCCCTATCCCCAGTGATCTTTGATGAAGGGTGAGGTCCTTGCTTGTCCAAATTGCTTTATTTATTGTGGATCTGAATGCATATATCTTACTTAGGGTAAACCAGGGATTAAATGCCTTTTGCAGAAAGGGATGCCCAAGAAGAGCAGCTCTTTGGCTAAACACTTGGGGTTTATCTAGATACCTCATTAGCATGGAGAACTCTATGTTTTAATGCTGCATATGACTGGTTGTCACAGTCCTCTCAGTGGGGTGCCATGGTGTATGTTCAAGGACAGGTAGAGCCTGGCTAGGACCTGGTTCGAACATCTGCCATTTTCAATTATGAGATTTGCTGAGGTTTTTGAATCTTCTTAAACCTTACATGCTCTGGTTACTCTGCAATACATTCACTCATTGAGGTTATAAGTGCTGATAATGACCATGCAATTTGTATAACAGGTATGATAAGTGTTAAGGACCAAGTGTTCTGTTTTGAAAGTATAATAATATTTTTATTGAACTTGACAAGCTCATAGGAAACATATTCCATGAATTATTGATTCCAACTATAACAAGTATACGAAAGAGGATTTTCCTGCAGGCCAGGAAATTCAGCAAGAAAGGCAAAAGCAACACTTGGCCTTGGTTTTGACAGATAGAAGAACAAATACCAACTCACAGTGAAAATATCATCCTAAATATTTTATAAAATCTCTAGACATATGATAGCTTTTTAGATTTGAAACACCATCAAATGACATGCACCTACATTTCCTGACGGTAATGAGATTTAACGTATTAACCCTTGGTGCCCTACATAATTGACAAAAAAATTATGACCATAAATATTACTTTAAGGTTCTCAAATATAATAGAATTGATAGAATGACACACACACACACATTATATATTATAATGGTATTTTTAGATTTACTCACATGATATGTTGCAAGTCCAACATAGGCTAGCTCACACTCGAAAGCCTCAGTATCTAGCAATTACTCAGTTCAGAAGGTTGTATATTTCAGCAGTGTCAATTTGACACTAAAGACCTAGACAGTTTACAAAGAGTTGCTTGTCTCTAACTCATGTTGGAAGCGCTCAGAGCTGACTTTTGTACCAATGAAAGAATGCTGAAGGCACAAGAGAGATGGATTTGCCAATGATAGTGAAGGTAAGAAGACAAATTTATTCTGCTGTGTCCTCTTATTTAGGCAGATACTAGTCAGTGTCACACACATTTAGAGGAATCTTCCTACTACAATCAATCTGATTAAGAGTCCTTCATAGGAGTTCCTAATAACTGTGTTTTAGTTGATTCCAGATTCAGTCAAGTTGGCAATAAGATTAACCATAGCATTTCTGAGTTAAATAAAATAAAAATTCGTAGGAATTATTTATGATCATAAGAATAAACTTGCTATGAAGTAATAACATTAAAAATTATGGAAACATGCTGTTTTGTTTAATACGGGTGTTTTTCTTTAAACTTTTTCCTCAGTGCAATTCTAAACTTTGCCTAGAAAAAATATATTTTCTTTTAGAGATGTTTACAAGTATTTGGCTTTCGATTTACTGTTGCTCAAGCTATTTCACTGCTCTATAAAACATAAGTTAAATTATAAATAAAATCAAAAATTTCTTGCATGGTCACAGTTAAAATTATCTCTATTCAGAAAACTATAAAATGCTAAACATTATATGACTTTTTGTTTTATAAAAGTTTAATTTTTAAGTACTAATACTAGTAGTATTATATTATTAAAACTAATTTTCTGTTTGGAATATAAATTATTTTTTCTCAGATTTTTTTTTGACAAATTAGAATCTTACCATATCATTCAGTTTTGATGCTAATATTAATGAGGCAATTAGCGTCATAGAATTATAAGTGTTTGTCATTGGATTTTGGTAAAATGATGTTTAACAGGAAACGAAATTTTTTCTACAAACTTTTTTTTGTGCTAATTCATTATCATTATAGGACTATTGCTTTTCACTCTTCTATGCAAATTAAGTTTTAGAAGTATTTACATAATATATTATGAGGAATGTGGGTTTTTTTAAATGTTGTCATTCATTTTCACTTGTTTTGGAGCTGACATTCTAAGAAATTCTGATAGGAAAGGCAGGGTGCTGATCTGGAGAGCAATTGGGACACAATTGTTTTCTTGGTTTTCAGAGGCTACAGAAACAGTCAAAATGAAAATGTAATCTGTGTAGAAAGAGAAGGAAAAAATATCTTTGACCAAACTTAGGTTAGACTTTGTGAACATTTTTTGTTTAGACTTAGCATGTGACATCATTCAGCCCTAAACTATAAAGATCATATGAATACTTCATACAATGAATGTGTGCCTCTTTGTGAGCACAGGGCCATGGCAGAGAATGCTCTGTTTGGATGATACATTTCCATGTGTAGAGCCCCCTGTTCTTAGCATTCTCACATGCTTTGTCTCAGTATTTACTGACAAATGCACATTATAATGGAATAGATATTTTAATAAAGCTAGGCTTGATTTAAATTTTAGCAAACAAAATCTAAAGAAAATAATCTATGGGCACTCTTCATGAAAAAGAAATGAGACAAGTTTGTTATGAATCTTGCAAGGAAGAAACTTATTGATTTAATTTACTACTCTAAAATCATTAGCTACACAAATCTCCTGTGGTACTTTTAAAAGTATCACTTTACATTCCTCAAACTTGTGACATGATGCAAGACAGATATTTTCTTGAGACGCGAATACATGTAATCCTTCCATGGGGAAGGAGAGCTCAACATTGTAGAGATTTAGAAATTTAACTATGAATCTATTTACTCAAAATTTCCATTTGTAAGCCCCAAACAAACAGAAACAATGCCCTTATTTTTCCAAAAGATAACAAGGAACTCTTCTCTACATGTAATCTTTGGTAACACCTTTTGTATAAATTCAGTTATGGCTTCTGTATTCAACAAAGAAAAGGCTCCTATTAAATCCTTATTATAATCTTAGGAGCAAGAGGTAGAGAAGGAGGAGGAGGAGGAGAAGGAGGAGGAGGAGGAGGAAGAAGAAGAAGAAGAAGAAGAAGAAGAAGAAGAAGAAGAAGAAGAAGAAGAAGAAGAAGAAGAAGAAGAAGAAGAAAAGAAGAAGGAGGAGGAGGAAGAGGAAGAGGAGGAGGAAGAAGAAGGAGGAGGAGGAGGAAGAAGAAGAAGGAGGAGGAAGCTGGGGTAACAATTCAGAAGATCTTTGCATTCTTTCTCAAATTGGAAAGAAACCACCAATTTATAGACTTAACAAATGATAAATTGTGTTATATAGCATTTTTACTCAGAATTTAAACAGTTCCAGAAGGAGGAAGAAGGTCATATAAGTCAGAAAGTCGCCATAACATACATGCTGCAAAAATCCACGGAGGCCTCCTGGAGGTTGTAGCAGCAGTGACATTTTGAGAACAGAAAAGATCCCAGGACCAGAGAAGCTGCCTTGTTCTACCACAGGAACTTCAGATCTAACGTGTGAAGTGAAGCGTCCCCATGTTGTGGCAAACTGTTCAATAATGCCTTTTAGTCCTTCATGCTCTTGTAAGCTACCCCTCATCTACGTTCTTGTAAGAAACCCAATTGAACTCACTGATTCATTAAGCTCACCTTCAGTAAAATTGTTTGTTTTGTCTGCTGCATTTGCCCTATATGGAGTGGTTGGTCATATTGACAAACCCCCTTAAGCTAAGTAACACAACACTTTGCTTCTACCCTGGCTATTTTCTCATTCCAAAGGAGACAAACGCAATAATCAGTAAACAAGAGGCATCAAAGAGTGTTGTTTATAAGGTGCTGATCATCTATAATTTCTTTTCTTTACCTTTCGATTCAAAATCTCAGAGTTGCTCAGCTTTTCAAGGATCATTTGGACTTAAAACAGTAATATCTTTTAGATGAAATTAGTTATGGATTCTGGTTGTAAAAGAAAGAGGATTCTCGTTAACTCTCAAGCTTAGAATCACTGTAAAAAAGAAACTGGGAGAGATATTCATCAGACAGAGCATACTTCTTCCTCTTCTTATCCAAATAAGAGATGCAATGGCCAGAGGAGAGAGATTCCACTTTCAGAACCAAAGAGGAAGGAAATGACTTTTAACATATTCATTTAAAACAGAACCACATTGTTTTTACCCCATCCATGTTCTTCTTCTCCTATCCACTCCCAGGAAGTCTTGCTCCAAAACTTTGCATGACCATTCTCAAACTGACAGCCTCTTTTTCTTTGACTGTTGCTGCTCCTGCTGATGCTGCTATTGTTATTGTTGTTTTGGTGTCCGTGTATGTTTTCACAAATACATAAATGTGCCCAGCTGAATCCAATCTGTTGTTTGGGATATATATGATTTCAGGGCAGACTACTTTATGTTGAATAATCAATAAGAGGTCTCCATTCTGGAAAAGACTATTTCTCTGACCAGTTATTAGTTACCTATGTTTCTTTATCTAAGGGTTCCACCCTGTGAACTTTCTCCCTTCCATGTTAGTGTGTTTATGAGTATTGGCATTGTTATAGTCTTGTTAATGAAGACAGTTCTAGGATAGATTGCTTCATTGCAGTATTTCTGGCTTCCTGGCTATTCCCATAATTCTGTACTTTTTTGTATGCTAGAGCCTTGAGAGAGTATTGTGATTTATGACTGGGCTCCCCACTATCCACTGACTCCATTGTGTCTGACTGTAGATTTTCTGTTATGGGTTCTGTGTGCTTTAAATTAAAGCTTCTTTGATGATGAATGGTAGATGCATACATCTGTTGTATAAGAAGAAAAGTTATAAATTAATGAGGAATTGAGTTGATCCAGTAAATTGGTGAGAGAAATGACTTGTGGAAGTGGGTTGTATTAAAAGAGGGAAAAGGTGTGAAAAGTGAGTTTAAAAAAATATAAGTTCTTTACGATGGTCAGAGAAACTAGAACAACAACAACACTACCACCACCACCACCAACAATAAACCTAAATAAACTCTATTGTTTCAATACTACAATATACTTCTGGGACTTAAATATGAAGGTAGATAGAAAATCATGAATTCTACATTAATTCTAAGTTAAGCTGAAAAGGCTATGTTAGGTAGCAATTGTCATCTCTACTGATAGAGGGAAACAAGCAAGGACTGGTTCCTTGGGTACTCCATCTCAGAGATAAAAGTATCATCTAACATAACAGTCCTTTGTGATTCTGAGACAGCATGACAAAGGGAGAATGCTTTTCTTATCTTCTTTTTTTTTCAACTTGTTTGCTGGTGTCCCTGAAAACTGTCAGTTGCTTCAGTGTAACTGAGTATCTGTTAGAGTCCATAGTAGCCTCTTAAATTTATGTTTGTATAGTTAGTGAAATATATATTCAATTAATTCTTCTTATAGGAAGGAGAAAGCCGTTTTAAGCAAGAACATAAATAGGAACATTTTTGCTATAGTAAAATGAACACATTCTTGAGGTTTCTAGTAACTAAAAATTGGAATCATTGAAATAGCTAAAGTAAACAAAACTCAGATAAGCTACCAAGGTTTCCAAATGTGCTTAAAAGACTTTCAATTTTAATGACATGCTTGTTTCAGCTTTTGTTGTTGTTGTTGTTTTGTTTTTGTATATTTGTATGTTTGTGTCGTTGCTCTAAATGCAAAAAAATACCAAAATTAGGAATGTTTTACTCTGAATGACTTTAAACCTGGCTCAAATCTGAACTAAAGCAAATTTTAGTTTTCAGAACAAGTTTAGTTTCAAAAGCACGTTTGAAAGTTAAAAAAGAAAAATGCCATACACAACCAATATGACATTCGTAGTATATACAAAAGAATATTTAAACAATTTATGGAATTTGGTGAAAAGCATAGGAGATAGAGCTGAGCTCCTCCATTAAGTGAGGTGTTAGCTATGGCTAAATATAGGCCACCAGCTCAAATACAAATAAAGTAAGGGAAAACAAAGACTATCAGAAGTTGCCTATATAGATCTATTTCTTTATATTTTCTTGAAGAGGTACTTTTAGGTTTTATTTTGTTGTTGTTGTTGTTGTTGTTCTTAGTTTTTTGTCATCACCCTCTTTGATTAATGAACACAACCATAGGCTGATTTCCATAGAACATGTTAGCTGTTGCTAATCATTCTGAATGAAGCATCTTGAGGTATATCTGGGCTATACTTTCTGGTCATGTCTGCTTCACTTCACAGTTTACATTAAAGACATGGTAATAATACCTGTGCCTCATGGCCAATCTATCACAGTCATGCTTCAAACACAAATCTTCTATTGTTGCTGACTCATACATTCATTTTGGGTCTAGCAAGAAACCTTTTAGTGTAAACAAAAGAAAACTGAGCAGAGAAAAACCCAAGGCATTACCCAAATGTTATCTTCCTGGTGATCTTCTGTTTTTAATCATGTTTACTTTTATAAATCTAAAGACCATGTAAGCTAACATAAACCTTACTACATATATGAATGACATTGCTATTTCTAGCCACTCATATGGGATATTTTTATTCTATGAAAAAAGCTTATTTCTAAAAATTAAATATGAAAAAAATATGAATATATTAAAAACACAAAAGAAGAGTTATGTGTCCTGGAGTAGAAAGACAAATATAACACAATATCAGTAGTCACAATTAAGTGTGTAGAACCTTTGCATTTCACTATTTCTATTTTCACTATTGGTTTGCTTTGTGGTTTTAGTGGTCTTTGAGAAGATAAATCCAATTTCACACAATTGATCAGAGTAGGCTGAACTTTCTGAAGACACTTTTAAGGCATTTTCTTTCCTTTTTGTCTATACTGTATTGGTATAATATTTTCATCTCTTATAGTGCTGATCCTTTCCCTTTGTCCAATCAGTCACCCTCTTTTATCTCTCCCCATGCCTTATGTTCTCTGTTTTCAATGAGTCTACTTAGGTCTTCTTACCAGAGTACAGGCAGAGAGTTAATTGCAGGAGCACAGGAAACTTATCAATGTCTACAATAAAGAAAATGTCTTTCACTCCACCATTGATCTTTCATTACTTCTAGAATAAACATAAGTGGCAAAGTTACTGCAATTGCATTGCCCAATGGACAAGATGTGCTTATCAAGTTGCCACCTAATATTTATATTTATGCATGTAGATTAGTGCTGTTGTCATCTTTAGTCAGAGAAGATTTTATTGAAGATTATGATAACAACTTCAGAGATTCATAACTGGTCAAGGTGATAAAAATATGTGATTCCAAAGTCCTCAGCCAAGACAAGCAATCTATGTCACCCCTTCTAAGTCTCAGGTAGCACTGCAGGAAAGAATATGGAAAGAATACAAGAGTCAGAAGGCAAAATAGATTGCTACAGAATGTTTTCTCTGGTACAATGTGGTTATTATTTTGGAAGTGTGCTTACCTGATCAAAGCTTAAGAAAGATCAGGTTCTTTATCATTCCTTCCTGGAGTAGGGATGGTTTGCGGGACCTAAACCTCATTTTAAGGTCATTTTCTTTATCATGCATCAGAATACAGTGTAGAATTAGTTGGCTAAAGAAGTAACAGCACAAAAATCAGCAAATGATGAAATGGAAGAAATAAGTCCCATGAAAAATAGAGTAGTCCAGTTTCCTACAATAACAGAAATAAAATATGTACATGCATAAGATCTTTCTGCCCCTTTTCTGTAGGGGCACTTTTGTAGATACTTAGGGTAAGGTACCTCACAGTCACTTGATCTCTGCATTTTGGCCAGCTGTGACATATTATTGTTTTTTTCAAATCTTGGAATTCTTGGACATTATATCACTAAATGTATTATTTTGTCCATTTTCAGTTATGACTCTCAATACCATGGTATTGGATATCTCATTATTGCCACACATACATGTGAGACTGGATTAATTTTTTATATTTTTTTCTATTGCCATTGTTGTTAATCCATTTATATTCATAAATAATTATTTTTACATAGTCTTTTAATTCATTACATTGCAACTTTCTTTCATGAATACTCATCCTACATAATGGTATAATTTTCAATTGTGAGCATTTTTTTCCTTTGACCTAAAATAATATGCCTGTCTTTTCCAGACACAGAAGATGACAATTAAGATTTATCTATTAGATAATCCTGTATAGACCCAGTTAAAAGTCCTAAAATTAGTGATAAGTATAATATAATGAATCCTGTGGGTCGGGATGTGCAAAATATAATAAATATCTTGACAGAATCCTATTTACTTCTTCTGTCATTTCAGGATATCAGAGGTTCTGGAGTATATTCTCCTGTGTTCTATATAGACTTCTATTGTAAAATGTATCTTCTGAAATAACTTTTTTCTTTTAAAAGACAAGAAACCACAGAAAAATTTAAATTATAATAGTTTGACAACTAAACTTGGGATCATGTAGAAATGCAATCTCCGTAGGCAAAGCATTATTTAAAATGTAAAATGATACAAAAATTCATACAACATAAACTAAACAAATTAAATGATGAAACATTTGAAGAATGTGATGCTGTTGATTGTTAATATTTCATTTATAGCTTATGAAATCATATTAAATCAGTGAATGGTCAAGTAGAAATATAACTCTAGTTGAAGCTGTTAGTTAAGATTTTCTGGATTGAACAGAGTTAAACAAAAACTTTATTAGACACATTTGGAAGAAATTCATAGTGTGTCATTTGATTGAAAGCTCAGAGAAAGCTGACAGAATATTCTCCAAATATAAACTCCAGCCACTGGCACATAAAATTGGATAGCATCATACTGCAAGTTCTATTTTTATGGAGCATTTCTATTTTGTAAGCTAAAGCAGAAGCTCTCAATTCATTCAAGTGCTAGGATGTAGAACAACATAAAGGGAATGAATTAAAAGTGCTACCATTCTAAACAATATTGAATTGGTAGATGCAGTGTATAGTTATTGTCACTAGAGGGAAATCTGAGAGGGATTTGGGAGAGAGAGTTTATTGTTATTGCTGTAGGTTGAGTAAAGGATCCCATGTGAATAAATATTCTTAACAGCAAGCTTACTTCAGGGGAAAAAATGAAGCATAGAATGTTTGGAAAAAGCCATATTGTCAAGCTATACTGAAATAATTGTTTCTCAGCAAGCAGCAAGGTCTGTCAGATGCTTGTGTGTAGATTCACATTTTCCATTGCCATATGTTTCAAAAAATTCTACGGTATTTTGCCAGATGAAAGAAAAAAATCAAAGAAAACAAGCATTATAATACAGATTCCGTAATGTGTGATGATTTAAAAAACAAAAAAGACGGTGTGAGTTTTGTTTCTGTTTTTTAATTGACAGCAGGATCTCATTGCAGAAGATAACATCCGCACAGTTCATTGAATGTAGAGAGGCCAAGCTGGTGCCTGTATGGAGCTTCCACACCTAAGTTCTAGTCTCTTTGGTGTGAGAAGGTACTCTGCAGGTTACTGGGAAAAAAAAAAAAACCTGGATATCAACCCTCCATCACACTACAATCTGTCCCGCCTACAAGATGTGTTGGAGAAATAGTGGGGCAGAACTTATGGGAGTAACCAACCAATATCTGGATTAACACGAGGTCCATACCACCAAAAGGAAGCTATGCCTTCCACTGTCTGAATGGTCTGGAACTAGAGACTGGATAGCCCAGAGACCTAGGGCAGGATCAAACACCACTAAAGTGGGGCCAGTAGGGGGACATGACAATGAAATGATTCCTAATGATAATGTGCTATACTCACAGATGGGTGCCTTGTCCAGGCATTATCAGAGAACACTTCTTCTGGCAGCAAATGGGAATGAGTGCAAAGACCCACAAGCAGACATTATACAAAGAAAGAGTCTAAAATGGAGTGCTCTATCAGACCTCTTCCCTAGGAGATTGGGGAAAGATTATAAGAGTCACAAGGTATGGAGGACTCCAAGAGAACACTGCTGACTGAATCAACTAAGCAGGACTTACATGGACTCACATAGATTGAAGTAGCAAGCATTGGGCATAGAGAAGTCTGCATCTGGTCCTTTGCTTATATGTAATGGCTATTCAATTGGTGTTTTTGTGGCACCTCTATCCACAGGAGCAGGTGAATCTCTGACTTTTTCCTGTTATCGGGATGCTTTCTCCTGTTGTGTAGCCTTGTCCAGCCTCCATATGATGAGGGACGTTTCCTTGTCGTTTTGTATCTTATTTTATCTTGTTTGGGTCTCATCTCTTGGAGGCCTGATCTTTCCTAAAGAGGAAATGGAGGGGTAGTGGATCTGGGGAAGAGAGGAGATAGAGAGATGAAAGGAGAGAGGAGAGAGGGAAAACTGTAATCAGAATTTATTTTCAATAAAATGAAATAATTTTCAATTAAATTAAATAATTCAATAACAAATTAATAATAAAAGAAATTTGCTCATTTAATAAGTAAATAATAAAATGTAAAAGGAAAGCATGTCCCAACAAACAACTCTCCCTATTTGAGTTTCACTATTCAGTTCCAGAGCCAATGCACAAGGCCATCTCAGCTTGCTTCCAATGTAATTGTTTCCTTGGAAATCAGTCTGGCGGTTCCTCAGAAAACTGGGCATGATAATACTGGAGGACCTTGTTATACCACTCCTGGGCATATACCCAGAGGATTTCCCAGCTTGTAATAAGGACACAAGCTCCACTATGTTCATAGTAGCCCTATTTATAATAGCCAGAAGCTGAAAAGAACCTAGATGTCTCTCAACAGAGTAATGGATACAGAAAATGTAATATATTTACACAATGGAATACTACTTAGCTATTAAAAACAGTGAATTCATGAAATTCTTAGGCAAATGGGTGGGCCTGGAGAATGTCATCCTGAGTGAGATGACCTGTTCACAAAAAATCACACATGATATGCACTCACTGATAAGTGGATATTAGCCCAGAAGCTCAGAATAACCAAGACACAATTCACATATCAAATGATGCCCAAGAAGAAGGAAGAATAAAGTATGGTTACTCTGGTCCTTCTTAGAAGGGGGAACAAAATACCCACAGAAGGAGATACAGAGACAAATTGTGGAGCAGAGACTGAGGGAAAGACCATCCAGAGACTACCCCTCCTATGTGATCCATCCCATATACAGTTACAAAACCCAGACACTGTTATCGATGCCCACAAGTACTTGCTGACTGGAGCTGGATATAGCTGTCACCTGGGAGGCTCTGCTAGTACATGACATATACAGAGGGGGACACTCTCAGCCAGCCATTGAATTGAGCTCAGGGTCCCCAATGTGGGAACTAGAGAAAGGATCCAAGGAGCTTGCAGTGCCATAGGAGAAACAGTGATATGAGACACCCAGTACTCCCAGATTTCCCAGGGACAAAAACATCAACCAGATAGTTCACAGGGTGTTACACATGGCTCCAGATGCACAAGTAGCAGAGAATGGCCTTGTTGGACATCAACGGGAGGAAAGTCTCCTGGTCCTAGAAAGGCTGGATGTAGCAGTGTAGGGGAATACCAGATCAAGGAGGTGGGAGGGGGTTGATTGGGGAACAGGGGGAGGGGAGATGTCTTATGGGACTTTTGAGGGGGGAAAGAAAGGGGAAATCATTTGAAATGTAAATAAAGAATATATCTAATAAAAATAAGATAAGAAGTCACAGACTAGTGAAAAATCAGGCAAAAGCACTTTCCAGTGAGTCTGGTGATATAAGAGGTAATGTCTAGAATCCACAGGTTTGAAAAAACAGAATCAAATTTACAAAGTTTTCTTCTAACTTCCACACATACACATAAATAAATAAGTGTAAAGAGATTTTAGAAAAGAAAGCAACTGAAATATTTATGTAAAGTCGTGCCTATTATCCTTCTGAAGGGCAACAGTTACTTTAAAAGAAAGCATAGACAGAAATGGAGGTAGTAATTTAGTTACTAATTATTCCTGTTTCTTTATCCAAGGCTACAGAGCAGTGATGTCATCCTTTTGAATATCACTGCCTACCCCCTCCTCCAGGGTAAGTTTGAAATATGAATTATACTTCATTAAGAAGATTTATAGTCAGGGAATGTTATTGTAAACATACAACTCAGGCAATTGGGAGGCTGTGTCAAGAGACTCAAAGCCTTCTTCCAAAATACCTCATCTATCACTTGCATTTATGTACTAGACACTTGCATGCTACCTGGTGAAGACATGAAATTTCATATTTCAGATATAATTTTTCTGCCTCATAGCTGCTTAAAATTTTTAATTTTCTGAGAATTGCAGACATGTGGACAATATTTATACCTTATTTCATAATCAAATTAATGAAATCTTAATACACACACACTGAGTCAATTTAGTGTTGATAGCATGTGCATTTCCATTTTTAATACTTCAAAAGTATGATATTTTTTTTAGATTAGACCATGTTGATCAGGGCCATGGGGCCCTAACTGGTAGGTTTTATTAATATCTTTAACTTCATGTTGTACTCTCATCCTGATTTCTATCTGCTGTTTATACTTGTCTTTGATATTTTGTTATTCATGATGATCAGTCTACTGATTACTTTCTCCTTTTTAACACTTATCTTAATTATTTAATTAATCAATTTTGAATTTTGTCAAGAAATAGTATCTGATATCCTGAACAAATCAAACAGCTTATCACAGTCAGCAGAGTTACAATTCACTCTTTTATCATCTAATAGTTCTATTTTAGTTTTTTTTTTTTTTTTTGGTTTTTCGAGACAGGGATTCTCTGTATAGCCCTGGCTGTCCTGGAACTCGCTCTGTAGACCAGGCTAGCCTCGAACTCAGAAATCTGCCTGCCTCTGCCTCCCAAGTGCTGGGATTAAAGGCGTGCGCCACCACCGCCCGGCTTCTATTTTAGTTTTATCTTTCTACATCATTCCTATAATATTGTATCTTGCTATAACTGTCATCAGAGACAGTTTCCCTATTTATTTACAAAAAAGTGAATAGGTGTCTTGAATATAATCATAACTAAATATAAGTTTCCAACTCTGTGGTTAGAAATATAACACCAAATATGATGAGACTGCAAAGTGGAAATGATATCATTAGAAGAATGAATGTATATAGCAATCATAATAATATAGTTTATATGGATAAATATTACATTGGAAAAATATTAAGGAAAAACTCACAGGAAATTTCTCCTTCTTGTGCTTCATGTCAATTACGGATGATTCTCTTTCACATAGTTTTATTATGTAGTGGCTTTTGTTTTGTTTTGTTTTTTGTTTTTAGTGAGGACCAAGCCTCACTAAAGTTTCCACTTCTTTGCTTTATGCTTTTCACTTAGCCCTTACTGATTATCTATCAGATATACTTTGCCATTATCTCCTATTGACAATCATTTGTACTCAATCACTATTGGTTTATATTTTGCACTCAATACTTGTATGCTCAGCTACGTGTCAACATTTCCTTCATCAGAGAAAGTCCAGGGATGATGATGAAATTTTGCATCACAACAGGGAGAAAACCAGAAGAATAATTAATCTAACTTAGGAAATACATTGTACCTGAACATTTGTCTGAACAAAAACTCTTCACAGTTCAAATTCCTGGGAAAGAAAATTTATGGTGCCTTTTACAGAAATAAGAACGAAAATGTGTAGACTATAAGGGAAAGTAATACAAGAAAGATTTATAAATTATAATTTTAAACTTATCTATGAAAACTAATTTAAGATACCAAAAAATGCCAATCAGAATGTTTATCATAAAAAACTTGGCCGAAAATATTGGAAGTGGTATCAATAAATACAGGCACCATACAAATCAGTTTGGAGATGTCTTCAAATATTAGAGATAGACTTACCCTATGATTCAGACACTTCATACCTTGGTATGAAGAATTCTTCAGCTTATCAAAGAGGAATTTGACCTCGTATACATTACTGCTTTATTCATAATATCAAGAAAATGATACCAATTTAGTTGTCTATGAACAGATGAGTGAATACTGAAAATTTGGTACAGTACAAAGGAAAAATAAAATTTTCAGTAAATTGGGTGAACTTCGAATGAATAATTTTAAGAGGGGTCATTTTCCAGAAAGATTAAAATCACAGAAGAAACGAAAAACATGCTCTCCCTGATATGTATCCTTGTGTGTGTGCTTAAACATGTACAGGTATACACACACACACACACACACACACACCATATATTAATGCAAATAAAGATATGTGAGTAAAGTATAACATGTAAAAAAAGCTAAATATTATGTGATGATGAAGGATAGATAGGAAGGATACAGCTAACAGATATGAGTTATAAAAGGATATATACATTTTTAAATTCTAACTTACATATTTTTTAGTTTCATTGCACAAAATATGGATTTGATGGCAAATGTGTAAAAATCCAACATTAAGCTCCATGGATTCAGAAGAGATGCTATACCTGTAAACAAGTTGATTGAGATGTAAGGGATTTAGTTTAGTTGATTTCAGGGTTTGATGTTCTAGTTGTAATTTCATTATATTGAATAATAAAAACAAACAAACAAATAGACAAACAAAAATCAAAGAACGAAAGATTGTTAATTCACATTAAGTTGACAAAGTCAATGACCGGGAAAATCCATTTGCTTTTAAATTTCCTCATCTTCTTAGTAAACCATACACTTTTAGTTCATCAAAGACAAGTGCTTGGTTCTGTCACTCACGAGCTATTAACGGAGATGTGTTATTACCCTTGCCCAGTGACAACTTTTCTATGCAGAATTAATGACTCACCATTAGAGTACAATTGGCACCTTAAAATAAGTCATGATGCTAAATTATTGCTGTAAAATATTCTGATTTATTCAGCCTTAAGTTCTTCCAAGGGACCACATTAACAGAAGAGATTTTTCAGGTATTTTGCACATGCAGTATGAGTAAATCTCATGTTTCTATTCTTTGCTATTGTTAGATATTAAATATTAGAGGATAATAACTTGAAATATTGCTATCTGTATCTTGTTAGAAATTGCAGATTACATATGGGTTTTCCTTTGGTATATTCTGCAGTTGTGATTAGACCAGAACCCAAGTCCATATTTAAATATTCACAGAAATAGATGCTTAACAAGAGATGTACTCATTATTTCTAAGAATGTAAAACTACCCATCTTGATGCAATCATTCTTGTCTAGATGTATTATTATACTAGTGCGCAAAACAGAGGAATAAAAAGGTGGTGCTAAATCAAGTGCCTAAAATTGTACAGTGATAATTAAATTGATATAACAAAATAAGGAGGGAGGTCTTAGTTGAGCATATTTTCTCTCCATTTTACAAAATAAAGATTTATTTTAATAACAAGAGAAAGGTTAGGTGTGGTGTCAGCACACACTTGAAAGCCAAAGTTGGGGAAATGTAGACAGGAGGATTGAGATGCAAGGACATCCTCATTTACAAAGTGAATAAAAAGCCAATCAGCTTGAAGTCCATAAAACCCTGTCTCAGAATAAAAATAAGCATCTCTTCAAATTATCGATTATTTAATCTACCAACTATCCATATAAGCTTAATGTTTTTTCTAGAGATTAAACAAATTAAAAATGAGAACATTTATGCACAATTTCAATAGCTTTATACATACACACTTGCATAGTTAATACAACAATGATAGTATTGGGCAATGTATAGACACATACTGGGTTTTATAGTTAATTAATGTCTTTGAAATACTTCTTTTTTTTTTTTGAGTGAGGAAGAGTTCATTTCGGATTGGCATTTGAAGGGATCAGCCTGCCATAGTCAGGAAGACACAGATTAGAGCAGAAAGGCCATGGTGACAGGAGCAGGAGGATGACTGGTCACATTGCAGCATACAGGAAGCCAAAAATGTACAGGAAATGGGGTTCCAGTCTTGCCACCTGTGACTCACTTCCTCAGATAGATTCTATCTCCTAAAGGTTCTATAATCCTTCCCAAAGCTCTATCAGCTGGGGAATAATTGTTTATATACACAAGCCTGCCTTTTACACTCAAAAATTTTAAATTATTTTTGCTCTGTTCGACATTTTATAACTTGAAAAATTCAGTCTTAAAACATATAATATCTATTCTATTTTGACTAGTCTTCTAGGTACTGGGTCCTAGCTTTGGATAAATGGACAATAATGTCTTTATTTTACAACTGAAAGTTGTACTCCACAAAAAGAATCATTTTGTTCCAAAAGGTATAGCTGACACTGGTGGAGTTGCAATTTGAGCTTTTTATTGTATCAGACGCCAAAGTGAGTGCTCTAATTTGGACCTCAGCCAAGTGTTCCGTACAAGGCCAGACAGTAAGTGGTTGTGGCTTTGCAGCCTGGGAGGCACTGTTGAAGAGAGGATATAGATACCCATTTATTTTACTGTCTCAGATATAGTTCCTGCGCTGGTGCCATAAAGGATCCACAAAATATCGAGGAGGATGTAACTGGGATCCCCAAAGCTTCATATACAAAATCAGTGGAGTTCGGCTCATTGACTGAAGGCTGCCAAGCCACTCTCTTCACTGTACCCTAATACTCCTTTTACTTGAGTGAGAGAGGCATGTTTTATAATTTTTATATTGTAGGATAAGTATATAGAGCTGTAACTTACCTGTTTGTCTAAGGTGAGGAGGGAAAGTTAGGATATGTATTAATCTTTTAAATTGTGCTGCAAGATAGCTTCCTGTAGTTAAGGTGTTTTTGTTGTTGTTGTTTTGGTTTTTTATTTTAATTTTCTTTTTTTTATTATTTACTTTATTTTATTTTTTTAATTTACATTCCAAATCATTTCCCCTTTCCCGTTTCCTCCCTCCCCGAAAGTCCCATAAGCCCCCTTCCCTCCCTCTTTTCCCCATTCAACCCCCTCTCATTACTCTGTCCTGGCGTTCCCCTACATCCAGTCTTTCCAGGACCAGGGGTCTCTCCTTCCATCTTCTTAGAAATCTATTGATATGCGGATTGTGTCTAGAGTATTCTGAGATTCTGGGTTAATATCCCCTTATCAGTGACTGAATATCATGTGTGTTCTTTTGTGACTGTGTTACCTCACTAAGGATGATATTTTCAAGATCTGACCATTTGCCTAGGAATTTCGTGAATTCATTGTTTTTAATTGCAGAATAGTATTCCATTGTGTAGATATACCACATCTTCTGAATCCATTCCTCTGTTGAGGTACATCTGGGTTCTTTTCAGCTTCTGGCTATTATAAATAAGGCTGCTATGAACATAGTGGAGCATGTGTCCTTATTGCATGCAGGTAAAGCCTCTGGGTATATGCCCAGGAGTGGTATAGCCGGATCCTCTGGGAGTGTCATGCCCAGTTTTCTGAGGAACCGCCAGACTGCTTTCCAGAGTGGTTGTACCAGCTTGCAATTCCACCAGCAGTGGAGGAGTGTTCCTCTTTCTCCACATCCTCGCCAACAACTGCTGTCTCCTGTGTTTTTGATCTTAGCCATCCTGACTGGTGTGAGATGGAATCTCAGGGTTGTTTTGATTTGCATTTCCCTAATGACTAAGGATGATGAACATCTCTTTAGGTGCTTCTCAGCCATTAGATATTCTTCAGGTGAGAACTCTTTGTTTAGCTCTGTACCCCATTTTTTAATAGGGTTACTTGCCTCTCTGGAGTTTAACTTCTTGAGTTCTTTGTATATATTGGATTCAAAAATTCATCTGGCTGGATGTAGGGGAACGCCAGGACAGAGTAACGAGCGGGTTGAATGGAGAAAAGAGGGAGGGAAGGGGGCTTATGTGACTTTCGGGGAGGGAGGAAATGGAAAAGGGGAAGTGATTTGGAAAGTAAATTAAAAAAATAAAATAAAATAAATAATAAAAAAAGTTAAGATGAAATATCCTAGTAAGGTGTGAACAATGAAAACATGACGATGCATTAAACAGTAGTCTATGCACATGACCAAGTCAGAAATTAAAAAAAAAAATTCATCTGGAATAACAGAAAACCCAGAATAGCTAAACTATTCTCAAGATAAAAGAACCTCTGGGGGAATCAGTATCCCGGACCTCAAGCTGTACTACAGAGCAATAGTGTTAAAAACTGCATGGTATTGGTACAGTAACAGACATGTAGATCAATGGAACAGATTTGAAGACCCAGAAATGAATCCACACTCCTATGGTCACTTGATCTTTGACAAAGGAGCTAAAACCATCCAGTGGAAAAAAGATAGCCTTTTCAACAAATGGTGCTGGCTCAGCTGGAGGTCAACATGCAGAAGAATGCAAATTGACCCATCCTTATCTCCTTGCACTAAGCTCAATTCTAAGTGGATCAAAGATCTCCACATAAAACCAGACACACTGAAACTAATAGAAGGGAAACTAGGGAAGAACCTTGAACATATGGGCACAGGGGAGAATTTCCTGAACAGAACTCCAATAGCTTATGCTCTAAGATCAAGAATAGACAAATGGGACCTCATTAAATTACAAAGTTTTTGCAAGGCAAAAGACACTGTCAAAAAGACAAAGCAACAACCAACTAACTGGGAAATGATCTTTACCAACCTTACATCCGACAGAGGGCTAATATCCAATATATTTTAATTTTCTATTAGATATTTACTTTATTTACATTTCAAATGTTATCCCATTTCCTGGATTCCCCTCTGAAAACACCCTATCCCATTCCCACCTCCCCCTGTCCCACCCACTTCCACTTTCCTGTCCTGGTATTCCCCTATACTGGGACATCAAGCCTTCTCAGGGAGAAGGGCCTCTTATCACTTTGATGTCCAAAAAGGCCATCCTCTGCTACATATGCAGCTGGAGCCATGGGTTCCTCCATATGTGCTCTTTGAGAGCTATGTGTCAGCTGATTCCTGTTTTCCAGTCATCAAAAGAGCAGAAGCCAAAGCATCTTTAATTTTGTCTTTTTCTTATGTCCTATCCTGACATACTTATTATACCACTGGGTCACATTGCTGCAACTGAGACCCCAGGAGTTTCAGAGCACAGAGATCTACTCTGACTCACTGACAAAGAAGCTCACTGTCTTGTGAAATTTTTAAAAAGTCATCTAGAAGACACAATTCTCAGATCCTAGACAATTGAATTTGTTCTAACCTGCAACTGAAGTTTCATGCTGAATTTAAAGACTTTACTGGAAATGAACTTGCACATAATTTTCTTTATTCAATGAGAAAATAGTGTTTTGGATCAACATAAATGCCATGTGTGGTATCACATTCCTATAGTTCAGCATGTGGAAAGGTAAGGCAGAGTGATCCTGAATTTTATGGAAGTCTGGGTACATAGGGTTTCTTCCTCAAAAAGTCAAACAATAACATATATTAATATTTATCAATTTATATACCTAAATTTTCCATGTAAGTATCAACAAGCACCTTGTACCAGGCAGAGTTTTTCAAGCCTCACTGTTTCTGGAAGTCAGAACATGCTTTGTAAATTATACATGTGATTAAAATAAGTTATACTTTCAGAGCACTAAAAAATAACAAAGTGAACATTTGCCTTAGTTAGGGTCAAATTGCTATGAACAGATACTATGACCAAGGCAACTCCTGTAAGGACAACATTTAATTGGGGATGCCTTACAGGTTTACAGGATCAGCCCATTACCATCTAGGCAGGAGCATGCCAGCACCCAGACAGGCATGGTGCAGAAGAACTGAGAGTCCTACATCATCATCTGAAGGCTGCTAGCAGAATACTGACTTCCAGGCAGTTTGGACTAGGGTATTAAAACCCACACCCACAATGACACACCTACTCCAACAAGGCCACACCTCTAAATAATGCCACTTCTTTGGTCAAACATATACAAGCCATCACAATATTCTTGCTTAATATGGTTCTAGAAAGATTTGCAATAAAATATTCTGGAGCTTATAATCAGTAACCATATTCCTCAATGCTCAGTAGTTTTTATTTATTTAAATTCTACCATTCAAAGCATCACTCATAGTAATTTAAAAGTTGTTTATCAAAAACGATATGGTAGATAATATTGAATTACAATGTTTTACTTTATAGGCATTTTGTAGAAGTATAATAAAAATAAGCATTTGAAGAAAGACCTTGAGATGATTTTGACAAATAAATAAATCAACTTGTTCCCAGCATGAATCTGACTTGCAGAAATTTAACTGCACAGCATGAAGTAAGTTTGAAGTTAAAGGCAATAAAATACAAAATACGGATATTAGACCGAAGTAAAAAGATAAGACTGAAGAAAACAATAAGTCTAAACAATATCTGGACTTTTGATAAGAAATCAGAAAATGAAGAAATTGAAAAAAGACATAAAACTAATTAGTATATACTAATGTGAACTATTCTATTAAATCATTATTTACTAATTAAGGAAAATTTATCCTTAATCATCAAAAATTAAGTGTGTACTTTGCATACTCATATTTTTATAGGCTTGGTTGAATTGACAGCCTTTAAATTAAACCCCTGGGGGTTTTCCATAACACTGTGTGGATTTACTGAACTAAGACCACAGTGCAGTCCTACAAAAATAATGAGTCCTTATTGGAGAGTGCTATTTCTTCTGCAATCCATATAGCTACTTAACTTTCAACTAGTGCATACACAAAAGGAAGAGTGTTACCATGGAATCAACTTTATTTCTCAGAGAATTACTGGATAAATGAAAAATCTAGAAAATCACAATTCAGAGGTCTTCATATATGTAAAATTTAATTGATACACCTGAACCATCTCAAGAATCATAACAGTCATGCCATACGATCTGGCATAGTGGTCAAAACTCCTTGCCTACTCAATGATTGCATATTAAACAGGGTGGTTATATGGTTTTGGAAAAACTTCATCTATCAATTAAGACTGTTCTACCAGAAACCATCTGAGTAACCAATATTTGAGTGGAAGAACATTTGGGGAATCCACGGTCAGAAACAGAGAAAGGAGGAAGAAGCGACAAAGGAGAATGAAGGAAAGCATTGATGGACTTACTAAGTCCTCTTATACCTTGGGGAAATAGTATCAAGCATGTTTTGACCTTTTCTCAGCTATGGTGAAAGGAAGCTGTATTTACTCATCAACTCTGTTCATCAAGTTGAAGGTTATTCAGAAGCCTAACCATATTCAGGCTCCATGAAGTATGAAGCTGGTTGCCTAGTGATAGGGCTTTCCTGGAAATAGTAAAGAATGCTGGGTTACTGACAGAAGAATAATGAAGGATACAGGAAAAATTTCCAAACCAAACACAAGTACATATGAATAATTCGCTGAAATTTAAGCAAGTACTTTTACTGAGTCACAGTGCCATTTTTCTCCAGGTACATAGGCCTCAAATGCAGCATAAACATCTTTTTAACATTGTACACTGGTTAGTCTGTTTTACTGTGCCATGAAGTTTGCTTTAGTGTTGAAAGTAGGAAAAACTGGGTGCTTTTTTTTTTTTAAATTTTTTTTTAATTTAATTTAATTTTATTTTTTTAATTTACATTCCAAATCACTTCCCCTTTCCCGTTTCCTCCCTCCCCGAAAGTCCCATAAGTCCCCTTCCCTCCCTCTTTTCTCCGTTCAAACCCCTCTCATTACTCTGTCCTGGCATTCCCCTACATCTAGTCTTTCCAGGACCAGGGGTCTCTCCTTCCATCTTTTTAGAAATCTATTGATATGCTGATTGTGTCTAGGGTATTCTGAGATTCTGGGTCAATATCCCCTTATCAGTGACTTCATACCATGTGTGATCTTTTGTGATTGGGTTACCTCACTAAGGATGATATTTTCAAGTTCTGACCATTTGCCTAGGAATTTCGTGAATTCATTGTTTTTAATTGCAGAGTAGTATTCCATTGTGTAAATATACCACATCTTCTGAATCCATTCCTCCGTTGAGGGACATCTGGGTTCTTTCCAGCTTCTGGCTATTGTGGAGAAAGAGGAACTGGGTGCTTTTTAATTCGCAATTTTTCTCAACTAGCAGAAAAAATTTAAAATCGAAGCAGAGTCGTTACCTCTCAAAATATACTTTTAGAGATCTACCAAAACTGTTTTTTTTTTCTGTTTATCTACCGAGGAACAGGTTGGTTGTTTTCATACAGGGAAAATACACAAAAAGCTGCTATAAGCACCTACACTGAGGTTACATATGGACAAAATTTTTCAGCTCCTTTGCGTAGAGAGAAGCACCCCAGCGTTTGGGACACATGGTCTAGTTAAATTTACTCAGGTCCCATAGTGCAGACTGTTCAGAATGTGTTTGTACAGTGTTGGCACTCCTTCAGGTGTGATGACCTTTGTTCTGATCTACATTTATGCCTGAATTTGATATTTCTTATTTTTGAAGTTTGGCCTTTCTAATACTTGTGCAATGATACCTTATAGTTAAAAAATAGTGCAATAATGTGATGACATATGATAGAAAACATCGTTTCATGTGTTAGGCTGTCATTTGAAGATCTCATTCATGATCTAGACATTCAGATATTTTGATTTATTTTTAAGGGTCACTAGCTTTGAGTTGAATTCATTGTGTATTTGATGGTAAACATCTATCACATACACTATTTGTAAATATTTTCTCCACAGATGACTTAATTTTACTCCTCAATTTTTTTTTTTGTAATTTCCTGGTCAATATTCTAGTAGATGACTTCCAAACTACTAAAACTTTTAAATATTCTTTGTCACTGATATAGTGTTATAATTACTATGTAATACCATTCTCTCAGTCTTAAATTAGCTCATTTATTTCTGATAGTTTCCTAAATTTGTCAGCTGTTTGTCTTCCAAACACCCTTAGATATATGTGGATCCTTAATTTTTATGAGTCATTATGGTATCAGACAAATTAAAATGACAAAAATTAAGGTTGGTTTTTTTTTGTTTTTGGTTTTGGTTTTTTTTTGTTTTTTATTTTTTTTTTTTGTTTTTTGTTTTTGTTTTTTTTTTGTTTTTTATTTTTTTTTTGTTTTTTGTTTTTGTTTTTTTTTTGTTTTTTTTTTTTTTTTTTTGGCTTTTGAGTTCCTGAGACACTCCTTTCTTTACTTTTTATGTGTTATGCTGAATTCATCACATTAGTATATCTCACTATATGTATCACTCGAAAGCTGATGACTTATTCTATCTTGAGTTCCACTTCTATACAAATATTATTGTCTTTTTATAATCCTCCCTGTTTCTTCTATTCTCCATAATATAGTTTGGGTTTAAAAGGGCCATTAGAAAGAACACAGAACTTTCTGGAACCATAAAATTAAATAATTGTAGGGTTTTCACTTTGATATTTTTTTCTTTCTCAATTTTCCCTCTTTAATGACCAGAGTTTTGAAAACAATTTATTCTAATCTCTTGCCATTTTATTAATAACTATTATATTTGTAATACAACTTTTTATTTTCTAATAGTTTTCCATTTAAAATTAATTTTAATTTTATATATACTATTTAACACATATTTTAGAATGTTTACATTAGATATCTTATGTTCCTTTTAGAAATCTTAGCAGGAAGAAGATCTAATTATAAATTGTGTGGATAAGTAATCATATCAATACCATATCCAAAAGATATCTTAACATTTACAAGTTGTTATATATACTTGCTATGATTTTGTGAAACGTAAATGGCCTGCTCAAAACGTTATTTGCCCTCATTTATAAGTGACTTTCTATTTTATTCTTCGGTTAGACTGTATTTCATTTCTTCTGGCATGTGTGATTTATTTATATATTAACAGTGACACCCAACAGTTGCTATGAAAACTTTAAATCACTGGAGGAAGTATGCATAAACCTAGAGCTGCAGGCCATGCTGTGTCACACTCCTCCTGTCTCTCAATTAAGCAAGAACACTTGTCTTTTTCCCTTTGCTCTGTAAATGTTGACAACTGATACACAGCAGCACTCCCTCCTCAGCATGAAAAAACAATACTCACGCTTTTTGTCAAGTTGAAATACATTTGAATTATTCATGCTAACAATGATCCCAACTGTTTTTATGAAAAACAGTTCTCATACAATTGGAGTTTTCTATATTTCTTTATTTTTCTCTTGAACATCTTTAGAGTGTTGGGAAAAGAAAATTAAATGAGATTCTTTTCATGACAAGGAATGTATACCCAAATGCCAGTAGACATGAGATACTTCAGGTACGTTTACATGTAAATGGTGAAGGGAATCATATCTTTAAAATGGACATCCTGATATATTTATAAAATAGAAAATTGTGCCATTTTTTGATATAGACTTTAATTTTTTCTTCTATTGAAAATAGATTATTTTCTCACATAATATAGTTATGTTATAGTTTCTCCTCCCTGCATTCCTCCCGGTTCCTCTCTACCTCTCCTTTCCTTTGGATCCATTAGAAAAGGACAGCCTTCCAAGATATAAAAACCAAGAAATGACAAAATAAATAAGGTGATATAAAAAGATGAGACAAAGGTCTGAATCAAAGATGGATACAGTTACTGAACTGGAGGAACAGAGTTTCAAGAGTCAGAGAACCACTTGTTCTAACAGTCAGGAAGTATTCCTGTTAAATAAATATAAATAAAATAAATAAAAATAAATAAAAATAGTATGCCAACACCTGTAATAAATATTCAGGGGACCTTGTGTAGACTCATATAGGTCCTGCACTTGCAGCTTCACACTCTGTGAGCTCATAGGTGCCTAGGTTAGTTGTTCCCCTGGTGTCCTCCATTGTCTGTCTTTGACAATATTTTTGCCTCATCCTCCAAAGATTCCCTGATCTCTGAGCATGATTTAATGGAGACGTCAAATTTAGACTCTATCTCCATGTAATGGCTGTGGGTTTATGCATCTGTTCCCATCTTCTGCCAGGGGAAGCCTCTCTGCAGGGTGTTTGCTACTTATATTCTCATGGTAATTTCGATCCCCCAAAAATATTTGCATGAGAATCCATTCATCCACAGGCAAGACACTAAAGGACCCTGCCTCCAGTCAGCTCTGATTGGTAAATAAAGTTGCTGGCAGTTAGTGGCTGGGCAAGGCAGACAGAGGTGGACTATTAGGAGGTAAAAGAGATCCACCATAACCAGGAGAAGAAGAAGAAGAATGAGAGGATATGTGTCATACCTGAGAACATGTGGGACAGAGAGCATAGCCACCATGGGGAAGAGTGGTCCAAGAGGGTTGCCCAACTGGGTCCAGGGCAGCCAAGATGGAATATAGGATTTAGTAAGTAAAAATGTAGGAATATTGGAGGGACGTGGAGTAACCATGTGGAGGTTTGGAAGTGGCTTAGTCATTGAAATATTTTAGGCATATCAAAATATAAAGGCTGTGTGTGTGTGTGTGTGTGTGTGTGTGTGTGTGTGTGTGTGTGTGCGTGTGTGTGTCTTTCATTCGAAAACCCAAAACGTTGGGGCAGATAGTGAGGAACACAGCCACTGCCAGTACTTAATTGGGTACTACTAAACCTTTCTAATGACAATTGGATAAAGCACTGATCAATGAGTATAGCAGAATATAATCATTCCTCATGTCATCAATATTTCCAAATGATAACAAATAAACAAGTTGTAATAACATGAATCCATGATACAACTATCCCACATAAACTCACAAACATACTATATATTTAACCATGTCATAATTATGCATAACATAATGTAACTATTCCTTTTACAGCTATAAATATGTTATAAGTTTAAAATAGGTGGCAATAAGTTTAAAATAGGAGCCATTGCTTTAGTATCTCAAACTTAAATATGAAAAACATTGACATTCTCTTGATTTTATATTACCTAATAAAGAAATTGAGGAATGAAGACAAAAATCACTATATAAATATTTTAATATATTTTTTATTGTTTTAAATCTATTTATTTATTCACTTTACGTCCCAATATCAGCTACCAGCTCTCCTCCCAATACCTCCTCATGCAGATACTCCCCCATTCCTTTCTCCTGTTCTGAGAAGGCAAATCTCCCTCTCCCCATCACCACCCTCTCCCTCAACACACACATAAAGTCACTACAGGACTCGGCACATCCTCTCCCACAGAGACCTGATAAGGCAGTCGAGTTTGGGGAATCAGATCCATAGGGAAGCAATAGATATAGGGACAGTCCCTGCTCCAGTTGTTGGGGAACCTGCATGAAGACCTAGCTACATATCTGCTACATATGTGCAGAAAGTCTAGATCCAGCCTGTTGGTGGTTTAGTTTCTTGAAGCCAACAAGTGGTCAGCTTAGTTGACTCTGTTGGTCTTCCTATGGAGTTCCTATACACTTCAGTTTCCTTAATCATTCCCTCAACTCTTAAACATAACTCTCCAAGTTCTATTTAATGTTGTTTGGCTGTGAATCTTTACATATCTTTCTGTTGGATACTGAGTGGATCTTCTAGAAGGAGAGTTATGCTAGGCTCCTGTCTGCAAGCATAACAGAGTATCCTTAATATGTAGGGATTTTTTTTTTTTGTCCATGAGATGTATCTTAATTAAGACTGGTTAGTAGGTTGGCCATTGCCTCGATCTCTGTTCTATCTTTTTCCTTACATGTCTTGTAGGCAGGATATATTTTGAATAGAAGGGTATGTGGGTAGGTTACTGTCGTTTTCCCTCTAGTGGGAGTCCTGCCTGGCTACAGGAAGTAGCTACTTTAGGATCCACAGCCTTCACTGCTTGGGAGTCTCAGCTGGAATCTCTCCCGTAGACACCCTGGAGCTTGCCCCCATCCCAAGTCTCTTGTATGTTCTAGAGGTTGCCCATACTACCACTGATTTTCTATTTCTCTTCCCTTCTTCCCTACAATTGATGCTGCTGCTTTGCTCCACTACCCATCTCCTTTCCCACCCAGTTCCATCCATCCATCCATCCATCCATCCATCCACCTCCAATATCTATTTTGCTTCCCCTTTTGAGGATGATTCAATACCTTCCCTTGGGTCTTTGTTATTTGGCTTCTTTGTGTCTGTGGATTATAGCATGTTTATCCTGTACTTTATGAGTAATAATCACTTATAACTGAGTATCTGCCATGCCAACCATGCATGTTCTTTTGGGTCAGGTTTACCTCACTTGTGATATTTTCTAGTTCCATCCATTTACCTGCAAAATTCATGGTGCCATTGCTTTTAATAGACAAGTAGTATTGCATTGTGCAAATAAACTACATATTCTTATTCCACTCTTCAGTTGAGGGGTATCAAGGTTATTTACACTTTCTGGCTATTAAAAATAAAACTGCTATAAACATAGTTGAAGAAGTGTCCTTGTGGAATGGTGGGGCATCTTTTGGGTATATGTCTAGGAGTGGTTAAGCTTAATCTTGAACTAGAACTGTTCCCAATTTTCTGAGAAACTGCCAAATTGATTTCCAGAGTGGTTGTACAAGTTTGCACTCTTGCCAGCAGTAAAAGAATGTTGTCCCCCCTTTTCTGCATCTTCACTAACCTATGCTGTCCCCTGAATTTTTTATTTTAGCCATTCTGGTGGATGTAAGATGAAACCTCAAGAGGTGTTTTGATTTGCATTTCCTCGCTGACTAGGGCATTGGACATATTAAAGTGTTTCTCAGCCATTCAGGATTTCTCTGTTGAGAATTCTCTGTTCAGTTCTGTACTCCCCTTTAATTGAGTCTATCTCCAGGAGTTCCTTCTATATTTTTGCATATTAACACTCTGTTGAATGTAGGGTTGATGAAGATCTTTTCCCAATTTGTAGACTGTCAACAAACACATTACTAAGAAAATATGATAAAAACACTTCTGCCAATTTTAATCTTCATTTTTTTACCTACTTACGTGGTTTATGTGGAATTCATAACTGCTTTCCTCTACTATCCATTCTATGTTTCCCATGGAAAAGGATCCTACCTCCATTCCTAATGCCTTTTGTTATGGTTCTTGTAGTAGGCTGTAGTAGTATCCAATTGACTTGAATTACAGGACATGGTAGCTCTAAGATACACCCTAAAGATCTCCTGGGGAAGCAATGCAATTTTTCCATGGCAATTTGGATCAATCACCCATCCTAACACTGTTACTCTGTTTTGTTTTTTTTTTTTGTTTGTTTGTTTGTTTGTTTTAACCCTGTTGGCATAAGGGTCTCAGAAGCCTAACGTGGCCAGGGAAAATTCTGAGTTGGCATTTCATTTAGGCCCAGTCATGAGTACTTTTCCCTCTAGAAACAAAACTTCTAGGCCATCAGAACTTAAGGTCATAAAACCGGGAAGTAAATATTTTCTTGGTATGTTACTATGTGGAAGAGAGTGAAACTCTCCCTTTACTTATTGCTGGATTCCTGTACTCCTGGATCGCAGCTAGCAGAGATATTATAACATACATGACCTGGAGAAAGCTGCAAATGGATGAATCATAAGGTTAGGAACAAGCCTTTCTAACTTTCCTTTCTTTTTTTTTTGCAATTAATAGACCTACAAATTAACTAAAATATGAAAGAAATTTCAATTCACTTTATCTGGATGACACATGTTTAATTTCCTATGAAGTTTGAAACAGATTTTAATTTATTTTTCCTATAAATTATACTTCTCCATATATTTCTCTTTCCTTAGCTCTATTCACATATCTATTCTCTATTTATTATCTATCTATCTATCTATCTATCTATCTATCTATCTATCTATCTATCTATCTATCTATCTATCTATCTATCTATCCTATCTATCTATCTATCTATCTATCTATCTATCTATCTATCTATCTATCTATCTATCTATCTATCTTATCTATCTTATCTATCTTATCTGTCTATCTCTTAAGCTATCTTTGTATTATCTCTCTGATATCTATTTAATAATCCATGATTTATCAGTGTATTATCTATACACACACACACACAATCTTTTTCTCTTTCCTCATTGATTCTATGGCCTGTGTACTGGAGGCTTTCCACTGAGATCTCTGTCCTGCTGGGTGCGAGGTTTAGGCAAAGGGGAGAGAGAGAGAGAGAGAGAGAGAGAGAGAGAGAGAGAGAGAGAGAGAGAGAGAAGGAAGGGGGAGCCATTTCTGCTGCTTCTGCTGCTGCTGCAGTTGGTTCCGAAAGAGGCCACTAACCAGGGAGGAGTGTTGTGGAGGTTCAGGTGGCATTTTGGGAGAGCAGACCTCTTCCCATGTGTAACATCTCTTCTGACAGAAGCTCTCAGATGACAGAGTAGTTCTTGCACACCTTTAATATGGATAGGATTCTTATATACAGTTTGGGCTGGGTCAGTGTCTGACAGCAGCTCAGGCTTAGAACCCAGGAGACCTGGCAGGTGCTTGTTGCCTACTGCCTGCAAATGGACTGCAGGTGTTTGGCCATGCCCCTTGGGCCCCTGGCTCCTGTCACACTTGCAGCATTCTACATCCTTTCCCCCCCCCAGAGGTGTGTGGCCATTACTCAAGTAGGAGCATCACCAAACCCTCCCACATGCAAATAAGATTTCCCCAAGCTCTCAGACCCAGTCAATGAGAAATAAGAAATACTGCAGCAGCAGAAACAGCAAAAGTGGCTCTCTCTTCCTGCTCACTCACTCTCCCCTTTGCTTAAACCTTGCACCCAGCAGGCCAGAGATCTCAGTGGAAAGCCTCTAGTACATAGGCCTACATTTTCCCTTCTCATGGCATTTCTTTTCTTGTGGTACATACTTACAGACATACATACAAACTAAAATATAGAACCTGACATGAGAAAAAAGCATTCATTGTTTGTATTTGTGAAGAGAAGTTTTAGTAATTTTCAGTTCTATCAATTTTTCTGAAACTTTTATTTCTTCAGTATTTTATGCTGAAATTGGATTGAACACATGTACCATATTTTTTTCTGATGGTCCTCTATGGGCATATATATGTAAATATGTATGTATATTTACATACATATATATGTAAATATAAAAATATATGCATATATAATATGAATATTATATATATTCATATATTATACCTTATAAAGCTTAGGAATTTAGTTAGGAATCATGGTTCAAACATTTCAAGGGAAAGGATATAGAGGTACCCAACATAAAACTAAAATTTCTAAGATTTCATGAACAAATATAATACTTAAACTTACTTATATGAAACTGAGTTTCATATCATTCACTACACATAAGTTGACATTCGTGGCATTTCACGTTAAAGGTAGTATTAGAATGTGTGTAAATTGATAGCAAAACAATTCCTTCTGTTTTTATTTATTTTTAAAGATTTATTTTTCGACTGACTCAACTTGGGAACCATCCTATGGGCAGGCATCAACTTCTGACACTACTACCATTGCCACGTTGTGCTTACAGACAGGAGCCTAGCATGACTGTCCTCTGAGAAGCTCTACCAGCAAATGACTGAGACAGATGCAGATACTCACAGCCAACTATTGGAATGAGGTCGGGGACCCCTATGGAAGAGTTAGGGGAAGTATTGAAGAAGCTGAAGTGATGACAACCACAGGAAAAAAAAACAATATTAACCAACACAGACCCCTCAGAACTCTCCAATTTTAAGCCACCAATCAAAGTGCATCCATGGGCTAGTTTGTGGCCCCAGCATGTATGTATCAGAGGACTGCCTTGTCTGACTCAGTGAGAGAGAATGCCCCTAATCCTGTGGAGATTTGATACCCAAGGGAAGGGAGATACTGGAGGAAGTGAGGTAAGGATGGGTGGGTAAGGGACTTGGGTTGGGGCAAACACCCTTTCAGAGGCAAAGTGGAGGGTGTTGGTGTAAGGAAATCTGGGATGCAGTTCTGGGAAAGGGGCGCAACATGTGGAATGTAAATACATACAATTATTTAATAAAGAATTACTTAATTCTCTCCCTTTAATTCTCTTCTATCTGTCCCCAATTATTAAGTTAATGAAGTTTTTAAAAAGTATTATTGTAATACACCCATACACACAGGTAGATATATCGGGATTGATATTTAAAGTTTTTAATTCAACCTGTTGAATATCCTTAGTGTTGAAAAAATGTATGTATATATCTTTATGGCTTGTCACTTAGTATTGGATAAGCTAAAAAAATTGATCTCTAAAAGCATTATAAATATTTATTTTTCTATGCAGAGTTTAATCATAGCTATCACTGGTCATCAAGACAGCATCTTTATTTATTCAGCAGAAAAAGATCATTGCAGAAATCTGTACAAGTCAGAATAAAGAGAATAACTGATATTCAGGTGCCCAGTCTGCATTGAAGTGTCTGGAAAACACTACTACACTTATGGCTTAGGGAATCTCAAGCAAGAGGGTCTAAATGGTTGCCAGTGTCAGAGGCTCAGGAAGTCTGCTGTGTGATTGCTTCTTTTAGATATGATGAAGAAATTTCACCCGTGAAATCCTAACAACATATCTGTTCAAACAAGATCTGACCAGTTTGAGTACTGACATCCTAACATGGATGGGGAAAATCTCTCAGAATCCTACATATACAAGCAAAAATACTTAAAGACCTCTGAGGAAGGATTTTGTTTGTTTTTCTTGTTTGTTTGTTTGATTGATTTTGTCTTTCTTGAAATGCAGACACATTCCAAAAGGGAGTACAATACAGAGGTTGGAATTGTAATCTATCTGATCTGTATACTGGAAAATAAGTTGTGTCTCTAGGAAGAACAAGGAATACCCTTACCTACTGGTTAACTTCTGAGATATCTGCCATCCTCTCTCTTTCAAGATTTGTTGATAGTGATGCTGTTTATTTTTTTTTTTTACCTCAACTATGAAGTCAATCCATAGATTTTCTAAACTAAATGTTATTTCTTTCAATCTTGATATCATATGAGAAGATGTAAGAGAGTATACTATATATTTGGAGGCATTTCCAAATCTTTCATATTTTTAAAAGTGGCAATAGCTATTTGTCTCTCTCTTATCTTCTATTTCTGTCTCTATTTAGTGGTGATCAATTATTTATTTTCTTTTTTATGCTTATTTTTCATTAATTTATTTATACACTTTACATCCTGATCACAGATGCCCACTCACCTCCCATTCTCCATCTCACATAGCTTCTCCCACCACCATCACCTCTAAGAAACTGGAGGCCTCCCTGGGTACCAGTCCTCCCTAGTACATCAAGTCTATTCAGGACAAGACACATCCTCTCTTACTGCATCCATATGAGGCAGCCCAATTATGGGAACAGGAGACATAGGCAGGCAAGAGAGTCGGGGACAGACTTCCTTTTCAGTTTTTGGGAGATCTGCATGAAGACTAAGCTGAATTTCTGCTACATACGTGCAGGTCGCCTAGGTCCAGGTCATATATGCTCTTTGGCTTATAATACAGTCTCTGGAATACCCGAAGGGTCTGGGTTACTTAACATTATTGATCTTCTTGTAGAGTCGCTATTCTTTCCAGACTAGAGAATGGAAGAGATCTTCACAAACCCTACATCTAATATCCAAAATATGCAAAACATATAAAGAACTCAAGAAGGTAGACACTAACAAACGAAATTACTCAATTAAAAAATAGGATACTGAGCCAAATGGAGAATTTTCAACAGAAGAATCTTTAGTGTCCAAGAAACACTTAAGGAAATGTTCAACGTTCATAGTCATCAGGGAAATGCAAATCAAGAGGACTATGGGCTTCCACTTTACACCCTTTAGAATGGCTAAGATAAAATACTCAAGTGACAGCACATACTGGTAAGGTTGTAGAACAAGGGGGACACTCCTTCACTGCTGGTGAGAGTGCAAATTTGTGCAACCACTCTGGAAATTAATTTTGTGGCTCTGAAAATTGTTGATTTTCTAATAAAGCTTTAGCCTCTTCAAGCAAAATGTTTTTTTCCCTCCTCAGTATCCTTTGGTCAGTAGGTGTTTAGCAATTCCTGGATGCTTAACCTGCACTTCTATTTTGTGAACATGTCGTATCTGCTATTACTAAAATAGGGAGACAACTGAGAACTAATGTCCACTATCTTTAACACTGCCTCACTTAGAAATTCACAATGACCTCGAATTCTTACAAGATGTGCTTGATAAAGTCATAAATAGTTAAGATGTATGATTGAGATATCTAGAGTGCATTCCGATGAGTTCAAGTATCGATTAAACATTTGTTGGATACAGACTTTAAATTATGTGTTGAAATGGTTTGCAGCAAAAATTAAAGACTTTAATTCTATCTCAAAAGTCTGTTCCATTGGGTTTAATTTATTTGAATGAATAGTTTAAGAGAGGATGCATATTTATTATTAAATTCAGAATAATAATTTTTTTTCTAAAATCTTCACAACCTCCACGTGATTATTCCCACTCTACCAGAATATATCAAAATTTGCTAAAATATTTAAGATACAATTATGTGTATAGATGTTACTTTTAATAGAACCCATTTCAATAGGTTTTCCTTTGCTAAAATGCAATTTTTTTTAACTTTAGATATTTTTTACAGAGTCAAATACTCTAATGATTCAAGAGCAAATAAAAATATGTAATGCTGTATCATTTAAAATATCCTACTTTTATCTAATAAGAAAGTTGATTCTTCTAAACCAAATATTGTAGCTTATGTTAACTTTTCTTAGAGTCTGGCAATTTTCTGCTCCACTCTCAAAATGGAGGAAAACATATTTGTGGATTTTTGAACTTGCATTTTGAAAGTCTAATATTTCTTATGAAAATGGGATGCTTTCTTATCATTGCCTTCCTTCTTAGGCTAGTGCAGGTAAGCCTTCCCGAAGAAGACTCATGGAGGAGACCAAGTATTCATTAGCTTCCAAATCTAGAATAAAGAGCAAATTTCCCAGTTATCTCCCAGTCATAGGATCTGGATATCTCTCAAGTTTATATGAACTGGGAAATTTGTATACATGCACATTCTCTCTCTCTCTCTCTCTCTCTCTCTCTCTCTCTCTCTCTCTCTCTCTCTCTCTCCTCTCTCTCTCTCTCTCTCTCTCTCGTTCTCTTTCTCAATTTCTAAAGAGTGTCTTGAATTTTTATTTTTTAAATTTGTTTTTTGACAAATTCATGCATATATAAACACACACACATACTCATTCATTTATTTGTTTGCTTGTTTAGTTAGTTTTGTGTATGTGATTTCTGCTAGTGATTGAACCAGATGCTTACACATTCTAACACAAATATGCTAAAGAATGAACTATTTCCTCAGCCCATTTTTATTTCTTAATTTGAAAGTGGACCTAATCAAATTGCCTTGAATTTGAGATTTCTCTACCTTAGTATTCCTAGTTACTATCAAAAGGCCTGTATCACCAGACTCGTGAGATCATCTCTGGATGTTTTTAAAATTATAGGTTGGGCAATTTATCTGGAAGCATTCATCTTTGAAGTTATTTCTGCTACTTTTGCAGATCTCCAATGTTTCTTATTGCCTATTATTGTTTGAGTATAAAATGTCCCCAAGTGGTATCACTGTTTTGGAAGATTATGAACCTTCCAATGGGGGAGTCTTCCTATAATCAGGAGTCACATCCAGCCTGTAGAGGCAATTGCCACCATACCTTCCCACCATGATGGCTGTATCCCTTCTTAAGTTCTCAGCTACAATGATTACTTCCCTCTTCAGTTGGTTTTGTTCATTAGAATGAGAAAATTAGCTAATATGATTTCTCCTTCTTGCTGCACTTATCAGTAGTTATCCTATTTTCTTATGAAAATTTGAACAGGGGACGTGCACACAACCTTTAGCATGAATTTTGTTCTTTTGCATCCAAAGGCCTAAAAAGTCTATGAAAGATAATTAACCCAGGTTTATGTTAGAGTAGTCACATTCTAATTTTCTTACCTAGGAAAAATTAACCACAGTGAGTGCTGTGGCCAATGTGTATAGAAAGAACAGTATTAGTTGCTAACATTTCAGATGCAACAGTGACAGAAGACAGTCTTGCTTCAACTCCATTCTGAATAAGAAAACTTTGATTTTCCTGAACACCAATAACTGTCATCCTTTAAATAATAAGATGACCTCCTGGAGGAGCTACTGCTTCAGTGTAGATGTATAGAAATACTTTTTAAAAATTATTTTCAAATTACTGACTTTGCAAGCTATTTATTAGATGAAGAAATTGGATTAATTAATGAGACAAAAAATTAAATGCATTGTGTTGTTTTTTTTTTTATCTTCAGGGTGAATGAAATGTTTCTCTATTGAATTTTTTAATTGAATGTAAGAAATTTCTTTGAAATTAATTTTTATTCCTTTTTTATTCACAATATTATTAGCAACCCCTAGATTAGTAAAGTTTGTCTTAGATAATCATAAAAATGTATGAGATGTGGATACGCAGCAGCTCAAAGCAATTCAGAAACTTAACTTAGTGTGAGTGTATTTACCTATATTTACCTGAATTTAAAATGAACTTTAAGAATTTTAATACCCAAAGCAATGCTTGGTTTTCACATGTGCTATAAAAATCTCAGTGAAATTTCTTGATTTTGCAAAAGCTGCCCACTTAGCCTGTGTGATTTTTTTTAATGTTTAATTAAAGTGCTCAAAATTTAAATACTATCTTTAGTCTTTCATTTGAATTTCTTTCCATTTCCTAATACATTGTTGAATTATTTAAGAAGTGTTTATTCATGTTTTCTTCATGTTGGTGAGGCTGAGCTTAAACAGTGAGTGGGATGCAAAGAGGAACACTTTTCCACGTGTGCAGAGTTTTACTTGGTTAGAATCTGAGGCTAACACAAAGGAGAACAATTTATGATGAGGAAAAGCTTGGATGAAAGGAGAGACAGGAATCTTTCCTTGCCTCTGGCAAGAAAATATACACGCAGAAGCACAGAGTTCTTATTTAATGAAGGACCCCACACACTCTCTGTGCTCTGTTGAGGTTAAGACAAGATTTGGCCCTGACTGGGAAAAAAAAAAGTAATGGCCTCATTAGTGTATACAGCATGTCTTTGGCAGCTCATGTTCAACATGTAAACTAGAAGTAAACAAAGACTGTTACCATGACAGACAGGGTGTGTGTGGAATCACCTTTTTCAGATGTAGAGACAGTACGTATGGAGTGAGATCATATAAAAAGCTAGAGCAGATTTGATGTGAGACTCTAAGCAGTCAGGAACAGGAAAACCTGAGACAACTGGCACGAAGAAAGCAACTTTCTACAAGGATTTGCACATTATCACTAAGGGGACATTATTTACAAACCTACTGATGCTGTCTTTAGGCATTAAGGAAACGTTCGATCTCTCTCAATCTCTACCTCTACTTCTACACCCTTCTCCTTTTTATTTCCACTAGAGGGTGAGAAATAATTTTACCACTGTCCTCATAAATAAAATGTCTAAGCTATGTTTTCCTGTCTTTTGTTTTTATTATTTAAGTTTTAAACACTTGAAGCAGTTACTATGCAGCCTTATTGAAATCAGAACAAGTATGCATGTAATAGTTTCCTGTATAATGTTCCTTTGATTCAATATTCTGTTAATTTATTGACATACAAAACCAAATAATAAAAACTCTTAGATAATCAAATATGCTATTCACAGGAACCCCTTTGTCCCAGTGGTCTGATTTAAAGAGGAGCAAATGTTGTATGTTAAAGTCTGCAATGTGTTTGTTGTTATACAAAACTGTATTTCAGGGTTAAATGCTTCACATCCGAAGAAAATACTTTGTAGTCATATGCAAATACAGTTCTAGTGAAATATTACCAATATGAAATACAGCGATTTAGTCAGTAAAGTGACATTTTGTGCATGAATCATATCGTAGTTCTCCTCTGGGATGTTCTCTTCCATATCTTCTGTCCGTTTAGAATGCTTCCCTTATGAGACTTCAGCACTTGACTGTGGGAATTCCTCATTTCTTATTATATCTTATAATTTATTTATTTTTGTTTACTTACAGTAAAGTCAGAGATTAATTCCATTGTAGTGTCGATGATGCCTCAATTGGTCTATGTTATATGACTATAAGTTCCTGATTATTTAATACGTGACTAAAAACAGAGATTTCCTGCCTTCTATAATTGATTATTGCATAAAAATGAGGTTCTTTTTCTAAATGAGTTTTTTTTCCTAGAAAAAAAGAATTGTACCTGGAAAATATGTTAATGATTTTCTGTGAATTTTGTATTTATTTGGAATTAGAGATTTTTTTTTCACTTTCTGAAGAATTTAATCTCAACAAAATTAAATTGGAGTTGGGAAATGCAGGTAGTATTTCTAATTTATTTATATGCTGTGATAAAGTATTTTCATGAAGACTCCCATAATCTTCTGCCTCCTTAAGAGCTTCTGGGATGAATATCACTGTGAGGTCAATTGGTTACTTTTGTAATTAACAGACTTGCCTCAGTTCTTTCCTTTGCTTTAGTAAACCTGACTACGAAGTTGCTTAGTTCCTGTGTTGCATAATCTGAAATATTTTTAAAAGGTGCATAGAAATTCTAAGTAAAAGCCCTCTAAATTCAGTTTTGCAAATTTATTAATTTTGTTCATTTAAACCAATGAATGGAAAAACTCCAATTTTGCCAATTCTCATATAAGCATTTTTCAAAGTATGCTTTGAGATTTTATAGTGTATATCTGCTTACATCTAGAAAAGCATTAACTTAAATTACATCTAAGGGAAGTTAAACTGTTGTATATTTGTAAAGAAGTCAAATGGTCACATAATAAATCTACAATTTTCTCTTCATCAAGCTCCAATTTCCACCATAATATTTTCAGGGAACAATTTCCTTCACTGTATTCAATTTCCTGCATTTTTATTAAAGTCTGTTATTACTGGAAAATGTTTTATTCAAACTTTTGCATTCTGATATTTTAATTATATGTATAGCTTATATAGAAGTCATATGTATATATGATTCTTTTATAAATTTTAATAAGGTTATTATATACAGATTCATTAATGGTTAAAACAGTGATCAAAACAAAATGGTATTTCAACAGAAAATCTATTCAGTGACTATTCAACCAGAAAGGGGAATCTTTGAATGTCAGCTGTAAATTTGTATATTATGCTTTACATTGTAATCTTTGTATCAATCCATTTTGAGCAACTCGTTCTAAAGTCAATATACTGTACTCATATTCAGTACATGTGAATAGACAATTTTTCTCAAGTTAAAAACTTATGTACAATATTATATGTTTCTGAAGGATTCTATTCTATATGTGTTCCATATGTGATTCTGCAGGTTTCTATTCTATATTTAGAGACTTTATCCCTTCTCTGTGAACTAATACAAGTGAGTCACTGCTCCCAGATAGCTGAACGTGACAGTGGTATAAAGGACTGTGAGACTAGGTTAACAAAATGTTCATAAGTTTTTATTCGATCACTTAGAACATTTACTTATGTTAGAAATCTCTGTATAGTGATATTAAATTACTCTGAGGAAGACAAAGTCACAAGAAGAATTCACTGTGTTATTTGAATCATTTATTTTCCTTTGTTTTTGAAAAAGGATCTTTAGTTTAGGCTGGATATAAATCCTCTGTGTAGGTGAGGACGGCCTTTAACTTGTAAAGGCTTGGAATACATGTCATTTTATGAGTGTTGATTTCAGCAGCCTCTACTGACAGTACAATTGATATCCAGGATCAAACAGATTAATAAAGACACCAAAACATTCTGCCGTCACCAGTCTCCAGAATCATTTGTAAGTATTGAGTCTTTCCATCAAAGTCCCCCTATATCAAGACATAAGACAATCTAAATTATTAGTTGTCATAGCAAAATATCTACATTAAACTAAAATGATGAGATAGTTTATTAGGCAGAATTAGGAGCTGAAAATGATAATAATTTATAGGAGGATCATATGGAGCAGACCAAGAAGTTACATCTACTGATGTCAACCATATACTCACCCAACTTAACTATATCCTGCACATTGAACTTAAAGCATTGCACATGCTACCACAAATCGTTGTCACACAAGCAGCAAGATAATAAATCATGTTTTTATGAAGCCAAATTAAACCACTAACAATGACAGAGTGAACATATTATACTAAATGAATTTCTACTCATGAGCCACATGGCTAGGTTTTAATCTTATTTAAAAATGGCATAGATTTTTGAATTTTAGCCATTAAGTAAATGACTTTATCCCCCACAAACAGTGTACAAATTATATGGCTGGTTGAGGAATAAGGAAATTAATGTATTTAAAAGCTCATGGAACATATCTGGCTTAATTAAGTCATCAATAAGCTTATATTGCCTTTTACATTGTTGTGTTATTACACTTACTTTAATATATTGTAAAATTAGCTGAGAAATTGAACAAATGAGTTTTCCTGTACCCTAGAGACATCCATTTTAGCTCATTAGGCATCTAGTCTCATGTGTGGTCAAGCAAATATATACTCAGAAATTCCTACTACAGACGGGATTACTTCAAACATTTCTACAGTCTGTCTTGACTTAACAATTTATCTGGTCATTAGAGCAGTGGATATTAGAAAGGGATCCTTCTTTTTGATTTCTGGAGCTCTCAACCATGTGGCTTGTTTAAAATGATGTCTGCAGACATCACACTATTATATGACTAAGGTGCAAAGATTCAAGTAAATTTCAAATCAGAAACAGAAGGCTTAACTTTACTCACACAAATTTTTCTGCCCAGGTACTGGTTCATGTCATTTTTGTTCATTTGTTTGTTTGATTTTGTGACCTAATCCTAGTTCAAAATATTTTACTATATTTATAAAAGATTATGTAAAGATGCTCACATTTAGAAAAACACAAAGATTCAGTGTTCCAATCATACTGCATTATAAATAAAACAATTTCTATGAGTCAATTTTGCTTATATACTTATTAATTTATCTATAATACATCATAACAGAGTCTGGGATTCCTCACTAACATGCAATAGCACTCAACTAGGACAGTAGTTTGTATATGCAGATAATTGCAAATAGTTCACTGAGTGAATAATATATCCAGTCAACTTCCTTGTATATAGAAGCAATGGGACATTAGTAAAGTATACTTCTATGAGGATATTTTCAGAGAGGGTTATCTAAGTGGGAAGGTCCTTTTGGGCAGTTATTTCAACCTGGTGGAATATAGAGTCACTTACAAGACAAGCTTTTGGGCATAGTGCAAGATTATCTACATTAGTTTAAACACTAGGCCAGATGGGTTATCTTGATTCTATCATCAATGTGAGAACACTAAACTTATATGTGGAGGAATCTTTCACTTGTGGGGATACAGAAGAAAATGTACAGCAACACATTTGCATCCTTCTTAGCTTTCTGATTGTGCATGCTATGCCACCGTTTCCTTTAAGATCCTGCTGCCATGACTTCTTCCTCCATGACTGACAGAACATACATGGAATGGTGAGCCTCCTTCCTTAGGCTGCCTTGCCACAGTATTTTATCACAGCACAAGGAAAAGGAGTGAAAATATTTGCTCTGAAGGTGTCACTATCCAATGGTGATGGGAGACGTGATTGAGTTGAAAGACATTAAAGGAGGCATGCTAGGGTAGCCATGCACTTTCTGATTCCTGGCGTCCAAGACATAAGCTGATCTCCTCTGTCATGCTCTCTCCCATTATGATGTACTGAATCATTAAAACCTGTTAACCAAAATCAGTCTGATACTTATCAGTTAGTATTACCAGTTTGTAAAAATTACCAAACATAGTTAACTGCTCATTTTGTCTTTTAGGATTTCTATATTCATTCATTCATTCATTCATTCATTCATTCATTCATTCATCCATCCATTCATTCATTCACATTTGATAAAAAATTTACTAGAAAACATGCCCTAAGTTTTCCTTAGAAAAAAAGCTATTAATATATTTTCACTTCTATGAAAGAATGAAATTAATAAAGTCACTATATTTCAGGTCTGTTAATTGTATAATACAATGTTATTTTTGACTTGCTTATACAGGCATTAGTTTTCTGTTTAATAATGAGGAAACTGTTGCTGACAGAGTTGCATCACCCAATATAATAAGCAGTAAATTTATTAATAAGGTTAAAATCAGTTATATAATTGAAAAGGCTCCTTATTTCTTTATTGATTTTACTTACCATGAGTCTTCTTTATTCTCTTTTTTTAAATTTTATTTTATTGGTTATTTTATTTACTTACATTTAAAATGTTATCCCCCTTCCCAGTTAAACCCCCTATCCCTCTGTATCCCCTGCTTCTATGAGGGTACTCCTCCTCCCA